>JAVJIF010001252.1:0-127846 GCA_038442645.1 Agave tequilana
AGTTTTCTTATTTCAAATGATTTTATTAAAGGCAAAGTAGACACACTCTATTCACTAAGCATGTTGATAATGATATATTAATTGTGCAAATTTATGTTGATGATATAATTTTTGGTTCTACTAATGAGCTTTTGTGCAAGGATTTTGAAAGGTAATGCAACTTGAGTTTGAAATGTCTTCAATGGGTGAGCTCAATTTCTTCCTTGGACTCCAAATCAAGCAATTGCAAAACGGGACGTTCATAAGTCAAGCCAAGTACGCAAGGAACTTGTAAAGAAGTTTGGACTTGAAGGCTCAAAGACTTGCAACACTCCCATGGCAACTACAACCAAGCTTGATAGAGATGACCAAGGTAAAAATGTTGATATTAATTATATAGAAGCATGATAGGAAGTCTTTTATATTTAACGGCAAGTAGGCCGGATATCATGTTTAGTGTGTGTCTTTGTGCTAGATTTCAATCGTGTCCTAAAGAGTCCCATCTTATTGCGGTAAAACGCATTATTCGTTATATTAAGGGCACTATTGGGATGGGTCTATGGTATCCGAAAACCGGAGATTTCTCAATGACGAGTTATTCGGATGCCGACTATGTGGGTTGTAGAGTTGATAGAAAGAGTACTAGTGGGACATGTCAATTTCTTGGTAATTGTCTTGTTTCATGGTCCTCTAGGAAACAAAATTCCGTAGCACTCTCAACCGCCGAGGCGGAGTATGTGCCGCAGGGGCTTGTTGTGCACAAGTCCTTTGGATGAAACATACTCTCCTTGATTTTGATTTGCATTTTGATCATATAAAAATATTTTGTGATAATACTAGTACTATACACATGACAAGAATGCAAATCAACATAGTAAGACCAAGCACATTGAGATTAGATATCACTTTCTTAGAGATCATTTTGAGAAAGGAGATATAGATATTGATTATGTTTTCACGGATTTACAACTAGCCGATATTTTCACTAAACCACTTGATTTTGCTAGATTCTCGTTTATTTGTGGAGAACTTAATGTTTGTGTTATTGAATAAACATGTTTTTCATAACCCTTTTGATGTATGACAAAAGGGGAGAATAAGTTTACATGGGACAAAAATAAGTTCATTTGGTCTTGGTTCCATATGAATTTATATGTTTTGTTTTATGAGTTTTTTTATGAGTCTTGTGTTTTGAATTTTAGAACTCTTTTTTTTGTGTTTATTGGTATTGTTTCAATTTGGTTTCAATTGGCATCAAGAGTATGTTCTTATGTTTTTAATAAATTCTTGTGTTTTTCATATAGCATAATTTGAGGGGGAGTCTTCTCCTCCCCCATTTTTTGTCTATAGCCTATTTGTTTTTGTCATCATCAAAAGGGGGAGATTGTTGGCCCAAGAGGTTACACTCTCTTGTTTTGTGTTTTGATGATGACAAACCAAATAAGAGCTATTTGGTAATATGAATTTGTTCAAGATAAGTTTCAGGTTTTGTACCATGTTTGGAGACCATTGGCTTAGCTTTTGCAAGAACTTCTAAGTTTCACATAGTAAGGAAGGCAAATTGCACACAAGGAAGGATCATAGAAGAGAAGACACTAGCAAGGCATTGGATGGCTCAAAGACTTGAAGATTGCTCAAAAAGTATTTAATCATTGTATTTTTAGTTTTATAGCTTGTTAAAGAATAGTGGATAGGTTTGAAGCTCTATCACACACGTTTTTGCGCACATGTTTATTCCAAAATATTTTCTTATAATTTATACAAAAACATTTTGTTTACAAGATTTGGCCTACAGATATATATTTGTGTTTTATACAAATCTATGTTCAAAAGTATTTTTGTCAAAAACAAAATCTCCTTTATATTCTTTCAAAAACCTGATTTTAACCTGTTCCGGTCGATCGACCGTCGACTGATTCTATGTCAGGTTTGACCGATCGACCGTGCAGTCGACCGAGGAACTGGCAGGTGCACGTATCCGTGTGCATGTCTGCCGGTCGACCATGCAGTCGACCGACTGTAGCTCAGTCTGCTCTCGGTTAAAATGGGTCGACCGGGCGGTCGACCGCTGGCCTGCAACGGTCATATATTTGAACTTGCGGTCGACCGACCGTCGACCGACAGAGCCGTTTGAACAGTAACGGGCATTTTTTTCTGAGCTGTTTATTTTTGTCTTTTTCTCACTTAAGTGAGTTTAAATGACTTGCTTTGGGTTTAATACATTCTGATTAGCCTTAAATGTTTTATCTTCTAACCCTAGCCCTCTCCTATAAATAGGGGTGTTTGGGGAGAGATTGGTTACACCTAATTATTACAAGAAAAATTCAAAAGTTTAAGGCATTCAAAAGAGCTTGGTTTTGGTTTTTGTGCTGAAATTCTCTCTTATTTTCTGAAGTGTTTTTCAAAAGAGCTCTCTGATTTCATTTTCTTTTCTCCTTGCACACAAGAGCTTCATTCCTACTCATTGTTCTCTAAGGACCTTTTGTAAGGGAAGAGACAATTGAAAGAGAGAGTTTGTGGTCTTTTGACTACTCAGAAATTCCTTGTACTTGAGATTGTGGAGTTGGGTACTCCATTGTATTTGTGATCTTTGTGATAGTGGAAGTAGCTAGAATCCTTCTGGGGAAGGCGGGGAGTAGAGCTGGGTGCTCGAACCTCGATAACATATCTTTGTGTTTGCGATTGGTTTACTTTTCCTTGTCATTACTTATTGCTTGAGATTGTCATTGCCATATTCATTTTCATTCATATTGTCAATCATTATCCCATACAACAAGGTTGCATTGCGCACCTCTAACTCATTTTACGAGGAAGCCGGAGGAAGGAGTTCAGAGCCCTTAATAGGGAATTCGGCTCTTAGTCTTGTTTTGGGAGATTGTTGCATTACATTTGCATCATAATTTTTAAATTGCTCTTTGATTAGCATCATCACCTATTCACCCCCCCTTTAGGTGATTTTCACTTCACACAGAAGAATTTTCACTACATCCACAAAGG
This sequence comes from Agave tequilana, assembly GCA_038442645.1. Classification (NCBI taxonomy): domain Eukaryota; kingdom Viridiplantae; phylum Streptophyta; class Magnoliopsida; order Asparagales; family Asparagaceae; genus Agave; species Agave tequilana. The sequence continues at coordinate 2,977 of JAVJIF010001252.1, forward strand.
ACTTCCACAAAGGGACTCTAGCGAAAAATTACAACTCTACACTGGGAGTTCATGATGAAGTTTAACCTGCAAAAAAATACAGAATTTCAAAATTTTATAATAGTAGTGTGCAAGGTACTCAATGTTACCGCGATAGCAAGTGGCTATACGGGTCATGATCCTCAAGGAGGGACTAGCGATAGAAGCTTTTTACAAGTTCTCTTTAAGTCACTTAAAATGGTTAGCTCTTCTCTTAGTTCTTGAAAAGAAAAAGAAAATAAGTTATATAAAATTGTGAAAGCGGTATATAGAAGGAGACGGTGATTTTGTAAGAAAGTGAAAAATAGTAGAGATTAGGTAATGGACGTGATCTAAACTAAAGATTATAAGAAAAGAAAGAAAGCAAAAAAATACTTATCTTTTTCAGTTGATGACTTACCTGTAATTCTGCATATTACCTTGAACTAGAGGCGATCAACATATAACTCATAAGACTAACTCAGTCCCAATTCACATTACATCATTAAGGCTTCTACGAGTAAGTATGATATGATACATACATAGGAAAGAATCCATCGTTATGAGCTATCGATGGTACTACTTAAGGCAAGGCAATACCGATGCTATTTGACTCACTTGACTATCATCAAAACCAAAAGAGGAAGAGTAGTAAGAAGAAGAAGAAAACGAAAACAAAGAAGAATATAAAAAAGTTACCGTTTATTGCTTGTAGAAATGATGGAAGAAAGAGGACGTTACATCGATGTCATTCTCAACATAAGTCTCTCTTACTTACATGAATCTTAGTCTAACCTATGCTTACAAAAAAATAAAAATTACATAAAATAAAAATAAAAATCTATATCAAAAAGAATGAAAACCTAGCTAAGAATTCTTCCATGCTTGATCGCCTTTTTGCCTTCGAGATTGCAGGTATTTATAGGAGAATATAGAGGGTAGAAGAGTACGAAGATAGGGGGGAGCAAACGCTCCCCCAACTTTTGCAACAACCCCTTGGTCCGCGACTTTGCCGCGGATCCACAGCCAGGATGTGGCCAAATGGCCACATCCTGGGAGTAGATCACCCCTTCGCTTTATTTTGTCCGTTTATCCAAAAAAGATATGTCGTTTGATTTTCTGATTTTTGACGATTCTTCTTTTGATTTTTGGCTTTAACCAATTGATTTGTAGAGATCTGATTTAACTGATTTTTTAACTGATTTTATCTTTCTTGATTTGTCCTGATTTGCCCTGATCCTTGATTTGAATTAATTCTGAATTAAATCAGAATTTTGATGGGCTTTTACGCTCATTTTTCTTTCCTCTCCTTTAGTAAAGGCCTACATATAATTTAGACAATAAATAAGATTAAAAATAGAGTGTATTAAATAATAAATATGACAATGTGATAATAAATATGCAGTATCAGCGACTGATCAGTACACAACTTTTCTCTCTAACGCAAACCTCTACATAAGAGGTGGGCACCTAGCCAAGTACAAAGCAAAAGAAAATACACTTGGTGATCATAAAGATCACAAACAATCACTCTCGGTTATCTTGAAAGATTACAAACAATTTTCTCACAATACAAAAATTCTAAAGATAAATTTGAGATGATAACTCAATTATGTGAGAAAACAAAGTATTTGAAAATAAATCAACAAAGAAAATAGTTAGGAAAAACTTCTTGATGGATACATAATATGAAGAACAAAATAGAATTCCCAAAGACTTGATTTTCTTTGATTTTTTAAACTTTAAAAACAAATAAAGATAGAGAATTTTGGCACAACAATTCTTTTGAAAACTTTATTAAGAACACTTGAGAAGGTGGGAAAATTGCTCACAAAAATCTTAGTTGAAACTGGCCTTAAAGGACCCATATTTATAGGGTATGAAAATATAGCTGTTGAGGTCCAGATCAGATCAAAACTGACATGTCGATCGACCGCACGGTCGACCAGCCAACGGTCAGATTTCTAACCGTTAGGGCTGTCAGTCGACTTGTTGGTTGATCGCCCCAAGGAAATTTTTCTATCAGACGACTGCTCGATCGACTGAGGCCAGAACCAGGGAGTGAACTCTCTGGTCGGTCGACCACACGGTCGATCGGGGCCAGATCCAGAGAGAAAGCTCTCTGGATCGGTCGACTATCCAGTTGAATGGCCCTAGGCCAAGGCAAGCTGTGCACGTCTGTGCACATCAATCGACCACCCGATCGACTGAGCTCTGCTCCGGTCGACTGGTCGGTCGACCGCCAGTGGGCTCAGGTTAGGGTTTTAGGGTTTGAAAACTTGTCTTTTAAATACCATAAATCACATAAATCTTACAAAAATTAGTTCTTATAAATATTTGAAAAACAAATATCTGTGACTAAAATTCAACATATATTTTAAACAATTTGAACTATTTTTGTGATGTAGAAATTAAGCTTTAAATCAAACCGGTATTTTTCAAAACTTGAATTTTGAAATGAAAATTCGTTTTCTCCAAAACTTGTATAAATGTAAAAACATGATATAGAAACACTTTTGAAGCATATTGTGTATGAATAAAATCCAATACACATATAAGAGATATATCTATGTTTTTGACAATAAATTCAAAACTAAGTTTTGTTAAAAATAAAACTTGAAACCATGATCTAGATATAAATTAAAGTAAATTTTTAGATAATATGAACTAAACAATGTATATAGACGAATTCACTATACATATAAACCATGTAAAACTTCTTTTGATTCAATCTATTCATGAAAATCATATATGTATTATTTAAAAATCCAAAACCAGTTAAATTGAAACCAAAAACTATTTATCTTTTGTGTGTGTGTGTGTATACTTAAGCATATCAAAACTAAGTTATCCTTACACAAGATCTAAATAAAACAAAAGTAAACAAACTAAAATCTTCTTGTAGAACTCCTTCTCCAAGCCGACTCGATCCAACACGATCCAAATAAGCTTAACTCTAACCGAGTGTTAGATTCTATCTTGACGCGCAAGCTCTAGAATCATCATGTGTTAGCTCCAAAACTTGACTTTGAATCCTTTGTTAAACTAATCACCTACTAAGATCTTGATCAATAACTGAAACTTATTAAACATAAGATCATTATTAAACTGACCTTCTTAAGTTTGTTATCATCAAACTAAGGTAAAAATCCTCTGGGCTAACATTAGGATCATCTAATTATTCATTCCTATACTTAGTCTCTATGTAAGTATTTATTATCAATTTAGGTTAGGATTAAGACTGAATTTCTCACTTAGTCTATTATTTTACCTTAAGTCATATGCACCTTTGTGATCGTAGATTTTGACTTGGATTCTTCAACTTCAACTCTTGTGCCTTATATATTAATATATATAACTTTTTCTCTTCATTGTTTTAATTTAAAGAAGTTTGAAGTATTATCACTTTGTTGCTTTTTATTTTTTTATTTTCTTTTTTTAATATGTATAACTCATCTAATTTTCTTTTGTATAAGTATCAAGTCTTCTTGAGGCCCTAATACCCAACTAATTGATTATCAGATGTATTAACACATATATCATATATGTGTGTGTGTATTTCAAACTTACCCAATTACCTATCGCATAAATACTAAGACTTTCTTAGGCTAAAGCATCTAGCTAATCAGTAATTAGATTTATTTATTTTTCACCACACACACACACACCATAATACACAAGAGTCTTTATTTTGAATCTTAAATGTGTAAGTGTATGAAGTACGCATATTTCATCAAGGTAAATTCAAGACTAAATTATTTTTCCAATTTTTCTTTCTAAATCTAAAAAAAACAACAAATAATCTTATTTTAACGAAGTATTAAGAAATCCTAATTATGATTTTCCTATTTCTTAAAATCAACTTAATTACTTGCAAAATAATTAAAATATTGTTTTCTTTTTCAAAATGTTTTTTTTAAAAGAAAGTTTGTTAGTAAATTTACCTATGTTAGTATGTTAATACCCTCCCCCATACCTATCTCATGCATTACCCTCAATGTATGAATGAAATGCATATGCACATGAAAAAAAGAAAGGGAAAGAAATATGTTACCTCAAGGTGGTGATCGGATTGGCCAAGCGTTACTACTCAATCAAGATAATGTGATGGTTCATGGAACCCATTTTTTATGACCTCTTTCCTATTTAAAGTGTTACCACACCTAGATTGAATGGGATCACACACGATCTTATCATGAAAATTATCCCGGTATATGACCAATCTTGGGATATTATCTCGAGTCGTTATAGTCTATACTTTGGTCCAACAATAGAATGTGACTTGGTAAAATGGTTGACTTGGGCTCAAGAATGAAAAGTTCGTGAATCAACACTAAGTCAAGAAAATCAAGTTTAGATTTAAGAGTAAGTTTTGATTCAATAGTTGGTTCAAAATCAAAGAATTTAAATTCACATCATTTTCCATCAATGAAATGTGACTATCCAAATAGGTGATTCATTTTCAAGATCTATAAGCACGGGATTCAATACTAGCTCAGAAAATGGGTTCAAATTAGGTAAGAATATCGGAGTCAATATAGATTCAAAATTGAAACTAAATCACAAAGTTGAGGATCAGAGTCACATTCACATTCAAGTTCAATTTCATTGAATAGAAACCTTGCCAATTTGTCAAAAATTTAAGATTGGTCAAGTTCAAGTTGGTGTGATGAAATTGAATCTTGGTAAGGTCTCCAAGATTCCATGATCCTTCATTCCTATCAAGATGGCTAGGGCAATCGAGAATGGTCGAAAATGTTAGGTAGAGTTTCCTCATTCCTATCTTTCACTATGTTAATTAAATGACTCATTTGTGCTTCTAGCCTATTGATAGATTGGGTAAAATCATTTCCAATTGAATCAAGTTTTTCATACTTATTTCTACATTAGTCGGTACTTCTTCTTGGTATGGACTTGGAACATGAAGTAGGGATCTTGGATTTGAAAATTTTGTTAGATACTTGAGTCCGTTGAGATTTGAAATTGACGCGTGGACTCAAGAAAGGCTTCAAAACTCTTTTTTAATCCAATTTTTCTTCTATATGTTGATCTTGAAAAGGAGTATATGAAGCTTAATGTTGTAAGGTTGTTGACAATTTGGCTTGGGGTCATTATAAACCCATTGACTCGGTGAAGAGTAAAGATGATTATTCCAATTTTATTTATAAACTTGAGATTGAGGCATACTTTGATGCGGATAAAGCCAACCTGGCATACTTGGTTGGTTAAAATGTTGTTGGTAAAGTTATGCCATCCTGGGTTGCTGTAATCCGGGTTAAAAAAAGGTCAGAGAAAAATATGAATTATTATTAAAGTTAGAAAATTATGGTTATAATCCACATTACTCAAGAAATGTCAAACAAATAAATAAACAAACAAAAGAAAAGAAAAAATTTAGCCTAAGTTATGGTAGACCTTAGACCTAGACGACTCCTAAGTAGTTAGACTGTCCACGGGAGGTATATTGTAGAATCTAACCACAAGTTAATCGGTCAGGAAAGTGACAAGATCAGTGAGAGGTATCCGCGCAAGTGCGATGAGCCTAATTATGCCAAATCACTGTTCTTCGAGATTTTGCCTCTTAATGCCCTACTTAGTCACCGATTTGACAAGAGTTAAATTTTAATAACTTCCTCCTTAGGTCAATCTCCTACTCAGTCCGAGATGTCCCTGAGGCCAACATCTACTCAGATTTTAATTAGGATTGGGTTAGTGAGTGAGGAGATGGTTTGTGGGCTAAGGGAGGGTAATGACTTTCCCACCTTATGTTGCTTATGAGTTTTGCCCTTAAGTCATTTTAGTACAATGTGTCCAAGTAAATAGAAAAGTAATCTGTAACACCCCGTTCCTAAAATACGTACTTAGATACATATTCTGATTTTTTAATCATATCCTTTTGATTTTTTCTTGTATCTAATTTTGTTTTATGATTAATTATATTATCGTTTGGTATTTGGACCAGATTCTTGGATTCAGAATCAAATCGAGTCTGAACCGGGGACCCGATCTTAGTTTATTGATTGATTTAACTTTTCCATTAGTCTTATTTGACTGATTTCAGTTTCAAATATTGTTTTCTAATATTTTAGATTTTTCATGATTTTTTGAAATTTTTTCAAATTAAATTGCAAATATTCAAAACCGTATCGGCCAGTGCTGCCGATCGATTCTCAAATTTTAATTTATAACTAGAGTTGAGTTTCTAAAAATTGCTTTCATATTATTTCTTAAAACCATATTTTCTATCTAAATACATTTTTGGAGACTTTTCTGAATTTATCAAAATTTCACCGGATTTAGAGTCGACTAATATCGCTAGTCGATTTTAAGATTTTTAATTTACAAATAAAGTTGAATTTCTAAATTTGCTTCACGCTATTTCTTAGAATTGCATTTCCTGCCTTAGTGCATTTTTAGGAATTTTTCTGAATTTATCGAAGTTCGACCAATTTTGATGTCAACCAATAGCCTTGGTAAATTTTAGGATTTTTATTTTGAAAAAGGGATTGAATTGAAATCCGATTTCACCATGGTTCTTAAAATAATATTCTCTATTTTTGAGAATTTTTGGATATCTTTTTCGAGATACTTTATTTTTTAAGTTTTCCTGGTGTTTTCAATGTTTTCCTAAATTCTAGAATTTTATTCAGATATTGTTCCTTTATTTTTTTTATTTTTTGATTTTTCTCATCCACTTATAATTTTTCCTTATTTTCTTTTCTTTTCCTTTCTTCCAAATTTTCCTCAAAATTTCTCACCCACACAATAAATATCCCAACAATCCTTTCTCTCTCCTCATTTATAGCGTGTGTCGCGTCTGAATTAAGCTCAGGCAAGAAGCGTACCTGAGCCTCGCATCTAAGCTTAACTCAACTAGACGTGGATCTGGTTTTTTAGGCACAGATATGCTCTTTCTCTCTCTTGCATTTAATTTCCTTCAGGCCATCTCCAACCCACGCCAATTTTGGCGTGGGTTGGGTTGTTTCCATCTCCAATCCACGGCAAAAAGCACCCGGCAAAATGCCGGGTGCTACAGTGCCACGCCAGAAATGGCGTGGCACTGTAGCACCTGGCATTTTGCCGGGTGCCAATCAAATTTTTAAGTTTGTTTGTTTTTTTTTAAATTATTATTAGTTTAGTAGTATTAATAGTATTTTAATATAATATTAAAAGCAATAATAATAAAATATATAAGGAATATGCTATTTGAAGTGAAAATGGAGTGATGGGTTGGAGGAGTTTTGGTTGAACACTCCATTTTGGAGTGAAAGTACACTCCAAAATGGAGGGGGTGATTGGAGATGCCCTCAAATCAACTCCAATCAATCATCATCACTTTCTCTCTCCTCTGCAAACAGGACACTCGCGTTTTCATCTGACGTGGACCTCACCTCTGTGTCTGGCCCAACTAAGCAGACACGGGTCTGGCTTGAGAGACGCGGGTTTGAGATTTTAAGTGGGGGCTATGAATGTAATAATCTCCACTTCTATACTATATATATTTCATAACCCTTTTCTCTCTCTTCCTTTTTTCATTTCATTCTTTTTTTTCTTCTTCTTCATTCCAACCGCACCCAACCATGGTTGTCGTGCCTTCCATCTTGACCAGTTGATTGGTTGCTAATGTTGCATATTTAATGTCACATTTCCATACTTATTTTAGAATAAAAACCTGCATTGTCCTAATTATTTGTTTAATTTATTTGCAGGCCCAATCCTTAAGGAGATGAAGAGAAATAAGCTCAAAAGCCCACCAGAATTCTGAATTAAATCAGAGTTAATTCGTACACATAAAATCAGGACAAAAATCAAGAGGTTGAAACCGGTTGAGAAGAATCCTCTCGGAATCGATCGGTTAAAGCCAAGAATCCAAGGCCATTTCGTCAGAATCCGGAGCTCAAACGACAAAACCAACAAAGGATAAAGCCAGAAGAAACCCCCGGGGAGACCCACTAACAGGGTGTGGCCACCTGGCCACACCCTGGCCGCGAAAACGCGGCCTGGGCCACGTTTCTGCGGCAATCTTGGGGAGTTAGGGGGAGCGTGAACTTCCCCGACCTCCCCGGGATTCTGGTTGTTGGGTTTATGTCTATAAAAGGCCACTATCTGCGCTGAAAATGGGACGTGAAGGCAGATTAGGATTTAGCCTAGTTTTAATTCTTTGTAGTTTAGGTTTTCTTTTCTTGTTATGTAATTTGTATGTAACTTAGGGTAGAAGAAGATTCATGTAAGTAAGAGAGAGAGGCTGAAGTTGAGAGTGACACCGACGATGTACCCTCCTCCTTTCTTCCATTGTCTCTACAATTAATAAAGGTAAAAGTTCTTTTTATGTTTGTATTTTCTTTTGTTTCGTCTTCCTCTTCTACTTTACCTTGGTTGTTGTTGTTGAGTGTACAAGTGAATTCCAAAGCAAGTATAACTAAGCTACATGAGAGCCAGCGATAGTTCATGAAGACGTTCTCCTCTTCCAAGCTCCGCATCACTTCGTTCTTCTTATGCTTGACGATATAATGTGCACGGGGACCGAGCTCGAGTTTATGATCTATGCGTTGAACGCCTCCGGAGCGAAAAGGTAGAACTTGCAAAAGGTTTCCAAGTAAGTCAACACTCAACCTAGGTAAGTATTTCTTCACTTTTCTCTCTTTCTTTTCTTTTACTTCTTTAGTATAAATCAACACCTCCTCAAACTCTTTCTTCTCCACTTCATTGTACATAGTCGTTTTTCATCGTTTTCTGATTTTCCACCTTATTCATCTCTCGCTTTCTTCTTAACTTTAACCATTAACTTTCTTTTTCTTTTTCATAACATAAAACAGAGAAGAACTTTCGCTTATTTTCTTGACGATTTCATTAAAAAACCGTAAAGCTTCCATCGCAAACCCTCCTTGTGGATCACGACCCGCATAGCCACTTGCTATAGCGGAAGAATTGAGCACTTGCACATTTCCTTTCTTAAGTTCTATAATCTCGTATTTTGTGTGCAGGTTGTACCTCAATAAAATTTTGGCGCCGTTGCCGGGGAGGGTAAAACGGTTTTTATTGAAATCTGAATTTTTATTGCAAATTTTTTAGAACGAAACGAATTTTCTTCTCTGTTGCAGGTTACAGGGCAAGCAAAGCAGAAAATTATTATTGCAGTGACATACAAGTGGCCTTGGGCCTCTGCTCAAAAAGCAGAGACCAAGGGCCCTCTGAATTGCCGCGTTTCCACGGCAAAAGCCGCGGATCCGCGGCAAGGAAGAGTTAACTACTAACAGCTTTTTGCAGGGCTGCTTAGTTTAAAAAAAATTCTAGTTTGCTGCAACTTTAATTTTTCTTATATGCCATAACATAAGCCTGCTAATAATCAACAATAAAATATTTGTTGAAAAGATAAAAATTGATTAGACATTTGCATTTTAGGCACGTGTCTTTTTAATTCCTTTATTTTTTACTGTTGAAGAGTGCTGGAGCAAGGTATGTTTGCGTTGCATCTAGAATAGGACTATCTCTTGGTTGATTTATATCGCTTAGAGTGCATCTTATTTATCTTGTACACTTGCACAAAAACTGATCTTAAGGGCACCACCCAATAATAAGATAAGGTGGGGATTTAATCACCCTTCCTTAGCCCAAAAATCAGAATCCAAGCACTCACTAACCAAGCCTAACTTAAAATGAGTAGACGTTGGCCCTAGGGACATCTCGGACTCAATTAGGAGATTATCCTAAGGGAGAAAGGTGTTGGAACTTGACTCTTGCCAAATCAGTGTCTAGGAAAGGGATTAAGGGCCGAAAGCCCGAAGGTTGGTGGTTATTTAATTAAGGAACGACTTTTGACGGAAAACCTCCCACCAACCTTGCCCTGACCTGGCTGATTAGCTTGTGGTCAAAGTCTACATTAAACCTCCCGTGGACAGTCTAACCAGTTAGGAGTCGTCTAGGTCCTAAGTCTACCCTAACTTAGGCTAGAATTTTTTCTTTTCCTGTTTGTTTATTTGTTTGCTTATCTTTCTTTTTTGTGTGTATTCTATTGTGTGATATGGCTTATATAATAATTCTTTCAACTTTAATAATAATCCATATTACACACCAAGTTCATTTTCGGATATTACCAACCCAGCATATCATGACTTTAACCAACCTAGTGTGCCTGATTGGTCTTATCCGAATCAATATGACCCATACCCCCCATCTAATAACTATAATTTCCATAATAATTTCAACTCTTCACCGAGTCAGTGGGGATTCACCTCCCCCGAGCATAATTTCCAACCACCTTGCCCTCCTTCTCCACCCAGTCTACATTATGTTCAAGATTCATACTCAGTTCCACTCGTCCAAAATAGGAAACCATCAATTATGGAAATGAGTATGCGTGAGTCCAAACACAAATCCCAAAATCTGATGGAATCACAATTTCACTATCACTTCCTAGACAATTCTTCATCTTTTCATCAAAACAATGAACCTATCAACTATGAAAAGATGCTTGAAGCCATGACTCAAGCTCAAAACACTCGTAATCGTGACATAGATATGATGGTCGAATCTCTACGTTCCCACCGTCCTGATGTCACTAACTATTCTGTTAGAGCCGAAGAGTCATGTAGTTTTGGAAATCAAGATTCCATTTCAGAACAACCATGTGAACTTATCCAAACTCCAAATGATATTGATAGTTTGGCTAGTTTTCCTTTTCCTGAAATAGAACTTGAAAATGATTATGATCCTGAACCCCAACTTAGTGATTCAATTCTATTTCCTGATTCGATTATGACTCCGGTATCTTCACCTGACTTCAATCTTTTCCCGGAGTCAACATTGGATCCTGTACCAATTCATAAAGAAATTGAATCACCCATCTTTGAGGATCATGTTGAACTTGACCAACTTTACAATTTTGAAAATCCCATGGATAAATTGGCAAGTTATCCATTTTTTGATATTGAACTCAATGAGATATGTGACCTAGATTCTCACATATGTGATCCAGTTCAACTTTCTGAATCAATATTGACTCCTGTTTTATTACCAAACTTGAATAATATTCTAGAGTCAGTTTTGATTCCCCCACCTATCATTCCTGAACTGGAATCACCCATATTAGGTCACATTCCATTGTTGGAAATACATGTGGACTTGAGTTTTAACTTCTTGACTTGGACCCAATTCCTGAACCAATTTTGACTCTTGAACCTTTACTTGATTTAAGTCACCTTCCTGAGTTGGTATTAGTTCCTATCCTTCATGAGTCCAAGTCAAGCATTCTATCATTTCATACTCCATTCTGGGACGAGGTGGTTGATAAATTTGACTCTGAAATCAATTATGAAATATGAAAATTAGATGGGGTAAAATACTTAATAAAGATCCTTTATGGATACATCTTTTTAGTAGGTCATATTAAAGTAATTTCTGGTGGGTTCCTCCGAGACCCAAGAAAAGTTGATTGGGCCATGTTTCGTGGACCAATCAGACCACCACCGGAACCACCACCTTAAGGTAACCATTTTCCTTCCCTTTCTTCTTTTTCATGCATCTATGCATTAATTCATACATTGAGGATAATGCATGAGATAGGTGTGGGGGAGGGTCTAACATAACTTTTTTTTCTTTAAAAAAAAAATAATAACATTTTTCTTTACTTTTAAAAAACTTTTTGAAAAATAGAAACAATATTTTGACTTATTTTTGTAAGAAATTAAGTTAATTTTAAGGAATAGGAAATCCAAATTAGGATTTCTTATACTTGGTCAAAATAAGATTATTTGTTTGATTTTTAGAGTTAGGAAGATAATTTGTCAAAGTAATTTGGTCTTGATCTTTATCTTGATGAAATATGCACACGTCATACACTTACACACTTAGGGTTCAAAAACAAAGATTCTTATGCCTTATAAAATATATATATATATATATATATATATATATATATATATATATATAAACAAATCTAATTATTGATTAGCTAGGTGCTTTGGCCTAAGAAAGCCTTAGTATTTATGCAAAAGATAATTAGATGAGTTTGAAAAAAAAAAGTCTAATTATTGACTAGCTAGGTGCTTTGGCCTAAGCAAGCATTGGTATTTATGCGAAAGATGATTAGATAAGTTTGAAAAGAAAAATCCTCTGATTAAGCTGGGTATTTGTGCCTAATAAAGCAGAAGTATTCACGCCTAAAAGAGGTTCATATAATAAAATCCTTAGTTTTGTGGCCTTATTTGCTCGAGTTCTTAAGTCCTTGGGGGTGTTTTCTCACCTGGTGCCCTAAGACCGTTTGGTTTGGGAGTCATCGATTAAAGGCTCGTTACATGGGCAGATTAGAAAGCCTAATAAAACTAAGGAATAATACCAAAAAAAAAGTATATATAAAAATAAATAAGGCATAAGAGTTAGAGTTAATGAACCCTAAGTCAAAATTTTCACAGTCACAAGGTGCATATGACTTAGAGTAAAGTAATAGATTAGATGAGAAGTACAATTTGACTCCTTACTTTGATTGATAACAATTTTTGAATAGAGACTAAGTTTAGGAATGAAAAATTCGACTTTCCTATAACTTATAGATTGCTTAGATCTTACAATCATATTTCAAATATTTTTCTCTTTCAAAATGCTTTTCGAAAATACTAACTCTTTATTTCTCTTTCTTTATGGATTTTGTGGGTGTAATCCGCTGAAAACCCTCACGAGACAACACTCGTCCTCTAGGGAAACCTAGAGGTTTAACGGCTTGTTGCACATGCTCAGTGCAATCGCGTGACCTGCGAAAGTGGTCTAATAATCCTTAGTATAATTTAGTTGTTTTGCTCGAGGATGAGCAAAAGATAGGTATGGGGGTGTGATTGGTTGCTAATGTTGCATATTTAATGTCACATTTCCATACTTATTTTAGAATAAAAGCCTGCATTGTTTTAATTATTTGTTTAATTTATTTGCTGGCCCAATCCTTAAGGAGATGAAGAGAAATAAGCCCAAAAGCCCACCAGAATTCTGAATTAAATCAGAGTTAATTCGTACACATAAAATCAGGGCAAAAATCAAGAGGTTGAAACCGGTTGAGAAGAATCCTCTCGGAATCGATCGGTTAAAGCCAAGAATCCAAGGCCATTTCGTCAGAATCCGGAGCTCAAACGACAAAACCAACAAAGGATAAAGTCAGAAGAAACCCCCGGGGAGACCCACCAACAGGGTGTGGCCACCTGGCCACACCCTGACCGCGAAAACGCGGCAATCTTGGGGAGTTAGGGGGAGCGTGAACTCCCCCGACCTCCCCGGGATTCTGGTTGTTGGGTTTATGCCTATAAAAGGCCATTATCTGCGCTGAAAATGGGACGTGAAGGCAGATTAGGATTTAACCTAGTTTTAATTCTTTGTAGTTTAGGTTTTTCTTTTCTTGTTATGTAATTTGTATGTAACTTAGGGTAGAAGAAGATTCATGTAAGTAAGAGAGAGAGGTTGAAGTTGAGAGTGACACCGACGATGTACCCTCCTCCTTTCTTCCATTGTCTCTGCAATTAATAAAGGTAAAAGTTCTTTTTATGTTGTATTTTCTTTTGTTTCGTCTTCCTCTTCTACTTTACCTTGGTTGTTGTTGTTGAGTGTACAAGTGAATTCCAAAGCAAGTATAACTAAGCTACGTGAGAGCCAGCGATAGTTCATGAAGACGTTCTCCTCTTCCAAGCTCCGCATCACTTCGTTCTTCTTATGCTTGACGATATAATGTGCACGGGGACCGAGCTCGAGTTTATGATCTATGCGTTGAACGCCTCCGGAGCGAAAAGGTAGAACTTGCAAAAGGTTTCCAAGTAAGTCAACACTCAACCTAGGTAAGTATTTCTTCACTTTTCTCTCTTTCTTTTCTTTTACTTCTTTAGTATAGATCAACACCTCCTCAAACTCTTTCTTCTCCACTTCATTGTACATAGTCGCTTTTCATCGTTTTCTGATTTTCCACCTTCTTCATCTCTCGCTTTCTTCTTAACTTAACCATTAACTTTCTTTTTCTTTTTCATAACATAAAACAGAGAAGAACTTTCGCTTATTTTCTTGACGATTTCAATAAAAAACCGTAAAGCTTCCATCGCAAACCCTCTTTGTGGATCACGACCCGCATAGCCACTTGCTATAGCGGAAGAATTGAGAACTTGCACATTTTCTTTCTTAAGTTCTATAATCTCGTATTTTGTGTGCAGGTTGTACCTCAATCACCAGCCATCACCTCCACTAATTCCTCCACCATCCTTCCCTCCATCTCCTTCTCCGTTCTAGTAACAACAAACAAACATAATACCACCATCTTCTTCTTCTTCTTCACCAAAACAAACCCATCTTCACCACACCTTTTCTACCATCTTCACCACACCTACACCACCTTGGCCACTAGCAGCCATGCCATCTTCCTTTTCTCAGAGTGTTCTTTCCATGAGTTTTAGCTTCGCTCTCCGAAGCCTCGTTTTGACAACTCTAAAATTCCATTTTGAATTAGAATTGCACCCCATGATTTTGCCATAGGATGGCTACCGCCCATGGTAGCCTCCCCCTGGCCGCTGACCGCCTCTGGCCGTCGGTGCCATCGCCATCGCCTAGCGACCCTAGATCACCAGCCATCCCCTCCTCTCTTTCCTGTTTTTGTTTTCTTCTTTTCTTCTTTCTCCTTTCCTTCCTTCATTTCCTTCCTTGTTTCACTTCTTTCTTCCTCTTTGTTTTTTCAATCCCTCTCTCTCCCCCTCCATGCATACATACATACATACATATCTTAAATGCTAATCTAGATGGCTTAGAGATCCTGTAGCAAATGTTGTAGGATCAATTCAAATTTGACCCATTGCCATTCCTACTTTTTGATGCATGTAATGTCATTCAATTATTCTATCTTCTAACTTGATCATTGCCCTTCTAAACTTTAGTTTTTTTACAAAATCAATCTCCCTGTCTCTCCCTCTCTTTCTCTTATTCCCTAGCTCGGTTATCTCTCTCTTTGTCTATCACTCTTATCATTAACATAACTCTCGCGTTGTACCACCAGATGCGGAGCTCATCCTTGCGTCTTAGGGAACTATGACTTGTTAATGCGCTATTCGCGTTTCAGGTTAGTGACACGAGGCTCCACCTTTGTGTAATGCGATCCTTACATTTTAGTATCAACGCAACGCGGGGCTCATGCCCGCATCTGCGTTCTTCTCATGTTATGGCTTAAACGCGGGTCTCGGAACACGCGTTTGTGGCATCTGCGTAACGCGACCCCCACGTCTTTATTCTCTCTCTCTTTCTGGTTTCTTTTCTCTCCTCCTCTACATAATATAATATTTATTATATTTGAACACGTTCACGCATTGGTTACTTGGAGTTTCAGAGTTTGAGATTTCATGGCGTTTTCAGAGATTTAGGCCAGTGTCCTCGCCTCATTTTGGGTTCCCCGCTTCGTTGGATCGACTTGTATTTATCATGTATTTAAGTTGTATTCGTGTTTTGTATTGGATGTGCCCTTGTATATGTATGTAGCTGAGTGCCCAGTATTGTCCCTGTATATGCCTGTGATGAATATTTATACTAGGGTAGTTTATTTCTTGCACATATATCATGCCTGTGATGTATTTTATTCCGCTTTTAATCATGTGAGACCAACTCTTCGTGGTTGTTTAGCCTCAGGGCTTAACCTCTCTGAGGTATAATAAATTCCTTTGGACTTTTTAAGCTACGCCTGGAAGGGTAACTTAACGCTTAGCATTTTACCAATATACACGCCTAGGCGAACTCTGTTGGATTTTAAACTAGCATTTTAAGTCGAGTCATTTCTGAGTTCCACTAGCAGTTTGGTGATAAAAATCTGTTATCTTGTCCTCAACATTGCTTAGCTCTGCTTGGATATTCGCTTACTCGCTAATTACCTGCTTGCCAATTTATATATTCTTCTATTAGCGGTTATGAAGAGTTTATAATCTTACTTATACTATTTTCCTAAAACTGCATCATTCTCCTGTATTCATATCGATCACCTATATCGGTACTGATATTTTGTATTCGTACCTATCCTTTGCATCGGTACTGTTTTTCTGATAGGGATATCTAATGTGTTTACTACTTGACATGCTACTATATGCCATTATTTGGCACCTGACTCCTGCATACTATCACCTAACACCTGTTTGATATAACTTATCACCTGCCACCTGGTATATTCATGTTCCTATTATTCCCGTAAATATAATAATTACATAATAATAAACTATAAAAATGACAACTTATATCGAGTAAAGGGGGAACAGATAGATTTCAAGTAGTGAATATGTTTACAGGGGTATTAGATATGTTGTGCAACTCCAATTCCGGCTACCTAAGGGCCTCTAGGAATCTGAGGGGGGTGATGACTCCCTACCTCCTGTTATATTCTTGAATGGGCATAATATAAGTCCCACCTTCCTATTTGCCTAGCGGCAAGTTTTGGGTCAGCACCGAACACCATGGGTCTTGGTCTCGGGTATGTTCAAGACCCAATGTAAATATAATATATTAGTTTCATCATCAGTTCCAATAACAACCTCGACTTACTCATATATGGATGTATGTGTGTTGGGACACTAGGACACATATCTAGATATATGGGTAGGACGAGTAATAATAATAAAGTGCTAATCAATAATAATTGTTGTGTTTTGCAATTCTAGTTGTATATTCAGATTAGGATAACGTGAGATATACGATATATAGATGAGGGTTTTCTTGTGTAGATTATTTCTTCGATGTACTTATCTTATAAAGCCATAATCTGAGTTGTATGCTGGTTTTGCCATATTTTCTTTTCATCAAATTTTAATTCAGATTTTCAGTTTTATTATTATTATTCTTATATTTTATATTCCTGGTTTTACCACCTATGTATTACTCTACTGATCTCTTGCTATTACCACATTGTACACAACATGTCTCTTGCCTGATTTTACACTTGTATTACTGTACCTAATCTCCTGACTTGCTTATTTTTGATTTATACGGATGCTTAGTTACCGTTTAATCTCCTGATGATTCATACTATTCTCTTTAGTTGTTATTGTGGACAACTCAAGTGGTGTGTACTCACTCGATGGAGACCTGAGGTATATGGTATATAGATAAGGATTTTCTTATTTGGATAATCCCCTCGAGGTATTAATCTGATGAATCTATCTACTGAGCCAGTACAACGAGTTTTGTCACATATGTTCATCTTATTACTTGATGCCTCTTTCATATTCATGTGTGCTTGTGCCCACGACACGGTTGTTAACGTATGTTTTTGATTCAGATTTATCGATACACATGTGCTTAACCCTGCACGCTACTTGGCATTCACCACATCACTCATTGGGGAGTTTCTAACTCCCCTGGATCCTCATGTCCAGATCCCAGAGCTTGCAGCTTATGGATTCTTTTGGTTGCTGACCAGAGTTGCACATTGGAAGTGGATCAGCGAAGACCGGTCCAGGACCCTATCCTTCCATACCCCCTGCTCGTTTTTCGAGTTTTCTTTTTGTAACTCTTAAGCATCTTTTGTATAGTTCATAATTGTTTATCTCTTTATATTCTCGTAATTGCGCCTATCGATTATGTAATATCCTTGTAAAATTGTGTCACCTGTAGTAATAACTTTGTTATTATACTCATATGTTAGAATGTATAATGTGCCACGTACTTTCGTACTTTGATTCTTGCCTGTACTGATGTTTAGCATATATATATATATATATATATATATATATATATATATATATATATATATATATATATATATATATATATATGTATGTATGTATGTATATATGTATGTATGTACGGGTATTTTTGACCTACGTATATACATTGCAGTAACGTCTCTGTACCGGCCGGATCGGGGCATTACATAATCACTTAAAACAATTGTAAATCACCAAAAAGTGTTTTCTAATTTAGATGCAATGCAAACACACCTTATCTCCAGTACTTTTCAATAGTAATTTAAAATAAATAAAATTAGACAGATGCCTATGATGCAAGTCTTTCCATTTTTTAAAGACTTCAATCAATAGATTACTGTTGAATTAAAAACAAAGAAGAAAAATTAACCACTTAGTAAATAAAAAAATACCGTTCCCTCCCCAGCAACAGTGCCAAATTTGATTGCTGAAAAATAGAGATAAAATTAAGAGTTAGAAGGGTGTTATCTGGATGAAGGCCAATCTCTATCTTTCGTAATATATCCGCGGTAGTAAGGGCTAAGCGGGTCGAATCCATAGGGAGGAGTGTGATAAAAGTTTTTCGGTATCTTTTTACAAATTAGATTGGTTAGGCTATTCTTCTTTATGTTAAAAAAAAGTACTATGTTAAATGTTAGAGATAAAAATTTGATGGTGAAAATAGGGTTAGATTAAAAATCAGGGTTTTGAAAATATTAAGGAGCAAGGCTTACTAATCATCTACCACCGCTAACTTACTAATGTATACTAGATTAAAGTTCACTTTGAATCATAAAAATTATACCTTAGAGTTGTATCAATTCAAGTAAGATACATAAGATGGAGAAATCTTATTTGAAATAATCACTAACCAAGACCTAACATTAAACTATCAAAGTTTCTTAAGCATAAAATAAAAATAATGACCAATATTAAACTATCAAGACTGTCTAAGCATAAAATAAGAAAGATCAGTGGAAAGTATTAGTAAATAATAGGTTTAACTATCGTCATGTGTCTTCAAGAGTATTAGCTATTTCTAGGGTTTAAGCATGCATAGGATCTAATCGGTTTATTCTAACATAAAACTAGAAGTAGTGGTGGGTAGAAATTAATAAGCCATGAAGAAGATTAGCTACTCATGAGAGAATCTAAAGAAAGCATGATAAAAAAAAAGTAGTAATGAAAGCAATTAAATAAAGATACATTAGAAAAAAACTTGATATTGATGTTGTCTCCTTCAATTACAAGAGCCTCATCCTTCTTTACAAAACTTGAATTAGAACTAAATCCTAAAAATTACAAAAGAAATTTGAAAGAAAGACTAAAAAAAAAAATCATAAGTTATGATCTCTGCTGTGAAGATACTTCTTTATAAGAGATTTCAGCCCTTTAAATAGTCCTCAGAGCTAATCACAATAAGATACAAATTAGGAGGTTTAACTTAATCCTATTTCAGTATGGGAATTCAATTCTGATTTGATCTGCATTAAGTCAGCATGTTGATTGATAAGTATGACTCATCAGATGGCTTAATTGGATAGAGTGGTCAACATAAGAATATAGAATCTTGAATCATTGAATTTTAATATCTATAGCGAAAGTTATGATCCGAATACTAAGAGGTATTCAGTCTGAATTGATTTTGAACTACATTTAATTTGAATAATTCTCCTTATCTCTATTAGGATTAGCTTTATCTCATTCATCTTCTAAAATTATATCTTCTGATTTTGAATTTAAATTTTAAAGATGATGATATATCCTTTCCTCCTCTTGATTTCAAGTTGATTTAAATTGAAATCTAAATTGAAATCCAAATTTATATAGGATTAGGGATAAAATAGATGTTTCTTGTATTCTTATCTTCTCATTTAAGTAACGGCACACTATAATCAAAAAGAGAGTTAAATAGCTATGTTAATTAAAGAATAAACAGGGATAAATATGCAAATATGATGATAATAATGTAAAATTGAGATGCAATCATACATACATGTGAAGATTAAAGAGTTTCTTTGTTTATCATCAAACCAGAAAAAAAATATGAGGAAAAAGGGAAGTTGTGAAACCAATATCTGGCTTTGAGTAGCAAAATGCTGCAATCTCTTCTGTATATAATTAGGGACACTAATAGAGAAACAATACATTAAAATAGCTCCTAAAGTACTAATAGGAATTCAACTTAAGCATTGCAAACCTTATATTGTCACTTCCGTTCCCAATAAGAAAACAAATTCCTACTTCTACAAAATAAATTTGAGGAGGAAGGAAACATAAAAGTAATAATTTTGTCATTACGACTTTCGCTATAAGGCAAAAGCATAGAGTTTTATTAGTTATCATACATTTTGATTTTTTACTTTTAAATAATAAGATGGTTAGTTCTCACCCCCTCCTCTTACACAACACAGACATACACAATTCTTGTCAACATGGTTGAGCATTTGGTATTAGACTTATTTTTTCAAGTTCAAAGTCAATTAGGCCCAATCAAGTCAATTGGATATTTGCACCCGCCCGCTTTAACCTATGTTGTTTGACCCAATAAAAAATTGATCAGTCCTAATGGTTTGGATCTAGACACATTTCGGTTATATTTAGTTATGAGTGTATTTAAGTTAAGATGTGGGACTCATCTACACATGAAAAACTCGTGTTATTAACCAAGGGCCTAAATCTATGATGAGTTGAGCTAGGTTCCTTGATACTATATATATCATTAGTAGGATTCTCTCTTCATCATTATGACCTAATCTCTCTCTTGAAGGCCACACATCTCCTTTAAGGGTCAAGAAGAGAACTTGCTTCTTGGAAAGAAGAATCCCCTCCATCATCCTCAAGTATTCGAGATTGTGTTACCTTCAACATCGCTTTCTTGATAGAATCAGGTATGTCTAAAACCCTTCTCCCCTTTGATCTTGAGAAAGAGGCTATTGCATGCGTGAGATTATTTGAATAAATAATATTTAGACTTAGAATTAGTATCAGAGCCTCCTCTTTATCAGATCATTGAGATATAAAGTAAAATCTTTGATCTCGATTTATAAATATCATGAATAATATTTCTCTTGATTCAATAAATATTTTGTATCTCATATATTGAACTAAAAGTTTAAATTAGGTGATTTTATATTTTTAATTGAGTTTTGCATGTATATATATTTTTTGGAATTTAAATCGGTGTATTATTGTTATTGTTTTAATTAAACAAAAAACATTGGGCACTGCAAAGGCTGCACATGCGCGACAAGGCCATGTGTGTGCCTCTGGCCCAGCCACCTGCACGCATAGAAGTACGTGCAGGGGCTGCTCACATAGGCATGGGCCCTGTGCCAGCGTATGCTTGGGCTAGCTTGGGCGTGCCTAGGCTGACCCAGCGTGAGTCCCCTTCTACTAGTTGGCGGCGGGCGGAGCCGCCGACCACCATGGGACGACAATGATGATTTAGACGAAAAAAACACAAAAAAGGTATTTTCTTAGGGTTAGGGTTTCTTGATTTGGGATCATGAGATTGATTAGGATTTTTTTTATATAGATACAAAATTTAAATCTAATAAAGAAATTAAAATTAATCTATTCTTAATTGATCTTACACTAAAGATTATTGGGTTTGATTAGGGTTAGGAATAGGACTTCGATCCAATAAGAAGTCTAATCCTAATTAATCCCAAATTTTATTGGGTTTTATCCAGTTTATTTAAACTCGACCCATTAAGAAGAGACCTTTAACTATAACTTTGCATGATTGTTTTGCCAATAGAAACTTCAATAAGCCGTTAATGACTCATTCGATCTCTGTTTGGGTGTATAAATAGCCGTTTCGAAGCTTTTGATGACTATTACAATATTATATGCACTAGATATGACAAAAAGTAGTTAGTTGACATAAAGTAGGCATTGAAATATTAATTTATCATGATTATTTGTATCCTTACATGCTTCTGCTTCATCAATGCTATATTATTGCTTGCATTACTATAACATATGAATATTGATATTTACTATAGTAGATAACACAAACATAAAAATATATACATGTTTAATTTAAAAAAATTACAAAAAAGCTTATTTAATTGTGTATATAATTCATACAGGTAATAGCCAGCCCAAAGAAAGACTATTGCTTGGCCGAATTGTGTACAACGTCAGATATTTGATGTGGGTAATGCAAGTGGGAGAATCTTAGTGTGTGGTAACTGTCCAAAAAAGGTTGCCACTACTATCGCATTACTCTCATCAACTAGTTCGACGACGGAACATGAATCAAGATGCATAGACTTGTGTGTCCTATGTGTGTGGTAATCGAGCCAAAGGAATATTGTCAATATAACCTAGTCATTTCATATATTATATAGTCGATATAGATAACTTAAATTTTGAGATCAATTCTATAAAATGCAGTCAACCCAAAAGAAAGTTGTTCTCTTACATAGGATCTAAACTTTAGGGTATCTATGTTGGGCCAGTGTTGGCATAAAAAGACACAACTTATTCTGAGAGTTTGGCTTGTAGCTCTATCAGCCAAACTGGTTACATTTATTTTAATTTATCTTATTTTATGGCCACTACAGTTAATTTATTAAATGCAATGTTTATTAAATGTTAAATTAATGATAAATTGTATGCTTACTTAGTTTAAATTAAATTAGATAAACTTTATTTAGTGGCAAGATCATGTAAAGATCGTTCTTGGATTTATGAACCTAGTCTATGTCTTAAAAGACTGATAACCCCTGTCATTGCTGACAAAAGTTCACTTGAGAAAAAGGCAAATTATGATAAGTAAGAGAGGTCTAATAGGATATGTCTGATGGTCATGAAGCACTCTATTCCTGAAACGATTAGGAGTGTTAAGCCTGATAAAGTCAATAATAAAAGTGTTGGCCCAAAGGCCTTCCACTCTAGTTTTGATGATGATTAATTCACGTAGTTATGTGTGCTAATAATCTTGTGTTATTTAG
This sequence comes from Agave tequilana, assembly GCA_038442645.1. NCBI lineage: Eukaryota > Viridiplantae > Streptophyta > Magnoliopsida > Asparagales > Asparagaceae > Agave > Agave tequilana. Next base: position 25,610 of record JAVJIF010001252.1, read on the forward strand.
TTTCAGATCATTAATCAAGTTATTAGTTGGTGAAAGCTTCCACACATCTTTCACAAGTTGATTCAAGAGCCCGAGCGTCAAAGATCATATATAGCACTTGCTCGGTGGATCAAGGAGTTTTGGGATCGAGTCGGCTTGGAGATTGCGCTCTACAAGAAGACATCGGTACCATAGTTAGTTTTGTGTTTAGATTCAAATTGTAAAGATTAGAATAGTATGATATGCTCAAGTTCACAACACACACGTTTCATGTTTTGAATATTAGTTTTTGGTTTTTCGGTGTTAGGTTTAACCGATCTTGGTTTTCATGAATAGATAGATCAAAACAAGTTTACATGGTTTAATGTATATATGATTTGTTCTATATACATGCATGCTTTAATTTCCTAGACAAACTTAGTTTTGACTCCCTTATTCATGTGTTATATGTTTTGGTATTTTTGACAAAACATATTTTGGAATTAATGACAAAAACTATGATATATAGTTGTTTCATGTATATTGGATTTCTATCCATATGCATCATGCTTCAAAGTGTTTAGATATCATGTTTTTGTATTTGGAAGAGTTTTGGACAAAACGTATTTTCTATTCAAAATCCAAGTTTTAGAAAATACAGTTTTTGGTTTTTGGTAAAAATGATAAGACACAAAAATAGTTCATATTGATTGATATTTGAGCTAAACTTTTTACCACATGTTTATATATCAATGCAAAATGATAAAACTATTTTTGGTGATTTTTAGAGAAGATAAAAGAATTTTTAAATATGTTTCTATCCAATTTTTTGTTCCAGGCTTCAACCAAGTCGACTAGTAGCCTGACTAGTCGACTAGGGCTGAGGTCCGTCGACCGGGACGGTCGACCGACGTGCACAATTCTGTGCACGTTTGGAGCCACTGGGACGGTCGACCGGACCGGTCGACCGGTCTGAGAGCAGAGCTCTCTGTTTGTTTCGGTCGACCGGGGCGGTCGACCGGTAGCTGCCAACGGGCAAAAATTGACCGTTGGGCGGTCGACCGTACCGGTCGACCAGCAGGATTATTTTGGCAAAAACTGCTGCCAACGGCTAATTTCCAGATTTGCCTATAAATACCCCATTTGCAAGAGTTTTTCTCTAAAATTTTTTGTGCGAATTTTTCCTTACTCTCTGGTGTTTTCACAGCAATTAAAAGAGGTTTTTGAATTCAAATTGAACAATCTTTTTGGTGTTTTTATTAGGGTTTGAAAAACCAAAGAAAGGGATTTTTGGGAAAAGTTTTGTTTGAATTTCACTATCTTCATTTTCTATTATTTCCCAAAGATTTTCTTTGAGTTGCTGGTTTCAAATCCCTTGGTTTTCTCCACACTTGAGTAAAAATCTACTATCTTTTATATAGGGTCTTTGTGTGTGGGAAAAAAGATTGTTTGTGGTTGTTGTTGAACCACCAAGTTGTAAACCCTCTATACTTTGCTTTGTGCTTTTCCCTCTTGGGTTGAGGAGGTTGTTTGTGCAAGTGGTTTGCATCCCTCAAGTTGTGAGGTGATCCTTGCTTGGCTTTGTGCTAATCCCTCGGGTTGTGAGGTGATTGTTTGTTGGATTGGAGTTGTGCCTCAAGGAGGAGGTTGTGTTTGTAAGGAGAGGAGTTGGGTACTCCTTGTATTGTGATTGCCCCAAATCCTCGGTGGAGGTTCCCTTTGTGGGAGTCCTTTGTGGACAAGCTAGTGGACTTAAAATCCTTCTGGGTGAAGGCGGGGATGTAGAGCTGGGTGCTCGAACCTCGAAACATATCTTGGTGTTTGCGCTTGTTCATTGACTCTTACTCTCTCTCTCTCTCTTTACTTTGTGCCTTGCATCTATTCATATTGCTCATACATACTTACATGCTTGGCTTGGTTGTGTGCATCTCTTGTTGAAATTGCAAATTAGTTTTTAATTCCGCATTGAGTTGACTAGATTAGCATAATCACCTATTCACCCCCCTCTAGGTGATCTTTCAATTGGTATCAGAGCTAGCGCTCCTGATATTTAGGTTTAACCACCTAGGAGTGAGATATTGGTTTGCTAATCTTCATTTGTATTGTTCATTTGCACTCATTTAGTTTGCACTCATGGATAGCCCTCCTATGTTTGACCATATTAGACTTGATGTTTGGAAGGCAAATATGAGTAGCCATTTGAAAAGACTAGGACATCTAGTTTATCAAGCCTCCACTATGGAATCATTCCCTAATAGTAGCAAGCATAAGAAGGCAAATGCATTAGCACTTAGAACACTTAGAGCATCTCTTGGTGAACATCTTTTACCGGTGTTTGATCGTTATGATTCGGCTTTTGCAGTTTGGAGCTTATTGACGTCTCCCGAGCTTCTAAGGATTATCAACAAGATGAGGAGATCTAAGAGAGAAAAGTCCGAAGAGCATTGCTTCATGGTCCAAGGGAAAAACTCCCTTGAGGTACAATCGGACACTCAATTAGATGATAGCTCTAGTTCCTATTGCCATGTGATAGGTAGCGAAAAATGCATAATTGTCATCATATATACCATCACATTTGCACATTTATTCATATTATAATGCACATTTATTAATCTTTCGTTATTTAATGTGTGCAGGCCTCGAATTATTATTTTAATAACAAATAAAGCTTAAAGAGCCCAAAAGCCCAGATCCAAGCCCATGTTTGAAGCCCAGGTGAAAAAGCACAATTACAAGAAGTCAAAATGCAAATACAAGGGCTAAAAATTGCAAATATCAGAGATAAGGGAAGGATAGACTTCTATCCAACCCTAAACACTTGCAGATGAGGATAAAAGCCCAAGATAAAGAAGAATTTCGTGGAAAGAGGATTTAAAGAAATCTGGATTAAGGGTAACTTGATTACCAAGTTATCTCGAAAATCCAGATTAAAAGGCCAGGATACATATTTCAGAAGCAAAATCCCACATGGACGGACCAGGAGAGGCCACGCGCTCCAGACGTCACTAAATTACCGCAAATCCGCGGCAAAACTTGGGTTTTTGCGGCAAAGTGGATGAGTCAGGCTACCAGATTTCGTTGGCGACTTCATCCGGGACTCCTCTACATTCTGCACTATAAATATCTCTGCAGGCGCAGCAGAGAGGGGCATCCAGAGACGATTAGGGTTTTCTTTAGCCACTTTTATTTAAAGTTGTAATTTTTATTTCATGCTCGTTGTGGAGAAGAAGGAGACGATTGTGTAACCAAGATTCATCTGAAATAAAGGTCACTCTTTTGTTCTCTTTTAATTTCTACAAATTTTATTTCTTTTGTGATCTCTTTGATTTTCAATCTGTGATCTCTTCTTGCTTTCTTTTTCTTTATTTTGCAATCTTTCTCATTAAATAAAAAATAAAAAAATATAAATAATTTGAAAAGAAAAAAAAAATAATGATGAAGAACTAATCCTCTTAGTGGTTTGCTGAGATTCTTAAAGCAACCCTAGAGCAATTAAAACTTGATCTGATTAATGAACATCTCTAGAAACCCTAGGTTTAAAGGCAACTAATTCTAGAAGATTAAAAAATACTTAAAATTCTTAATCTAGGTTGCATGTTAAAAGAACTTTTCATGACTTCAAACTTAAGAACTAGGACAACATAAATTTGAGATTAGTCTTCTATTAGGCTGTACCTAGATGTTAGGATGAACCATAGTTGGTTTTTGAATAATGCAACTTAGTTAGAATCGTGTATTAATTTTTCTTGCTTGATATATTTGTAATAACCTAGGGTGAATCATATCAATCTTAAGATGAAGATCAAGCTCTTTAATTTGCAATAGGGTTGTGGTAGAAAATCAGCAAAATCACATCTTTTACATCATACATATCAAGATCTAATCTCTTCTCTCCTATATTTGAAGCATACAGGGGAATTGGCCGAAAAGCTTGCATCGCATCCTTCCCTGAGGATCACGACTCGCTTGAGCCCTTGCTACAGCGGATTCGCATTGAGACTAAGAAATCTGAACTTCACTTCTTTTATTCTTTAAAATCTCAATCAAATTTTGGCGCCGTTGCCGGGGAAGGAACGGCACGATTTCCTCGTTCTAATCATTCTTTCTTTTCTGTTGCAGGTACAGAGAACAGGAAACAAAAACAGAGCAGCAAAAAGCACATATAGCTATCCAGTGCCTCTGCCCTCGAAGGCAGAGCACCTGGACCTACAACTTTGCCGCAGAAACGCGGCAAAAGCCGCGAATCCGCGGCAATTGTAGTGGACTACTGATATATTTTTCTGCAGGTTGCTCTGCAGTGCAAAATTCTATTTTCTGCTGTGATATTATTTCTCTGTGATCACTCTGCAACTGCTAATTAATAACATTAACCCATTTGTTGAAAATAAAAAAAAAATTTTTAGACTCTTGCATTTAGGGCACGTGTCTATTTACATTTTTTTAATTCTGTTGAAGAGTGCTGGCGACAAGGTACGTTTGCATAGCATATAGATTAGGAAACACTCTTGGTTGTTTACTGCTTTCTTGAGTGATTACTTTTCTACCGCTTTACACGTACACTAATTCATCTTAAGGGCATAACCCATAAGCAAGATAAGGTAGGGATTTCATCACCCTTCTTTGGCCCACAAATCATATCCGTCACACTCACAACCCTAACCTTAAGTAAAATTTGACTAGACGTTGGCCCTAGGTTAACTCGGACTCAATAGGAGATTGACCGAAGGAGGAAAATTGTTCGAAATTAACTCTTGTCAAATCGGTGTCTAGGCAGGGGATTGAGGGCCGAAAGCCTGAAGAACGGTGGTTATTTAATTAAGGAACGTCTCTGACGGAAAACCTCCCACCGGTCTTGCCACCTACCTGGCCGATTAGCTTGTAGTTAACGTCGATAGTAGACCTCCTAAGGACAGTCTAAAGTTAGGAGTCGTCTAGGTCAAGGCTTATCCTAGATTAGGATTTTTGATTGTTTTTCTTTTGATTGATTGGGTGAACTTGTTTGCTGATTGTGCATGCCCGCTTGGTCGAGAGACCCACTTACATCCAGGCTAACTAGAACTAGTTCACCACCCGAGTTCAAGCCCGACCCACACATGGCACAACCAATATCACTCCAAGATAGGTTCTATCCTATTAGGACCTCTCTTCCTTCTTGCATCAAGCTTAACGATGAAGGTGTTGACCCATTTGAGCTTAAGCCACAATACATCAACACCCTTCCGAAATTTCATGGACTTGACTCCGAGGATGCATACTTCTTCATAAGGAATTTGAGGAAGTATGTCTCATGATGAATATTCCTAAGTTAGGAAAAGATGACATCAAACTTAGGTTTGTCCCCTTTGCTTTGAAGGATTTAGCAAAGAAATGGCTCTACAGTCTAGAGGCCGGTTCTATATCTTCTTGGGATAATTTTGTTAAGGCATTCTTAAAGAAATTTTATCCTGTTCACAAGACTGCATTGATTAGGAAGAATATCCTACAGTTTAAGCAGACAGCCAATGAGCCCTTTTGGAAATACTTCGAACGTTTCAAGGACCTCCTTGCCCAATGCCCTCACCATGGGATAGAGAAATGGCGATTATGCCAAGTTCTATATGATGGATTAGAATATCAAACTAAAACGTTGTTAGAATCCATGTGCCAAGGAGGATTTCTGAAAAGGACGAAACTGATGGATGGCAATTGTATGAGGAATTAGCTGAAAATACCATCCAATGGGAACCTACTCCTGAAAAATCTAGGACTAATGACCCTACTTCTTCAAAAGGAGGTATCCATTCCATTGAGGCCAACATAGCAACCGATGCTAAGTTAGCTGCTGTTATGCGAAGACTTGAGGCTCTTGAAACTAAAGAGCCAGTCTCTATGAACCAAGTCAGCCCAACAACTTCGGCGGGCTGTACTTATTGTCAAGATATGAACCATGTGTTCGAGGAATGTCCTGTTTTTATCGCGCATCAAAGCTTGCCCGAACATATGAGTGCGGCCTTCACAAGGCCCGCCAACAATCCGCCCGCCAACAATCCATATTCGCCCACCTACAATTCCGGTTGGAGAAACCATCCCAATTTGTCATGGGGCCAAAGTAACAATGATCAAACTAGGCCCAAATTCTCCAACAATTTCCAAAATCCGCCCTATCAAAATCCTCCACCCTCTTTCCAATATTCACAAATGGAATCAAGGCTCTCCAATATGGAAAGAAAGGTGGACACTCTCGTTAAAAGCAATGACACGCTGGCTCAAGTTTTGACTAGGATAGAGATGCAAATGAATCAGCAAGAAAGGCAAAAGGGTACTCTACCTAGTCAACCATTCCCAAACCCTAGGAACTCTAGTCAAGCTCACTTGGCTGAAGAGAATCATATGAGTCAGTGCAATGCAATTCATACATTGCGGTCGGGAAAACAAGTTGATAACCAAGTATCAACACCATCAAGTTCTAAACAAGCATTCAGCTTGCCTGATCCCACTCCATCCCAACTTAATGCCAACAACACGAAAAAGACAAGTCAGCCGAAGATATGCACAAGCCCATCGTACCCTACCCAAATAGGCTTAAAGATAAGCAATGTGCACAAATGGATAAGGTACGAGAGATTTTTAATCAAGTCAAGATCAATATACCTCTTCTTGATGCAATTCAACAAGTCCCTAAGTATGCCAAGTTTATTAAGGACATGTGCACAAAGAAGAGAAAGACTAATGTGCCCAAGAAGGTTTTTCTAGCCACTAACATTAGTGAGCTATTGTCCAACCAGATCCCTGTCAAGTATAAGGACCCTGGTTGCCCCACCATCTCTTGCACAATAGGTCAAACTGCAATTAAGCATGTACTTCTTGATTTGGGAGCAAGTATCAACTTACTCCCCTTCTCAGTTTACCAACAACTTGGGTTGGGCGAACTTAGTCCGACTAAGGTTACAATCCAATTGGCTGACCGATCCATAAAAATTCCCAAAGGAGAAATTACCGATGTGCTCGTCCAAGTTGGGGAGTTTATCTACCCAGTAGATTTTGTTGTTCTGGAGACCGAACCTGTATCCACTCTTCGGTCTCAAACTCCCGTTATCCTAGGGCGTCCGTTCCTTGCAACTGCAAATGCGATTATAAATTATAGGAATGGATCCATGAGGTTGACCTTTGGAAACATGACTAAAGAGGTCAATGTCTTCAACCTGGAAAACCAATCTCGTAAGATAAAAGACCAAACATTTGAGGTGAACTTCATCGAGAACATTTGTGAAAAAGAAAGTGAAAATGAGTCTCTATTTCTTGACAAGTTATTTGAGGATAAGTGCGATTTTAGTGATAAGATGACACATGTTGAGGATTATAATTTTAAAGTTCCCTTTAAAAACGAAGATTTGATCTAAGTATCTTCAAAGAGCCAAGCACTGAAATATCGCATGAGAATATAGTTCAAGAAACTCTGATTGACTTAACTTTCGAAAGTCTCTTTGAAGAAGAACTCCTATGTTTAGATACACCGATTAAGGAGATGTTGGTTAATTATTCACTTCCAGGGAAAAGTGTTGATTTAAGTTTTGAGGAGATGTACGGAACTGAGCTAGAATTTCTCGGCAAGGAAGTTCCAACTGAAAGGTGTGATGAATTTTTGAATAATGGAGGTGGACATATGATGAGGAAGAGCCTAAAGAAGATGAAACTGGGGGGAGAGAAAGTTAAAACAAAAATGTTGGTCTCCCCATTGTGCCTTATAAAGAGAACCCATTGGAATGATGGGAAACGAGCTAGAGGGATGAATCCTAAGCAGCTCTAGGTGAGAGTGATACATGTGTTGTACATATTATGGTATACTATTATTTTTTGTCTCTCTTTACATTTTTCTTCATGCATTCATGCATTTCATACATTGAGGACAATGCATGAGATAAGTGTGGGGGAGGGTTTACTAACATAGAAAAGATTAATTAATAAAAAAAAAAATATTTTCTCTTTATTTGTTCTAACATTTCAAAAAAAAAAAAAAATTCTAACATTTAAAAAAAAATTAAAAAAAAACTTATAAAAAGGATAATACTTTGACTTATTTTTTGAAAGAAATTTAAGTTAGTTTTAAGGATTAGGAAAATCATGATTAGGATTTCTAAAAACTTGGTCAAAATAAATAAATTGTTTAAATTTTAGGTATAGGAGGAGAAATTGAATAATTAGTTAGTCTTAATTTTTACCTTAATGAAATTTGCATACCTAATGCATATCTAGGATTCTAAGACAAAGACCTTGTGCCTCATAAAAAAAAAACGAAAAAAAAAAAATTCACCAATTAAGCTGATACATGTGCCTCAAGAAGCATAAGTATTCATGCCTAAAGGTGAGTTCTAAATAAAATAAAGTCCTTAGTTTTGTGGCCTAGTTCACTCGAATTTGAGTCCGCGGGGTGTTTTCTCACCTGGTGCCCTAAAGCCGACCGGTTTGGGAGCCACCGACTTTAAGTTCGCTACATGGGTGGATTAGAAAGCCTAAGAAAACTGAGAAATATTATACATGTATTAACACATCTATTAGTCAATTAGTTAGGTATGAGGGCCTCAAGAAGCCTTGATACTTATACGAAAGAAAATTAGATGAGTTATACATGCCAGGAAAAAAAAATTGTATTAACACATCTAATAGTCAATTAGTTAGGTATGAGGGCCTCAAGAAGCCTTGATACTTACACAAAAGAAAATTAGATGATGTTATAAAAATAATAAAGAGGCATGAGAGTCCAAGTTAAGGAATTCCTAGTAAAACATAAGGATGCATATGATTTTTGGTAACGAAAAAGACTATATTAGAAATTCAATTTTAATCCTTACCTAAAATGGAAAACAATTAACTTTATAAAGACTAAGTTTAAAGAATGAATAAAAATGAGGATCCTAAAACTTATAGACTACTTAGTCTCTTCAATAATAATTCAAATATTTTCCTTTTTATGGATTTTGTGGGTGTAATCCGCTGAAAACCCTCACGAGACAACACTCGTCCTCTAGGGTAACCTAGGGGTTTAACGGCTTGTTGCACATGCTAAGTGCAACCGTGATTCCTACGAAAGTGAGTTAGCTAGGTTAGATTTTTCTCTTTCTTTTTGATTTTTACTCGAGGACGAGCAAAAAGATAAGTGTGGGGGTGTGATAGGTAGCGAAAAATGCATAATTGTCATCATATATACCATCACATTTGCACATTTATTCATATTATAATGCACATTTATTAATCTTTCGTTATTTAATGTGTGCAGGCCTCGAATTATTATTTTAATAACAAATAAAGGTTAAAGAGCCCAAAAGCCCAGATCCAAGCCCATGTTTGAAGCCCAGGTGAAAAAGCGCAATTACAAGAAGTCAAAATGCAAATACAAGGGCTAAAAATTGCAAATATCAGAGATAAGGGAAGGATAGACTTCTATCCAACCCTAAACACTTGCAGATGAGGATAAAAGCCCAAGATAAAGAAGAATTTCGTGGAAAGAGGATTTAAAGAAATCTGAATTAAGGGTAACTTGATTACCAAGTTATCTCGAAAATCCAGATTAAAAGGCCAGGATACATATTCCAGAAGCAAAATCCCACATGGACGGACCAGGAGAGGCCACGCGCCAAAGCGCGTGGCCAGACGTCACTAAATTGCCGCAAATCCGCGGCAAAACTTGGGTTTTTGCGGCAAAGTGGATGAGTCAGGCTACCAGATTTCATTGGCGACTTCATCTGGGACTCCTCTACATTCTGCACTATAAATATCTCTGCAGGCGCAGCAGAGAGGGGCATCCAGAGACGATTAGGGTTTTCTTTAGCCACTTTTATTTAAAGTTGTAATTTTTATTTCATGCTCGTTGTGGAGAAGAAGGAGACGATTGTGTAACCAAGATTCATCTGAAATAAAGGTCACTCTTTTGTTCTCTTTTAATTTCTGCAAATTTTATTTCTTTTTGTGATCTCTTTGATTTTCAATCTGTGATCTCTTCTTGCTTTCTTTTTCTTTATTTTGCAATCTTTCTCATTAAATAAAAAATAAAAAAAATATAAATAATTTGAAAAAAAAATAATGATGAAGAACTAATCCTCTTAGTGGTTTGCTGAGATTCTTAAAGCAACCCTAGAGCAATTAAAACTTGATCTGATTAATGAACATCTCTAGAAACCCTAGGTTTAAAGGCAACTAATTCTAGAAGATTAAAAAATACTTAAAATTCTTAATCTAGGTTGCATGTTAAAAGAACTTTTCATGACTTCAAACTTAAGAACTAGGACAGCATAAATTTGAGATTAGTCTTCTATTAGGCTGTACCTAGATGTTAGGATGAACCATAGTTGGTTTTTGAATAATGCAACTTAGTTAGAATCGTGTATTAATTTTCTTGCTTGATATATTTGTAATAACCTAGGGTGAATCATATCAATCTTAAGATGAAGATCAAGCTCTTTAATTTGCAATAGGGTTGTGGTAGAAAATCAGCAAAACCACATCTTTTACATCATACATATCAAGATCTAATCTCTTCTCTCCTATATTTGAAGCATACAGGGGAATCGGCCGAAAAGCTTGCATCGCATCCTTCTCTGAGGATCACGACCCGCTTGAGCCCTTGCTACAGCGGATTCGCATTGAGACTAAGAAATCTGAACTTCACTTCTTTTATTCTTTAAAATCTCAATCACCATGGTTGTTTTGAAGTTCAAACTTTAAATTTGGAACTTGCTCAAAAGCTTGAAAATTTATTGAAAAAACACAATCTTTTTAAAGAGGACAACCTTGTTTTGAAAAATGAATTAAAGGATTTATGTTCTAATTTTGAATTGGTTTTGCAAGAAAAGGAAGAGATCACTAGTGAACGTGACTCACTAAGATCTCAACTAGACCTTGCCCTTGATGAGATTGAGATTTTGAAAAACAAAAATGATTGCAATGATGTTGTGAAAAACAATGAGGTTTTATCTTCTAAATTGGATTTTGTTTTAAAAGATAACCTTGTTTTGAAAAATAAAATTGATTCAATTACAAAAGAATTGAATTTGGTTTTGAAGAAAAATGAATCTTTGCAAAATGAGATTGATATTCATGTTTGTCATGCTAGTGTAGCTTCTTGTTCTAGCACTCCTATTGCATGCTCCACTTTGTCTTCCACTATTGAAAATGATATAAATATTTTGAAAAAAAGTGTTGAATATTTGGGCTCCACTTTGAGCCAATGCACATTGAATCATACACATTTGGAAACCTTGGTTCGCAAGAAACAAGGTCCATCTTTGCATGCTCACCCTTCACGGCATACACATGCTTTCCACGGTCACCACCATCGCACGTATGCTCATGTGTACACATGTACACATTGTGGCCGAAAAGGCCATCTTGCTAGATTTTGTTATGATCATATCTATCATAAAAATTTAGCAACTAATCTTGTTTGGGTTAGAAAGGATACTAACCCCCGTGGACCCACAAAGAAATGGGTACCAAAGACCACCTCTATACTTTTTGATGTAGGTGGGAGCTCTCGCAAAACGTGAGAGTGTTGGTGCCTTGGAGTGGATGCGTTCCGTGCCTAAAGAGAATCATTTGGATGCTTCACTCTTAAGGAGATTTGGTGGGAGGACAACCGTGGTTTGGAGAACTAGAGATGCACCTTCATGAGTTTTGGTATCATTCTCTAACTCCCATTTTTATTTGCATGCTTTTCATGTTCATCTATTTATAGCATGTCATGGTTTATTGTTCATTATGCTTATGCCATGCTTATTAGAATAGTGCTATACATGTTTAGTTACTTGAGCACCCATGTTTTATATGGATCTATATTTAGTGTTCTCACCTTGTTTAAACTAACATGTATGCCCTAGATCTAATGCACATGCATATGCATTATGACCATTTGGATGTTTATGATTCATGTTTTATTGTTTCATGATTAGTATGATGTTTGCCATGTTTATTAGACTTATGCTTTACATGATTAGTTGTTGAGACACCCATGTTTAGTATGGACCCATATTTTGTGTTCTTTTTATGTTTTAGCTATCATGTTAATTATAAGATCTTATGCACATGTCTTTGTCATGGTAATCATATGGTTGACTATGACTTTTTGTTTTAATGATTCATGTTTTGATAAATAACTTGTGTTGTATGATTTCTAATTTTGTCACATGTTCTGATGATTATAGGCTATTATGTATTTCTTGATTCTAATAGCATGTGGATGTTCTTCATGATCATTTTTATGTCTTTCATGTTGATTTATGATTCCCGTTTTATGCTTAATGATTTGATTACTTGTTTAGATGTTAGTTTTCATTAAGACTAGAATTTATACTTGCACATGTAGTGGGACACAAATAAATCTTTATATATGTTTGTGCTTGGATGCTCATTTGTACCCATTAAATGTGTTAGTATAGCCTAGTTTTGATGATTCATGCATTTTAAACTTGTATTCCTATTTTCGGATTTGTTTTATGTGTATGAGTTTTCATTTCATGTATATGTTTATTTTGCCAAACCTTAAGATAGACATGTATACCCCTTGAGTCATTTGCCTTTCATGCAAATCTATATATATGGACTCAATTGTGTTTAGGGATATGTATGTATACTTATTGTGTTGACAATTCATACATATACCTTGAAATGAAATTAGTTTTGGTGAAAATTTAGTTTTTCTTGATTTTGGGTTTATTTGTTTAACTTCATGTATATGTCTATCCTATCCAAACTATTGATTATACATGTACATCCTTGAGCCACGTGCCTTCATGCATACACTTTTGTGGACTCATTATGTTTAGGATATGTATGTATACTTTAATTTGTACATGACATACATATGCCTTGAAGTTTAAATCGTTTGGATGAATTTCATGTTTGCTAAGTGATTTCACATTTATAATGAATCTCTTGTTTTTAAGATGATTTCAATTGGTGATTTCACATCTTAGATGAATTTCTTTTGTTAATGAAAATCTAGTTTTTCAAGTTTTCATATTTTCAAGGAATTTCATATGAGTCTAATTAAATATTTTCATGATTGTTATGTGTCACATTACACTTGTACACTTACTTTACTAGTTTACTCATGATTTGTTCTCATGAGAATTTGAATGAGCTTTATGGACTTTGAGTGTTTAGTGATCATGTGATTTACATGTGTTTCATGAAAAACAAGTTTGTTTTATTCCTTACTTGAAGGATTTCGTACTAGTTCTAAAAGTTTTTCCTATAACTACTTCGTATTCTTCACTATGGTAGAGATTTTCAAACAAAGCTTATTTTCAAACCTATTTTTGAAAACCCCTACCTTCTATGGGAGGATGGATGGGAGATCATGTTCTTATATGCTTTAACATGAAAATCATTTAAAACTTGAACCATGATTGGAGGTAGTTATATGAGATATACATTTGATATTATTGTTATTTTAATTGGTATCATTGAATTCTTTCAATTGGTATCGATCTTGACATTTCTTGTATACTCATATGAGTTTGTATGTATGCATGCTTCATTCCAAGAATATCAATTTCTATTGGTATCTATTTTTTTTACATATATATGTTTTATTTGTGCTTATCATATCCCTATATCTTTAAGCACAAAATCTTGCTTATGCTAGTGCTTGAGTTTCAATTTTGTTTCAATTGATTACTTTTAATTTGGTATCAAGCCTAAAATCGCTATGATACTAATTGAGATCACCTAGAGGGTGGGGGTGAATAGGTGATGGCTATATGTAATGACAATTATGCGGAATTAAAATTTCTAACACAACAATTCGCACAAATGTAAATTTGCAATAAATAGAACAATATAAGTGCAATAAAGTAAGAGAGTTGAGTTAGAGAAAATTCGAGCAAACGCAAACACGCCGATATGTTTCCGAGGTTCGAGCCACGCTCTACGTCCTCGCCTTCACACTTGAAGGATTTCCACTATTGAGGATCCCACCGGATCAACAATACAAGGACACACTTGTCCGTCTCTCGTGATGCCGCAACACCACCTTGAGCACACTCGCTCGCCTTGAGGCCGATGCCTCTACAACTTCACTCCAAGAAGAAAATGAGTGATCAACACTTGATCACTTTACAAAAGCTCACTTAGCACAATCCTAGAACTAAGTATGTAGATGTAGATTGATGGGATTGTGTGTGCAAAAGCTAGAGAGAAGCTAGAGGTAAAGGCTACAAGTTGGGGTGTTGGCAATTTTTGGCTTTGAAAATCTTTTGCAAGAGAAAGCTATTGAAAACTTGGAAACCCTTGAAAATCTTTTGTAAAAATTGTTCTTGATAGATGTCTAATCAAATAGAAATGACCTCCTATTTATAGGGGTCAAAAACAACTCAAAACAGCCTCTCATAGCTGTTGGAATCAAATCCCAAAACAAAAACCTGACAGAAAACTAGCTGTTGGAATCTGTCAGAAAATCTGACAGAGTCCGGTCGACCGGGACGGTCGACCGCCAACGGTCAAAAATCCGACCGTTGGGGACCTACGGTCGACCACCTCGGTCGACCGAATTTTCCCGAGAGCAAAACAAAGCAATCGGTCGACCGTTGCGGTCGACTGATACTCGTGCACAGTCTGTGCACGTCCGGTCGACCGACCCGGTCGACCGGCCACTGTCAGTTCTGAAAAATCAGAACTGCCAGAACCAGAAAATTTGGGAGATGGTTTTATCTTTTAAGTTTTATATTTTAAACTTGTAAAAACTTAGAGTATGAGCCTGTGTCAATACTCTATCATGTTTAAAATATTTTGATATAAATCCTTTTGATAAAAGCTTGTTTTTCTCAAAAACTGTTTTTCCAAAAACTTAAATATTTCTAACTTAATTTCCAAAACATGTTAGGAAATGGATTTTGAAATCATTTTTGAAGCCCTTATAAAAACTGAATAGGTGTGTGTGTGTAATCCCAATCCTCTACTTCTATCATCTAGGTTTTGACACAATTTCTAAAAACAAAAATACAAATCTTGTTTTTCTTTGTCGTCTTGATCTTGTCTTGATCTTCACATCATCATCTTGATCCCGAAGCATCCTAGTTGTGCATAGCTTGGGAATCTTCATTTTTGCGGCGTCCAAACTTGTGAGTCTTTTAGCGGAGCCGTCAAAAACAACCTGTTAATAACCTGAAATATTCTGAAACACAAATGTTAAATACATAACTAAATATGTTTTGTTATCATCAAAATAACCATGGAGATATCGGGCAAATGGCCTTTGGGCCAACAATCTCCCCCTTTTTGATGATGACAAAACATATGTAGTTATCACAAAATATTTTGGGTAGAGACTTCAAATGAAGCTCCCCCTCAACACATGCATATCATAAATGATACAAATCATACTCAGGCATAGTATAGAGAATGATAAAAACACCATATTTCCATTCCAAAAAGTACTCATATCATAGAGCAAATATCACCATATTTTCATTCCAAAAGTACTCATATCATAGAGCAAATATTTATGTCATAGATAAAGATAGAACATGGGTTCATATAAAAGGATACATATCAAGAAACACGTCCACAAAGCATAATAGAAAATACACGTAGAAATATGTGCAAATACATGTCCAAGACAAAATAAATACTACATGTCCAAAACACACAAATACTACATGTCCACACGCACAAATATCCAAACACACAAAGTACTACATCACAAAATATCTCTCTCAAGATAACTCTCCCCAAATAACTCTCCCCTTTTTTGACATCATCAAAAGGGGAGGTCACTCCTCAGCACCAGCATCACCGTCATCGCCGTCATCGTCTCCGTCCTCTGACGAGTGCTCCATGCCTTCGGCCATAGTCTTGTCACCATCACCATCTTCCTCTGAAGAAGCTGCCGCCTCCTCTGGATCAATGCTGTCAACCCGAGGTCGAGGTGGAGGGGTAGATGATGGAGCTCTGGTAGGAAATGGAGGACCAGAAGAGGGAAGTGGACGAGCGATGGAAGTAGGATCAGGAGGAATCATGTCAAATTTGGTGAAAAGAGCATCAACTGAACATCCACAAATCTCATGGAGTCAGCAATATATGACATGTCATTCCTAAGACCCTGGATGCGAGAGTCTATCTCCGCTCGAGCAGCGGCCTCACGCTGAAATCGTGCATCCAGCTCTGCACGAAAAGCTGTATCGCGCTGCTCAATCCAGGCCTGATGTGCCTCGAACTGAGAGCGGACCTCAGAAGAGATGAGAGACTGAAGATCAGGAGGAAAAGCTGGGGCTGACGCAGATGAAGTCCCTGGGGCCGAAGATGACCCTGGGGCAGAAGAAGATCCAGGAATAACTGGAGGTGGAATTGGAGGTTGCTCAGGAGCGTGTCTACGCAACTGTGCTTCCATCCTCTTCAACAAAACTCCATCAATGTTTATATTGGGATCTTCTGAAATCTCAGCAGAAAGATCGAAGTTGAGGGCTCTGAGAATGTGAGTAATCAACATGCCAAAAGGAAGACTTCGACCGGACATACGAATTTGGTCAGAAGCCATATGAGATGCAATGAGTCGGGGGATATTTATCTTAATGCCTCGCAGAAGGCAATAGATAATCAGAGATGTAGGACCCCTAGCATTACTATACTCACCATGCTTAGGGACTAGGTTGTAGAAAATAATCTTAGCAAGGACCTGAGCAGTGAGAGTGAACCTACTCACAACTTCGTTCCTTACTAGACCGGGGTTGTCATCCCCGTGGATCAAGGTAGAGGCGGTGAGCACAGACTCACCGTCAGGATAGGACTCAAAAGTGTGTAGGTCATAGGAATACACATCAACACCACCAGGGGTGAGATGTAGGATATCAGCAAATCGACTGATGCTAAGGTCGATGTCTCTACCTAACACTCTAGATTTGATCCGGTTCCCATCAAATGAAAAGTTTGCATAAAAATAGGGAACTAGAGAGGAATAGACTTGTTCCTTGATAGTTAAGAACTCGTCTAGATCATTGTTCCTAAAGATTTGGGGATATCCAAATGCTCAAAATCTTGAATGACAATATATCTGCCCGAGTTGATTTTTCTAGTGGAAAGATTGATGTGACGATTACCGGCAAGTTCACTGACAAAAAGACGTTTAGGTTGGGAGTTGAAGGTTGTGCAATGGCTTTGCCTTTATCTTGCCTTGAACGTTTTGACATTTTGGAAAAAAAATGAGATTTTTAGGTTGAAACAAGTTAGGGCTTGATCTAGATGCTTAGAAACCTAGAATTGATGACAATAGATAGTTGATTCCAAAGCAAGATATGAAAACAGAATCAAAAATCGGATTTTTACCTTAACTTGAAGGACTGAAACCCTAGATCAGTGAAAACCGAATTTCTCCGAATCCAGCGGATGGATGATCCTGAAATTGAAGATCTGGAAGTAGAAGAAGGAATTACAAGTGGGTTTTTAATTAATTTGAGATCGGTTGAGAGATTGGAGAGAAAGAGAAAAATTTTGGAGGGAGAAAAGTTCGGGCTCGTCGGCTGAGTGAAGAGAGAGAGAGAGAAAAAGTGAAGAGAAATAACAGATATAGGGCAGAATCCGTCGAACGGTCGACCGGGGTTGACTTTCGGTCGACCGAGGACAACCCGAGAGTTCTGAATTTTCAGAACGGTCGACCGGCACGGTCGACCGAATTATCCCGAGAACTCTGCTGGTCTGCAGCGGTCGACCGGGACTATGGTCGGTCGACCGGTTTCGCCTGAAACCTGTCTGCAAATACAGCCAAAAAAAAATTTTAAAAATATAATTTTATTAAATCAAAAATGATATATTATAAATATAAAATTACAATCAACATGTTGTAATCTTCATTAAATTGTTATGACAACCAAAGTTACAAACAAGGTATTTTAATTTTTAATTTCCATATTAAAACAAAGTTTTAGAGATGTTAAAGCCGAATACCCAGTGACGGGTTCTGAACTTCTTCCTCTTGATTCCTCGTGAAATGAGTTGAGGCGCGCAATTGCCATCTCTAAGGTATTTGCTTTATATATGAAAATTTTACAAATGTTTATTTTTATTTATGAAAATAATGTGTATATGTATACAAGTATATAATTATAAATTATAAACTATACATGTGGACATTTAAACATTGCATAAACAACTAGATATCAAGAACTGGACATGGCATATATAATCATGATAGAGTTGCAAGTTTATACTAATCATGTATCAATGAGGCATAAAATTAAACTAGCAATCCTATAACAATTGTATATACACAAAAATTAAAACTCTTAAATGGAGATGTTACCAAAATACGGGCAATCTCCACAAATAGGTGCCTCCACGATAGCGATGCATGCACGATTTGTTCTTTAAGCTCCGATGCATCAACCACCCGGGCACCACCTCCTCCTAAGTCTTGGAGGGTGTAGATCCACCTATACCTGTATCATTTAAATTCGGTGGCTCCTTTGGTACCCAAATCTTAGTGGGTCCTTTGGGGTTAGATCCGGGGCGAACCCAAACAAATTTATTCTTTACATTATTTTTAGCATAGCAAAACTTTTCTAAATGGCCTTTGCGGCCACAATGCGTGCAAATAAAAATTCTACCACTACTATACATAAATGCATGGTTGTGTGTGTGTGCATGTTTATGTGTAGAGTGTTTATGATGAACATGTTTCCCTTGGGCTACTCCCTTAGGAAATTTAGATGCAAGCTTGTTAAAATCAAATGCACATTTCTTTAAAGTGTTATCTAAAGAATTAACACGTTTTTGAATTTCAACAAAAACATTTTTATTACTAGAAATCATGGGGGTTTTTCCTTTATTAGCTACCTTATACTTATCAAAATCACTTTTCAATTTTTCAAAAGAACTAGATAACTCATTTTTCTCTTTTAAACAAATTTCAAGTTTGTTCTTCAAAACATCATTTTCCTTTTTCAATTTCTTATTATGAGATTGTGAAATCTCATACCTATGTTGCAATTCTTCAAAAATTGAGCAAGTTCATCCATTGTAAGATCATCATCATCAATAGAAGTTTCTAGACATACCTTAGATGAATCCTCACCTTGTGCCATAAAGCACATGTTGGCGGTGTCGATCTCCTCCTCGGATTCGGACTCCGTATCATCCCATGTAGCGGCCAAAGCTTTCTTCTTCTTCCCATGTTTGGAGGTGGTTGCTTGGAGAGCGGGGCAATCGGCAATTAGGTGACCAATCTTCTTGCAATGGAAGCAAGGACCGGGTTCTTCTCTTTTCTTCTCGTACCTTCCTTGAGGCTTCCCCCTTCGGAAGTTACTTTGCCGTCCCTTCTTGTAAAACATCTTGCCCACCTTCCGGATGAGCATGGCGAAGTCCTCATCGCAATCTTCGGATGAGTCGTCCTCCTCGTGTATGGTAGGAGTGGCTTTGAAGGCGATTGTCTTCTTCTTGGGTGCCTCCCTTTCTTCTCTAACCTTCATCTCCATCTCATGTGTCTTGAGATTTCCGATGAAGCCGGAGAAGTCCATCTCCTCTTTGTCATTAAGCTCCTTGAGTGTTGTTGCCTTGACTTCCCAAGCTTTGGGAAGAGCCCGAATGACCTTTCGAATCTTTTGGTCATTGTCAATCTTGTCTCCTAGAGAAGATAATGCATTAGTTATTTTAGTAAAGCGAGTGAGCATGTCATCAATGCTCTCATTGTCAATCATATAAAAATTCTCATATTGAGAACGTAGCAAGTCAACCTTAGCTCTTTTGACTTGTGACGTTCCCTCATGAGTCACAATAAGAATGTTCCAAACCTCAAATGCGGATTTACAATTAATTATGCGTGCAAGGTCATCCTCATTTAATGCTTGGGTCAATGCATATTGTGCCCTAGCATTAGCCTCATAGTCTTTGGAAGTATCCTCGGACCATGTGCTCTCATCGGTTGTAGGTTCTATGAAATCTTTGGTTATGGCCCTAGCTACCCTAACACCTAAGGATTTCAAAAATAAGTTCATCTTGACTTTCCAAATGGGAAAGTTCAAGCCATCAAATTTGGGTGGGGATTTAATGCTAGAGAAGTCCATGGATGCCATGAATGCACAAGCAAATATAAATGCAACAAAAATGTATATAGCCAAATATGGATCTCCCTAAGGTGGTTAGACCTAAGTTGTAGGGTTAGGCTCTGATACCAATTGAAATCGCTATGATACTAATTGAGATCACCTAGAGGGGGGGTGAATAGGTGATGGCTATATGTAATGACAATTATGCGGAATTAAAAATTTCTAACACAACAATTCGCACAAATGTAAATTTGCAATAAATAGAACAATATAAGTGCAATAAAGTAAGAGAGTTGAGTTAGAGAAAATTCGAGCAAACGCAAACACGCCGATATGTTTCCGAGGTTCGAGCCACGCTCTACGTCCCCGCCTTCACACTTGAAGGATTTCCACTATTGAGGATCCCACCGGATCAACAATACAAGGACACACTTGTCCGTCTCTCGTGATGCCGCAACACCACCTTGAGCACACTCGCTCGCCTTGAGGCCGATGCCTCTACAACTTCACTCCAAGAAGAAAATGAGTGATCAACACTTGATCACTTTACAAAAGCTCACTTAGCACAATCCTAGAACCAAGTATGTAGATGTAGATTGATGGGATTGTGTAGTGCAAAAGCTAGAGAGAAGCTAGAGGTAAAGGCTACAAGTTGGGGTGTTGGCAATTTTTGGCTTTGAAAATCTTTTGCAAGAGAAAGCTATTGAAAACTTGGAAAACCCTTGAAAATCTTTTGTAAAAATTGTTCTTGATAGATGTCTAATCAAATAGAAATGACCTCCTATTTATAGGGGTCAAAAACAACTCAAAATAGCCTCTCATAGCTATTGGAATCAAATCCCAAACAAAACCTGACAGAAAACTAGCTGTTGGAATCTGTCAGAAAATCTGACAGAGTCCGGTCGACCGGGACGGTCGACCGCCAACGGTCAAAAATCCGACCGTTGGGGACCTACGGTCGACCGCCTCGGTCGACCGAATTTTCCCGAGAGCAAAACAAAGCAATCGGTCGACCGTTGCGGTCGACTGATACTCGTGCACAGTCTGTGCACGTCCGGTCGACCGACCCGGTCGACCGGCCACTGTCAGTTCTGAAAAATCAGAACTGCCAGAACCAGAAAATTTGGGAGATGGTTTTATCTTTTAAGTTTTATATTTTAAACTTGTAAAAACTTAGAGTATGAGCCTGTGTCAATACTCTATCATGTTTAAAATATTTTGATATAAATCCTTTTGATAAAAGCTTGTTTTTCTCAAAAACTGTTTTTCCAAAAACTTAAATATTTCTAACTTAATTTCCAAAACATGTTAGGAAATGGATTTTGAAATCATTTTTGAAGCCCTTATAAAAACTGAATAGGTGTGTGTGTGTGTAATCCCAATCCTCTACTTCTATCATCTAGGTTTTGACACAATTTCTAAAAACAAAAATACAAATCTTGTTTTTCTTTGTCGTCTTGATCTTATCTTGATCTTCACATCATCATCTTGATCCCGAAGCATCCTAGTTGTGCATAGCTTGGGATCTTCATTTTTGCGGCGTCCAAACTTGTGAGTCTTTTAGCGGAGCCGTCAAAAACAACCTGTTAAATAACCTTAAATATTCTGAAACACAAATGTTAAATACATAACTAAATATGTTTTGTTATCATCAAAATAACCATGGAGATATCGGGCAAATGGCCTTTGGGCCAACAAAGCCTATGCATCATTTTAGTTGGTATTTCATAAAGGGGAAGAAATTTGATTTTGTCTTTCAATTAGTGATTTCTCAATTGGTATTTGATTCCCACTCCCTTACTTTATGATTGAAAATTTCAAATTGGTATCATATCTTTAAAATGAAAATGATTTACTATTGGTATCAAAATATGTGTGTTTAGACATTCAAGATTATTAAGTTTATTTCCAATTGGTATCAAGATTTTCATATGTTTTTGCTTAAAATTGGTATCAATATTTTTTTTGTTTGTTTCCTTTCTATTGGTATCAAGATGCTATTCTTTGACATATTTTCAATTGGTACCTCTAATTGACTTTGTTTTTGTTTTAGACAAAAAGGAAAATCTTATTTTTTATTGATTCATTGTTTTGAATAAAAAGGGGAGAAATATTTATTTGGTTTTGCTTTTACCCCTTATTAAAGATTGACTCTTTGTATTAAAAAGAAAGAAGATTTTGTTTTGTTTTGGTTTTTACCCCTTTGTTGATGATTGACAAAAAGGGGGAGAAGAATTTGAGTTTATATATGCATGTTTTTGTTTTGCATATATTAAGTTTAATTTAGTTTAATTTTAATTGGTTTTTAAAGCATGTTTTGAATTGGTATCTAGAGCATGTTTTGTAATTAAACATTTCATTGGTATCTAGAACCCTTTATTGTTTATGCATAGGTATGCATGTTTCATGTTTCATGTTTAAGAGCCTTCATTGCACATTCATTATGTTTATTTGGTTATGCATGAGTTAAGGGGGAGCTTCTTTGAAGCTTAACTTTAATCCATGCATATATAACTCCATGAGTTTTGTCATCATCAAAAAGGGGGAGATTGTTGGCCCAAAGGCCTTCCACTCTAGTTTTGATGATGATTAACTCATGTAGTTATGTGTGCTAATAATCTTGTGTTATTTAGTTTCAGATCATTAGTCAAGTTATTAGTTGGTGAAAGCTTCCACACATCTTTCACAAGTTGATTCAAGTGCCCAAGCGTCAAAGATCATATATAGCACTTGCTCTGTGGATCAAGGAGTTTTGGGATCGAGTCGGCTTGGAGATTGCGCTCTACAAGAAGACATCGGTACCATAGTTAGTTTTGTGTTTAGATTCAAATTGTAAAGATTAGAATAGTATGATATGCTCAAGTTCACAACACACACGTTTCATGTTTTGAATATTGGTTTTTGGTTTTTCGGTGTTAGGTTTAACCGATCTTGGTTTTCATGAATAGATAGATCAAAACAAGTTTACATGGTTTAATGTATATATGATTTGTTCTATATACATGCATGCTTTAATTTCCTAGACAAACTTAGTTTTGACTCCATTATTCATGTGTTATATGTTTTGGTATTTTTGACAAAACATATTTTGGAATTAATGACAAAAACTATGATATATAGTTGTTTCATGTATATTGGATTTCTATCCATATGCATCATGCTTCAAAGTGTTTAGATATCATGTTTTTGTATTTGGAAGAGTTTTGGACAAAACGTATTTTCTATTCAAAATCCAAGTTTTAGAAAATACAGTTTTTGATTTTTGGTAAAAATGATAAGACACAAAAATAGTTCATATTGATTGATATTTGAGCTAAACTTTTTACCACATGTTTATATATCAATGCAAAATGATAAAACTATTTTTGGTGATTTTTAGAGAAGATAAAAGAATTTTAAATATGTTTCTATCCAATTTTTTGTTCCAGGCTTCAACCAA
This sequence comes from Agave tequilana, assembly GCA_038442645.1. NCBI lineage: Eukaryota > Viridiplantae > Streptophyta > Magnoliopsida > Asparagales > Asparagaceae > Agave > Agave tequilana. Next base: position 49,013 of record JAVJIF010001252.1, read on the forward strand.
GTCGACTAGTAGCCTGACTAGTCGACTAGGGCTGAGGTCCGTCGACTGGGACGGTCGACCGACGTGCACATTCTGTGCACGTTTGGAGCCACTGGGACGGTCGACCGGACCGGTCGACCGGTCTGAGAGCAGAGCTCTCTGTTTGTTTCGGTCGACCGGGGCGGTCGACCGGTAGCTGCCAACGGGCAAAAATTGACCGTTGGGCGGTCGACCGTACCGGTCGACCGGCAGGGTTATTTTGGAAAAAACTGCTGCGAACGGCTAGTTTCCAGATTTGCCTATAAATACCCCATTTGCAAGAGTTTTTCTCTAAGATTTTTTGTGCGAATTTTTCCTTACTCTCTGGTGTTTTCACAGCAATTAAAAGAGGTTTTTGAATTCAAATTGAACAATCTTTTTGGTGTTTTTATTAGGGTTTGAAAAACCAAAGAAAGGGATTTTTGGGAAAAGTTTTGTTTGAATTTCACTATCTTCATTTTCTATTATTTCCCAAAGATTTTCTTTGAGTTGCTGGTTTCAAATCCCTTGGTTTTCTCCACACTTGAGCAAAAATCTACTATCTTCTCTATAGGGTCTTTGTGTGTGGGAAAAGAGATTGTTTGTGGTTGTTGTTGAACCACCAAGTTGTAAACCCTCTATACTTTGCTTTGTGCTTTTCCCTCTTGGGTTGAGGAGGTTGTTTGTGCAAGTGGTTTGCATCCCTCAAGTTGTGAGGTGATCCTTACTTGGCTTTGTGCTAATCCCTCGGGTTATGAGGTGATTGTTTGTTGGATTGGAGTTGTGCCTCAAGGAGGAGGTTGTGTTTGTAAGGAGAGGAGTTGGGTACTCCTTGTACTGTGATTGCCCCAAATCCTCGGTGGAGGTTCCCTTTGTGGGAGTCCTTTGTGGACAAGCTAGTGGACTTAAAATCCTTCTGGGTGAAGGCGGGGATGTAGAGCTGGGTGCTCGAACCTTGAAACATATCTTGGTGTTTGCGCTTGTTCATTGACTCTTACTCTCTCTCTCTCTCTCTTTACTTTGTGCCTTGCATCTATTCATATTGCTCATACATACTTACATGCTTGGCTTGGTTGTGTGCATCTCTTGTTGAAATTGCAAATTAGTTTTTAATTCCGCATTGAGTTGACTAGATTAGCATAATCACCTATTCACCCCCCCCTCTAGGTGATCTTTCAAAAGTTTTCTTATTGAAGTAGCTAACCGATTCACTAAATCGGATAATGTTGAGACCATCACTCTTCTTGGCAAATTGGTCAATATGCGCTACAATGGTAACAAACATATAAGGAAGAACATTATAGAAATATCTAATCTAGTTTCTAAAGTTAGCATTGAAATGGAAGCTCTCTGAAGGGATTCTGGTGCACTTCATTTAATCTCTTTTCTTACACAGCATAACCCTTTTCAAGATTTAATTCTAACATTCACAGAAAAAAGTGGAGTCTCACTAAGATCATCAGTTACTGTGTTTGGGAAGAAGAGAGATTGAAATAAGAAAAACAAAAAAATGCTCACTTAGCATTTTAGGGTAATACTGCTAATAAGAGAAGGAAGAAAAGTGAAACTAAAGGAAGGAACATAATGATAACTATAGTTGCATATCCGATATGACAATAGTGCAGTAGAAGAAGCCTAAGGTCATTGCATGCTTTTTTTGCAAGAAGGTTAGTCACCTAAAGAAGGATTGCATAAAGTACCAAAAATAACTAATAAAGAAAGGTAATCTCATGTTCATATTTGTTCTAAAATTGACTTAGTTTTAGTATCACCGTATGCATGGTGGATACATAATGCACATAAGTAAATTCAATACGAAACTTTCGAACCCAAAGGAGGCACAACCAAAGCTGAGAAAAAATGCTAGAGTTGAACCTATTAGAGTTTGTAGGCTTAGATTAGATTCTGTTTTTGTTTTAGATTTGGATGAGACTTTATTTGTATTGTCTTTTAGATGAGATCTTATTTCTATTTCATTGTTAGACAGATCTGATTTTACTGTCACTTTTAGTAATGAAATGATTAGTCTATTTTCTAAATCTAAAGTTGTTAGTACTGAAATCTTGATTGATAGTTTAAATCTTCATGCTTCATATTTTGAATTTTTATGTCTGAATAATCTAGGCACTAAGCGAACATTAATTAAAGAAAGCTCTTATAGTGTATGGCATAGGCCTTTAGGACCCATTTTGAAAGAGAGAATCCAAAGGCCTGTGTTTACTGAAGCTATAGGTCCTTTAGCTTACTCTGATCTTGGAGTATGTACGGATTGTATAAAGGGTAAACAAATAAACATTAGGAAGTTTGGTGCTAGACGAAATTCAGGCGTCTTGGATTTGGTATATACGGACATCTATGATCCATTCCTTATAGCTTTATGGAATGATCACAGATATTTTATCACTTACAGATGATTACTCACATTATGGGTATCTATACTTGATACATGAGAAATCTCAATCACTGAAAATATTTAAAATCTATAAGGCTGAAATTGAAAATCAACAAAATAGAAAGATTAAAGCTGTTAGATCTGACTGTGGTGGTAAGTACTATGGCAGATATGACAGATCATGTAGATGTCCATGATCTTTTGCCAAAATTTTGGAAGAATGTGGTATTTTAGCTTGTACACCATGTCAGAAACACTTCGTCAAAAATGGTATTACTGAGAGACATAACCGTACACTAAAGAACATGGTTAGGAGTATGATAGCTCACACTACCTTACCAAAGTCATTATAGAGTGAAGTCTTAAAAATAACTGTCTACCTCCTTAATAGAGTACCTACTAAAACAGTAGCTAAAACCTTATATGGACTAGGAAAACTCTTAGCATCAGGCATCTTCATGTTTGGGGTTGTCCAGCTAAAGCCTGGTCATATATGCCACATAAGAAGAAGCTGAACTCTAGGATAGTTAGTTGTATCTTCTTTGGGTATTCTGAGAGGTTTAAACGCTTTAGGTTTATTGTCCTTCCACTAAGAATATAATAGAGGCGAATAATACAAAATATATTGAGGATATTTAGAACAGTGAGAGTCAATTACATAACGATTTCACATTTGAGAAAGAACAAATTGTTATACCCATGACAAGTATCCCAAATGAAGAAGTAATTATTCCACTTCAGCATGAAAAATACAGGTGTACCCCTACATGGTACAGATACAATTTATCCTAAAGTAAATCTTGCTGATGTGGTAGAGCTTGAAAATCCTCAACCAAAAGTGCCTGGAGATCAAATAGAGAGAGATGTCAGCCATTGCAAACGACTATATAGTTTATCTTCAAAGTCAGTATTCACTCCTCTAAGTAGTCAAATATTATAAAAGATGAGTTAAAATCTATTAAAGATAGCAATGTCTGGGATCTAGCAGAGTTGCCTAAAGGAAAAAAATCTGATTGGTTGTAAATGAGTGTTCAAAACCAAGTGGGATTCGAAAGACAATGTCGAAAGATATAAGGTACGTCTTGTTGCAAAATGGTTCACTCAAAGAGAGGACATTGGCTATAAAGATATTTTTCTCTTCGGCTTTCATGAAGGATTTTTTTTAGAATTATCATGGGACTAATGGCTCACTGCGAACTGGAGTTACACCAAATGGATGTTAAGACTGCCTTCTTTAATGGTGACATTGAGGAAGAAATCTATATGGTGCAACCCGATAATTTGAAGTCAAAGGTTCACAACATCTGGTTTGAAAATTAAAAAAATCCATCTATGGTCTAAAGCAAGCATCCCGTCAATGGTATTTGAAATTTGATCAAGTAATATTCGACTTTACTTTCAAGGAAATGTAGCTAATTAATGAAATTCTCACAAATTCAAAGGGATTAGATTTGTATTTCTTGTGTTGTATGTGACTCACATTCTATAAGCAAGTAACAATATAGATCTTCTACTTGAGACCAAGAGTTTTCTCTCTAAGAATTTTGAGATAAAAGATCTTGGAGACGCTTCTTTTGTGAAAGGCATCCAGATTCAACGTGACAGAACACGTGAAATATTAGGTTTATCACAAATGGCCAACATCTATAAGGTGCAAGATAGATATGACATGAATAATTGCTCTCCATGTGATACACCTGTCACTAGGGAGAGAGGGAATCTACTCCAAGAATGACCTTCAGAAAGAGCAAATGAAAGACATTACATATGCATCAGCAGCTGAAAGTCTGATGTATGCTTAACTTTGTATCCATGTAGACATAGTATATGCCATTAGAAAACTTGACAGATACCTGTGCAATCCTGGGATTGATCATTGGAAAGCTGCCAAGAAGGTAATGTGATATCTATAGAGGACCAATGACTACATGCTTACCTACAAAAATCTGATCAGTTGCAGATGGTTGGATACATAGATTCATATTATGCTAGATGTATCTCTTGGCCCAAAGACCCATCACTCTAGTTTTGAGGATGATTAACTCATGTAATTATAATACTAATGATTTTGCATATTTAAGTTCAGATTCTATAAAAGATCATGAGTGGCTTTAACAATAGACTCAAAGTTGAGGATTGAAGCTACCCAGTATTGATTCAAGAGCTCAAACACAATGAACATATCAACTACTCAAGGAGTCAAGCTAAATATGAATTAAGACAAGAAAAAGATCGAGTTTGTTGAAATCAATTCAAGATGAAGAAGACTTCAATTATATATGCATATAAGAGTTTGTAAGTTTAGATTATTATGAAGAATAGTGTAGAATTGATTGCTCAAGCTCACATACATACAAGTTTTCTATATTGGATTATTGAGTTTCATTGAAAATGAATTTGTGTTTAAAGTTTAGTTTTTATAAAATCTAGTTTTATTTCAAAATTATTTTCAAAATTACAAAAAGAAGTTCAAAATGTTTAAAATATGTTTAGATTTTTAATTATACATATTGGTGCTCCAAAGTATTTACATGAACTTATTTTGTAGAATTTATAGAAAATTATTTTGATTTTTAAAAGAGTATTCAAAAATATTTTTTAACTGTCTAGAGAACCAGGACAGTCAACTGCTATAGGCTGTTGTTGACTGTTGATACTAGTGTGAGCAGGGCTGAGAATATCTTAGCTGTTGATAACCTTGAATAGTTGTCGACAGGGACCAAACAAAGAGTTAGTTTGTTCTCAGTCTGTCGACAAGCTACCCCAGCTATCGACAATGCTTATGCTACTTTTAAAAAGTAAGACCGTTGACACATGGCTGTCAACAAGCATGTGCCTACTGTCGAAGTGAGGCAGTCGACTTGCCCAATTTATTTCCCAGCGGTTATAATTGTTTATGAACCTGTCCAAATTCATTTGTACTGATTTTTTCATGTTGTCAATATGTTTTTCAATGCTGGACTTACTGGGTTTTTGTCTCTATACTTCTCCTATAAATAGGAGTGAGCACAAGTTTTCAGAAATTAATTTTCAAGTGTTCAATTTTAAAATCTCTTGTGAAAGTTTTTAGTGGTTTTTAATTCTATTCTTCTTTAGTTTTCTCACACAAGGCTGAGCTATCATCTCTATATTTACCCTATAGGATCCTTGTATGTGAGAGTGTTTTGTTTATGGTCAAGAGTTGACCACAAGTGTTAAATTATTGTATTTGAATGTTTGAAGGTTGCAACCTCGATCAAGCTTGCAGGCTCATAGTTGAAGTTCTTGCGGGAATGAGTGAGGAATGTTGTAGGTGTTACGGTACCAAGTGATCTTGAGGGATCAGTTCTAGTAAAATCCTTCATTGCGGTGAAGTCGAGGACTTAGAGCAAATTGCTTGAATCTCAAAATAATTCTCCTGCGTTTGCGATTGCTCAACTTTCTCCAATAACTCAACTCTTGTTTAGTATCTTGCATTATCATAATTGTTTATCTTTATGCTTGATATTAATTTATGTGCTTGCACTCATTTAATCAAGAAAGCAATTAAGCATCTCAACTCTTATTTAAGAGGAATCACAAGGAGAAGTTCAAATCTTTTCACCGGGTATACGACTTCGTTTTTGGGTTGTGAGTTTTAAATTATTTATATGATCTTATTTGTGTAGAATTATTAAGTTGGTTAAGTTTTATTAGTTTATAATTGTTTTAATTTTCGCATTGATTAGCATATCACCTATTCACCCTTCTCTTGTGATTTTCTGTATCGACAATAGGAAGTCCATTTCAGATTATATTTTTCTAATTACAAGAACATGGCGGATTTAGTCAAGAGGCCATTACTGCTATACTTTGATAATAGAGTTGCAGAGATATACTGTAAAATTGATGAGAGTCAATAAGGTTAAGGCACATCGACATTAAGTTTCTTGTCATTAAAGAAAGAGTTCTGAATCGCATCGTGTCTGTTGATAATGTTAGTATTATTCTTAACATTACAGATCCACTCACAAAAGACTGTCACCTAAAATCTTCTTAGAGCATATTGCTCATATGGAGATGGCTAGTCCTGATGATATCCTGATTTAGCGAGAGTAGATATTTTGATTTATTGATTGAGATGAAAATTGAAACATAGAAAATAGTATTTTGAAATCAGGGAATATGCTTTGGCTTCTTTCAATACTTTCGCGATAGCATAGTGTCATGCGGGTCGTATTCACAAGGAGGGAGGTGATAGAATCTTGTCAGTAAATCATGAAATTGGTAACAAGTTCTTTTTTTGCTTTAAAAGAAAAATAAAAGAAAAGAAAACAAGAAGTAGAAGATAAGGTGAAAGTGATATGATTTTGGTGAAAATTATTTCAGAAGAAATTAAATAAAAGTAAAACTCATAGCTAACTTCCTATTAATTGATCCCACCATCACGCTATCTTGGTTGATTAGTGCCTCAAAAGATCATTGACAAATCCTAGGCTTGATATCAAAGAGTTTTCAAAGTATGACCCATAAGAAAAGATTCACATCCAATCCTTGAAAACAAGAAGCAATCTAATATTAAATCATCACAATTACCAAGAGAAAGCATGAAGTAAAAGAGAATTGCAAGTTAACTTGTTAGCAAGTTAGGAATTAGAAACCCATCATCTTGAGCTATCAATAGCTCTTGTAAGAACAAGACCCATTTAATGCTTCTAACTTTATGTATGTCACAAATTAACCAAGAGTCAGTGTGTTAATGGGTTAGTAGTTACTTAGCCGTGGAGAAGAAAGTTAGCTACTTATTTAGAAAGCAATTAAACAAACAAAAGCAAATAGATTAAATCAAGAAATTATGAAGTTAAAGGAGAAATCTTGCATTAGATTGTCACTCTCTAGTATAATTCTCTCTTTTTCTCATGAATCTCTCTCTAACTTAATTCTAGATCTACAAAGAAATAGAAAATACAAGAAAAAGAAAAAATAATAGAAAATCAGAGGAGTAAAATCTAGAAGATGAAACCCTAGCCTCTGCTTTCTAATTTCTCCTCTATCCCTTGGTGCTGTTTATATAGGATCAGTGACTTGAGCCCCAAGAAATAAAGCCACACATCAAAAATAATCAGCCCTCATATTGCTATAGATCCACGACAAAATCTGTGCCTTTGGCTCATATTTTTGGGCCACGTGCTCCGTTGGATGAGACAAGCTTCCAGTATTTATAATTAATTTTTATTTCCCATATCGCACAAGCAGATTTGCTCTTCAATTCAGGTTCCATAATGGGATGCTACTTTGGGATTCTAGGCTTAACTTGAGCAACAAGAAACTTTGAAATTTTTTTCATAAATGGGTCTATTTAACTCATTTTCTCCATTTTGCCCTTATTCAGTATAACTTGCACATGAAAAACAAAAACTGTTAATAGTAGGGTTTTATTTGTAAAATAGAGGGGAAAATGTAAGTAATAATGCAGGATTGATGAATAATCTTATATGTAACATACATTATTTCTGGGTGCATCATATATATGTATTTGATGATTCTAATAAATAAAGTTATAATTGCTTTTTTCTAAAGTCTTTTTTTTTTGCGCATTTGATTTTGTTGAATTAGCAGTTAGACTCATTGGAGCCATAAAGTTAGACTCGTTGGAGTTATAAAGTGAAAACTCGTTGGAAGTTGCTTTATTTGATTAGAGAATTTTCATGTCCCACGTTCATTTTTATCTATGTCGTTAAGTATTCTGAAACTTGTGATGTGGAAGCTCTTACCTCCATTATGAGAAGGTAATGACTGCCATGTTCGGTTGCGGGGCATTTAATGGACTAGATTATTATGAAATATTGGTTAGTTGGCAGTGATGTCATAAAGTTATGTATAATATCTATTCAATATGACTTGCATGGCCCAAGTAAGAGACTGTTAGACTTATTTTGTTTCAAGTCTAAACTCAATTGGGCCGAGTCAGGTCAATTTGATATTTACACCCGCCCACTTTAACCTATGTTGTTTGACAATAAAAAATTGATCAAGCCTAATAGTTTGGGTCTAGACACATTTCAATTACACGTAATCACGAGTGTATTTAATTTAAGATGTAGGACTCATCTACACATGTGAAGATCGTGTTATTAATTAAGAGCCTAGCTCTATGATGAGTTGAATTAGCAGTCTTGATGCTTTATATATTATCGATATGATTCTCTCTCCATCATCATGATCTAATCTCTCTTTTGGAGGCCTCTAATATCCTCTAAGGATCAAGAAGAGAACTTACTGCTTGGAGAGAAGAATCCCCTCCATCATCCTCAAGTGTTCGAGATATCATGCTACCTTCAACATCACCTTCATGATGGAATCAGAAATGCCTAAAATCTGTTGGCTCGGAGGTCTATCACTCTAGTTTTGATGATGATTAACTCATGTAGTTATAGTTTACTAATAATCTTGTGACATTTAGTTTTAGATATGTGATAAAGATTTTAGCAGTTGTTTGGTTTCAACAAAGGAGTTTTGAGGCTAACACATGGTGATTCAAGAGCTCGCCCGTCAAGATCGCATCTAGCACTCAGTTGGAGTTAAGCTTGTTGGATCATGTTTGGATTGAGTCGACTTGAAAAAGGAGTTCTACAAGAAGACTTTAGTTTGTATTTAGTTTAGTTGTTTAGATCTTATGTAAAGATTATATAGTGCTGATATACTCAAGTTCACATACACACAAAAGTTTAAAGTTTATTGATTTTGATTTTCGGTTTAACCGATTTTAGATTTCATGTCAAAAACATAGATAGATATTTTTATATGTATATTGGATTCTATCCATATACAATGTGCTTCAAATTTGTTTAAATATCATGTTTTTGTATTTACATGAGTTTTGGAGAAAACAGTTTTCTATTTCAAAAATTCAAGTTTGGAAAATACCGATTTTGGTTTAAAGGCAAATTTCAATATCACAAAAATGGTTCAAATTATTTATAATATGTGTTGAATTTTAGTCACACATATTTGATATTCAAAAATCTTATAAGAACTATTTTTTGTGAAATTTATTAATTTTATGGGATTTATTTGAAGGTAAAAAGACCAAGTTTTTAATCCCTAAAAGTTGTGACCTGACCTTCTGTCGGTCGACCGGTCGGTCACAACTTTTAGGGATTTATTGGATTCTATCCATATTTACAAACGTGCACGGCTGTTTAGGCTAGAGGGCCGGTCGATCGGGTCGGTCGACCGCCAGAGAGCATCTGCTCTCTGGATCTGGCCCCGGTCGGCCAACAGAGAGCTCTGCTCTCTATTTCCAGGCCTCGATCAATCGGGCGGTCGACCGGTGGCCCAACAGTCATAAATGACCGTTGGTGATCGACCGGGCGGTTGACCGAAAGGGCAATTTTGCCCTTTCCTGGCTGCCAACGGGCAGAATTTTTGGAGGCTATAAATATGCCTTCTCTTGAGTTGTTTTTAAGAAGTTTTTAGAGAGCAGTTTTTTTCACCTTTATAAGTGTTTAAGAACATGTTTTTAAAAGAGTTTTTGGGCTAAAAGATTTTATCTTTATTTGTTTTAAAGGGTTGAAAAAATCGAAGAAAAGGAGAGTCTTTGGGAATTGGTTTTGTTCTTCATTTTTATTTCTATCTAGAGTTTTTCTCAAGAGTTTTTCTTTGTGTTTTTGATTTCCAAACTCTTTATTTTCTCACACATGAGCTATCTATTAGGATCTTGTTTTGTGAGAAAAATTGGTTTATGGTCTTTGTGATCACCAAGAGTTGTAACACTTTTTTTTGCTTTAGCTTTGTGCCTTTCCCTCTAAGTGTAGAGGAGCTTGTGTAATTGGGTTTGTTGGTATTCCTCTAAGTGTAGAGGTGATTGTGGAGGTTGTGTTGGTATCCCTCTAAGTGTAGAGGTGATTGTTATTATTTGGCTTAGTGCCCTATCCCTCTATTGAGAGATTGATCTTGTGTGACTTATTGCCTTGCCTCTAGTGTAGAGGTTGTTGTTTGAGAGAGAAGTGGTGTATTCTAAAGTTGTATTACCCAAATCCTCAGTAGAGGTTCCCTGTGTGGAAAGTCTTGTGCGAACGATATAGTGGAAATCCTTCTGTGTGAAGGCAGGGACGTAGAGCAGTGGCTCGAACCTCGAAACATATCTTAGTGTTTGTGATTAGTCTACTATCTCTAAACTCTCTCTCTTATATCTTACATTGCTTCATATTCCTATCATATATTTTCTTCATATTGTTTATGTGCCATACTTGTGTTGAACCAAGAGAGGTTTACATAGCACCTCAACTCTTATTTAAAGGAATTTAGAGGAGATAGTGCAGAGCCCTTCACCGGGAATTCGGCTACACTCTTGGGTTACACTAAGTGTACTGCAATTTAGTTTTAATTCCGCGTCATTTGTCATTAGATTAGCCGTACACCTATTCACCCCTCTCTAGGTGTACTTATAATTGGTATCAGAGCCTACGCTCCTGATATTAGGTTTACCCACCTAGGAGTGAGATCTTGGTTAGCTAATCTGGATTTGCATTTGCACACTTATTCGTTTCCACAAACTCATGGATTACATGATCCGTCCTACGTTTGATGTCTCTAACATCAACGTATGGAAGCTTAAAATGAGTATGTACCTAAAAGTCCTAGGTATGCATGTTTACCTTGTCGCTACCAAGAAATCTTATCTTGATAATAACAAGCATATAGAGGCCAACGCACAAGCCCTAATGGCACTTAGAAACACATTAAGTAAAGAATATTTATCTATAATTTCTCATTGTGATTCCGCTTTTGCAGTGTGGAACACTTTGACCTCTCCCGCGCTACAAATGACAAAATATGTGGAGGAGGAATCTAGTGGAGATGAGTCTGACCAACCTTGCTACATGGTCCAAGGGAATGACTCCCTTGAGGTAAATTCGGACACCCAACTAGATGATAGTATTAGTTCTTCAGGTGATAATTATGTTGATCCTGATGCATTAAATGAAGAACTGTCTATTGTTTGTGAAAATCTATTAGAAAAATACCAACTTTTGAAAAAGAAAAGTCTTAAAATAAAAGAAGAAAATAAAAATTTGTCTGCTAGACTTGATTTGATTTTGGAAGAGAAGGAAGAGATTTCAGGTGAATGTGACTCATTGAAATCTCAACTTGACCTTGCTCTGAATGAAAATAAAATTTTGAAAAATAAAAATGATTGTGACATTGTTTTGAAGAAAATGAGGCTCTATCTTCAAAACGTGATTTTGTTTTAAAAGAAAATGATTCTTTGAAAAACAAAATTATTTCTATTTCAAAGGAATTGGATGTGGTTTCTAAGAAAAATACTTCTTCAAAAAATGATATTGATTCTCATATTTGTCATGCTCCATCACCTAGTATACCTATTGTATGCTCCACTTTATCTTCAAGCATTAAAAATGATATATGTGTATTGAAGAAAAGTATTGATTGTTTGGCTCCACTTTGAGCCAATGTGTCATGAACCACACTCGGTTGGAATCTATATTTCACAAGATACATGCTTCTCCTATGCATGCACACAAACCACGGCATACACATGCTTCACACATGCTTCTCACGTTCATACACATGACACTAGGTATGCTCATGTGTACACTTGTACACATTGTGGACGTAAGGGCCACCTTGCAAAGTTTTATTATGATAGGTACATAATTCAAATTTTGCAAATAAATTTATTTGGGTTAGGAAAGGTGCTAACCCCCATGGACCCAATAGAGTATGGGTACCAAAATTCACTCTTATTTTATTTGATGTAGGTGTGGGCTCTCACATGACGTGAGAACATTGGTGCCTTGATGGTGAATGCTTTTGTTCTTGATGGACACTACTTTAGATGCATCACCTTCAAGAAAAGTTTGGTGGGAGGCCCACAATGGTTTGAAGACCTAGAGATTAGCCCTAATGATTTTGATAACAATCTCTAACTCCCATTTAGTGTACATGCTTTCATAACATTGATTTTTAGCATGGCTTGATTTTTCATGATTATTATGTTAAATGCCATGATAATTAGACTTGTGATATACATATGTTATATTAGAGATACACCCATATTTATATGGACCATTACTTTTGTATTCTCACTTTAGTTTAACTATAGTGTACATCATAATCTAAAACATGTGCATTTAGCTTAATGATCATATTGATTTATTTTTGTTTTATGCTTCATATTTTAATTACATGTTTAGATGTAGTTTTCATTAAAACTTGTGTATATGCTTGTATAACTAATGAGCCACATTTGAATTTTGTATTTTGTGCTTAATTGCTCATTTGTACCCATTAAATGTACTAGTATAATCTAGTTTTTGATGATTCTTACATTTTGACTCTATTCTCTATTTTTGGACATGTTTTTTATGATTATATGTTTAGCTTCATGTACATATTAATTTTGCTTAAAACTATAAATATACATGTACATCCTTGAGCCACTTACCTTTATGTATATACTTTTATAGACCCGTTTATGTTTGGATATGTATGTATACTCTAGTTTGTACAAAATATACATATTCCTTGAAGCCTATTTAGTTTTGATGATTTTCATATTTTCATGAATTCATTCATGTTTTATTCCTTACTCGAAGGATTTCGTACTAGTTTGCAATATTATCATAAAACTACTTCATATTCTTCATTTTGGTAGAGTTTTCAAACGTATTAAACTATTTTCAAATCTTAATTTACAAGATATTTTCAATTGGTACATTTTGGTATCTTAAAAATTTTATTTAATTTCAATTGGTATCATATATTGGCATCATAATGTTTTGATATATACCTTTCTCATAAATTGGTATATTTCTCAATTGGTAATGTTTTGATATGTATTGCTTATATGCAAGAGAAGCTTAACATCTTCTCTATATATAGATTCATATTGAGTGTATTTCATATTAAGGAGTTTGACCTCTCTTTGGTATGTATACACGTGTGTAGTAGGAGCTTCGCATCTCCTTTTATGCATTGTATATTATGCGTTTTGTGATTAGGATTTAGTCATCTCTTTTTCATGTAATGCATGTATATAGGGAGAGTTAATTTTAAGTCTCTCCTCTTCATGAATGTATATGGCATATATATATATATATATATATATATATATATATATATATATATATATATATATATTGTTTGATTTGACAAAAAGAAGGAAAAGATTTTTTTTGGAGTTTATTTATACCCCTTTGTTGGTGATTTGACAAAAAGAGGGAGAACATTTGGAGATTTATATATGCATGTTCATTTTTCAATATTGTTTGTTTATTTTTCAATTGGTATTAGAGCACATATGTTTTGTTTATGCAAAAAGGGGAGAAGTATTCTTCACTTATGCATATATGTGTTGTTTGATTTATGCATTCATTGAATATCTTTATTGTTTATTGCTATGCATGAGTTAAGGGGAGCTTCTATGAAGCTTAACTATAATCCATGCATATATAACTCCATAAGTTTTGTTATCATCAAAAAGGGGGAGATTGTTGGCCCAGAGGCCCATCACTCTAGTTTTGATGATGATTAACTCATGTAGTTATAGTTTACTAATAACCTTATGACATTTAGTTTCAGATATTTGATCAAGATTTTAATAGGTGTTTGGCTTCAACAAAAGAGTTTTGAGGCTAACACATGGTGATTCAAGAGCTCGCGCATCATGATCGCATCTAGTACTCGGTTGGAGTCAAGCTCGTTGGATCATGTTTGGATCGAGTCGACTTGAAGAAGGAGTTCTACAAGAAGACTTTGGTTTGTGTTTAGTTTAATTGTTTAGATCTTGTGTAAAGATTAGACAGTGTTGATATGCTCAAGTTCACATACACACACAAGTTTAAAGTTTATTGGTTTTGATTTTCGGTTTAACCGATTTTGGATTTCATGTCAAAAACATAGATAGATATCTTTATATGTATATTGGATTCTATCCATATACAATGTGCTTCAAATTTGTTTAAATATCATGTTTTTGTATTTACATGAGTTTTGGAGAAAACAGTTTTCCATTTCAAAAATTCAAGTTTGAAAAATATCGATTTTGGTTTAAAGGTAAATTTTAATATCACAAAAATGGTTCAAATTATTTATAATATGTGTTGAATTTAAGTCAGACATATTTGGTATTTAAAGATCTTATAAGAACTTATTTTTGTGAAATTTATGTAATTTTATGGCATTTATTTGATGGTAAAAAGACCAAGTTTTTAATCTTTAAAAGTTGTGACCTGGCCTTCTACCGGTCGACCGCGGCAGAAGTCAGTCGACCTGTCCGGTCGACCGACATGCACAAACGTGCATGGCTGTTTAGGCTGGAGGCCGGTCGACCGGGTTGGTTGACCGTCAGAGAGCATCTGCTCTCTGAATCTGGCCCCAGTCGATCGGCAGAGAACTTCTACTCTCTGTTTCCAGGCCTCGGTCGATCGGGCGATTGACCGGTGGCTCAACGGTCATAAAAATTACCGTTGGCCAGTCGACCGGGTGGTCGACCGGACGGTCGACCAGAAGGGCAATTTTGTCGTTTCCTGACTGCCCATGTGCAGAATTTTTGGAGGCTATAAATATGCCTTTTCTTGAGTTGTTTTTAAGAAGTTTTTAGAGAGCAATTTTTTCTACCTTTATAACTGTTTAATAGCAAGTTTTTAAAAGAGTTTTGGACTAAAAGATTTTATCTTTATTTGTTTTAAAGGGTTAGAAAAATTGAAGAAAAGGAGATTCTTTAGGAATTGGTTTTGATCTTCATTTTTATTTCTATCTAGAGTTTTTTTCAAGAGCTTTTCTTTGTGTTTTTGATTTTCAAGCTCTTTATTTTCTCACACTTGAGTTATCCATCTATCCTATCTATTAGGATCTTGTTTTGTGAGGAAAATTGGTTTGTGGTCTTTGTGATCACCAAGAGTTGTAACCCTTTCTTTTGCTTTAGCTTTGTGCCTTTCCCCCTAAGTGTAGAGGCGATTGTGCAATTGGGTTTGTTGGTATCCCTCTAAGTGTACAGGTGATTGTGGAGGTTGAGTTTGCATCCCTCTAAGTGTAGAGGTGATTGTTGTTGTTTGGCTTAGTGCCCTATCCCTCTATTGAGAGGTTGATCTTGTGCGGCTTAGTGTCTTGCCTCTAGTGTAGAGGTTGTTGTTGTTTGAGAGAGGAGTTGTTTACTCCAAAGTTGTATTACCCAAATCGTCAGTGGAGGTTCCCTGCGTGGGAAGTCCTGTGTGGATGATATAGTGAAAATCCTTCTGTGTGAAGACGAGGACGTAGAGCAGTGGCTCGAATCTCGAAACATATCTTGGTGTTTGCGATTGATCCACTATCTCTAAACTCTCTTTCTCTCTTATAATGTAACACCCCGCTCCCCGAATACGTACTTAGTTGCGTATTCATATTTTCTGATCATATTTTTTTGATTTACTTCCTGTATTTGTTTTGTATTATGAATTATTTATACAATTGTTTTGCCTTGGATTGGGATTCGTGGACTCGGAGTCAGCCCTAGTCTGAACCGGGAACCCGATTCTAGTGGATTGCTCGATTTGGTCTTTTCGCTATTCCGATTTGACTGATTTTAGTTTCAAACATCATTTTCCAATATTCTAGATTTTTATGATTTTCTGGAATTTTCTTTAATTAAGTTGAAAATCTTCAAAACCGGGGGACCAATACCGCTGCTCGATTCTCGGATTTTTAATTCACAAACGGAGTTGAAATTCTAAAAAACGGCTTTCCTGTAACTTCTTAAAATCACATTTTCTATCTAAATACTTTTTCTAAGAATTTTCTAAATTTATAGAAATTCCCCTAGATTTGGTGTCAGCCAGTTTCACTGGTTGATTCCAGGAATTTTAATTTACAATTGGAATCAAATTTTTGGATTTTACTTTCATATTACTTCTTAGAATTATATTTTCTCCTTTCATGTATTTTCTGAGATTTTTCAGATTTTATCAAAATCCGGCCGACCAGGTGAACACTGGTATTGACGTTTGACTTCAGGATTTTTATTTTGAAAATGGGATTGAATTTCTGAAAACCAATTTCACCAAAAATCTTTATATAATATTTATTATTTTTGAGAATTTTTGGGAAGCTTTCCAAACTACTTCGTTTTTTGGACTTTTCCGGAGTTTTTGGTATTTTCCCAGATACCAGAATTTTATCCAGATATTTTACTTTTCTCTGTTTTCATTTTTCTCTCTCCTCGCTAGACTCGAGTTTCACCAACCTGGGTTCAACATTTAATGCAGGGAGGCTCTCCATACTGCATTTAATGCTTGTCCTGCAAGATCAATTCTGAATCTTATCAACCATGCTTTCCTGTCTTTTCTGACTACCACGACTTTCGCGTTTTCTGCTGGATGCAGCTTTAATTTTCGCGTTTGGCTCTTTTTGGCCTAGACGTAAGTTTAGGAGTTGCGTTTGGGAGATAGAGACGCAAGTCTCACTAGTTGGAATGACAACTTGTAATAATCTTAAACTTTCCCTTTATATAAACTCCCCCACTCCTCTCTCTTCCATTTTTTTCGCTTCCTTCTTCTCCAACAGCAGCCAACGAATCATGGCAGCCTAAAAAAAGCAGCCAAGCCTTCTCTTTGGCCGGCCATCCAACTCCACCACCATCTCCACCAACTTCTTCACCTTTCTCCCCTCCATCTCCTCCTCCATTTCCAACAACAACAACACCTCCATACCACCTTCTTCTTCCTCTTTTCCACCAAGAAACACCAAGGAACTCACTTCCACAACCAACTTCACCACCTTCCCCACCACCATATACTCCACCTTGGCCACCAACGATCATGTCATCTTCCTCTCCTCGTCGTGCTCTTTCCGACGAGCTATTGCTTCGCTCTCCGAAACTCCTTTTGCAAAACTCCAAAAATCTAAAATGAACTATACTTGCACTCCCATTCTTGCCTTGGGCTTGGAGCCTTGGCCGCCTTCTCCGGCCAACTCCGGCCAAGTTCGGCCGCCGCCGGTGACCGCCGGCCATCATCCCCTCTTCCCTTCTTCTTTCTTTTCTTTCCTTTCTTTCTTTCTTTTCTTCCTTTCTTTCTTTCTTTCCTTTCTTTTTCCTTTCCTTTTCCTTTTCCTTCTCTTCTCTATTTTTCTCCCAAAACTTGGGGAGATCAAAAACTTGCGTCCCTCCTTTCACCCTCATCCTTGCGTCTCTCTCACTCTCTCATCTCCTTGTCTCTCTCTTTCTCACTGTTAATTGATAGACGTGGAGCACACCCCGCGTCTAAGTAAATCTTTAACGCGGCCTTCGCGATCTTGCATCGACACAACGCGGAGCCATGCCCGCTTCTGTGTCCTTCTCGTGTCAACATGACGCGGAGCTCATGCCCGCGTCTGTGTTTTTCTCGTGTTAACGCGACGCGGAACCCATGTCCGCGCCCGCGTCCTTCTTATGTTATAACTTGAATGCGGGTCTCGAACCTCGCGTTTGTGGCATCTACGCGACGCGACTCCCGCGTCTGCGACCCCCACGTCTCACTCTCAAACCCGCGTCCCCCTGTACATACTCTCCATGTACTCTCTCTCTCCATGGACTTCTCTCTCTAGCTCTCACTTTCTCTCTCCTCTCTCTCTTTCTCTTTTTCTCTTTTGATTTCCTCCTCTCTCTATCACTTTCTCTCTAACGCACTAACGCGTTGATTACCTGGATTTCGGAGAACGGAGATTTCACTATGTTTTCTTAAGACTTAGGCGAGTGTTCTCGCTTTCCTCTTGACTTTCCCATTTCATCGGTCGACTTGTATTATTCACGAATTGTGTTGTTTGAAACTAACACTTTCTGTAGATACCCTTGCTTTCGTGCCTAACCTCTGGGTACAACCTTTGAGGTTTAAAGTCCTCTGGACTTTCTCTATGTTACGCCTGGTAGGCGGACCTAGCATCAACACTTTACCGCTTACTCCATTCGAGTGTAATTACCCCGTGAGCATGGCTTCCCGTGAGTAGTAGTATAGCGTTCATACGCTTACTGCGACACGTGTGTCTAGCTACGCTGCGAGTGGTAACCACGCCGAGCATGATAGCATTTAGTGTTGTATATTAGTTTCGCTCCAGCTTACTCAGCTCTGCTTGATTGTGCTCAGCAATTATTCTATCACTTGCCAAGTACTTGCTTGATATGTTAACACTTGATATGCTATTACTTGATACCTATCATCTACCATGCTAATACCTGACACCTGTCTGTATCACTTGACAACTGATGTGTCATCACTGACACCCAACTTGCTTCTTATTATGACATGACTTATCACTTGCCTCCTGACATACTAATACTTGACCTGTGATTATCACATTTACGGGAATACTATACTTGTTATCCTGCATTACATGCAGTGACTTGAATCTTGTACTTGTTATCCTGTATTATATATACAGTGACCTGAATCTATAGTACTCATGTACTCCTGAACTCCTGATCATGTCTTGTACCTGCTATTCCCGTAAAATTGATAACTACATAATAAATCATAAAAAGGAATAACTTACAGCGGGTCGGAGGAAACTTGAGGCTATCAATATATGTTCGTATTTACAGTGGTACTAGGCATGTTGTGCAACTAAAACTTCCGGTCTGACCTGTGGGCCTCCAGGCGACCGAGGGGAGTGCTGGCTCCCTCCTTCCTGGTACTATCTTGATAAAGGGCATTCTATAAGACCCTCCTGATCGCCTTGCGGTAGGTTCCGTCCACCAGCAACGGAACAATCCTGGGCCGTGGTCCCGGGTATGTACGGGACCCACTGTAAACATTGTTCGTTGATACCCCCATTGGTTTCCAATAACAACCTTGCTTTACTCAGATGTGGATATATGTGCGCTGGGACGCTAGTTCACATATCTAGACATCAGGGTAAGACGAGTAATAATAATAATAATAAAAGATGCCAGCTATGAATCCGTAGTATACTTTGCCATATTTGATTTCATCGGATTTTACTTCGGATTTCTGGCTTTATGATTATTATACTATACATGTTCATATCTGCCTTCTACCTGTATTCTATCTCTCTTGTCTCCTACTCTTATCTGATCATACTATGAGTCTTCCCTACTTGATATGATTCGGATTTATTGATACACATCTGCTTATCCTATGCTCGCCATCTGGCTTTCACATCACCACTCGCCGATGAGTCCTGACTCCTCTGGATCCTCATGTCCAGGTTTTGGAGCTTGGAGCGTGTGGATTCTCCCAATTGCTGATCAGAGTGGCGTAGCGGTAGCGTGGATCTTCAGCAGACCGTCCAAAGCCCCATCCTTCCAGGCCCCCTTTGTTCTGCTCTAGAGTTTTCCTGTTATGACTTTGAGCCTCCACTTGTACTGTCCATACTTGTACATCTCCTTGTATTCTCGCAATTGCGCCATATTGGTGATGTAATATTCTTGTAATATTTATCACATCTGGTGATAACTTTGTAATTGTACTCATGTGTTGGAATGTATAATTCACCACGTGCTTCCGTACTCTGATTCTTCCCTGTACTGATGCTTAGCGTATATACGTGAGGGTATTTCTGACCTGCGTTTATACGTCACAGTAACGTCTCCGTACCCGCCGGATCGGGGCGTTACAGGGTGGTATCAGAGCCTAGGCTCTCACATCCTCAGTACAACCAGTCGGCAAATTAATGGTAAAGAAATTTGCAACTGGAATGCATGAGTCATGGTTATACAATCCAACTGTAAGTACAAAGTTATCCATTCTCTCTTGGTGATCTTATCCTTGAATTCTGAAGTTCTCCCATCCTTTCATACTTCAGTTTCTTGTTATTCTTGTACCAACTCAGACATGAAAAGACGGGGAAATCATAACGGTTCTGGTTCTTCTTAGAGTGGCCTTAATGGAGGAAGTGTTGATTTGAGATGATTTCTGCAAAAGATGATGAAAAACTCACAAGAACAGACGAAGGTTCCGCACCAAGAATCATTGGTTGCACTCCGGGAAAAGAAGCCAGGCAACATGTCGGATTTCAGGAAATTATAGCCGGCAATCTTTTCAAGCATAGAGGAGCCCTGGATGCATAGCAGTGGCCGGTAAACATGATGGATCTTCTGAAGGCAACTCGGGTCCCTGACGAGAACCAAGTGGACGTGACCAAGATTTAGTTGAAAGATGTAACCAGGACGTGGTGGTTGGCGAAAGCAGCGAGACTGGAAAAGCCCATCACTTGGGACCAGTTCTCGAAGGATTTCTATGAGAAGATTCTTCTCTGTAATAGATCAGAAAGAAATGAAAGAATGATTTATCAAATTGCAGTAAGAAGATTGAATTGTAAATAAGTACACTGCAAAATTCCTAAGGCATAGTCGGTCGGTGTCTTACATGGTAGCTGATAAGGAGAACTGAGCAAGTAATATTGTAGTGAGAGCTGAAGATGAGGATCAAGATGTTTCTTATTCTCAAGCAGCCCAAGAAGTATTCTCAAGTTTATTGCCATCGCTCGGGAAATAGAACGGATCTGAAGAAGAAGGATCAGGATGAGATGCAGATGAAGTTGGCAAAGAGACCCTCTCAGTTGATGGAAGTTGGTGACTCAGACAGGCCCCTAGATGCCCCACTAGCTAAGCCATCCCCCCAATCTTGCCCTCAGCATATGACATGTGGGTATTGTCTGAAGCCGGGCACCTACAATGCAACCGCCAGAAAGGTTATGAATTATGTCGTATATGGGTCCGGAGATTAGTTGAAAAGTGACTGTCTGTCCAAGGAGATAGAGAACATCGCACCGATCAGATCAAGTCATCCAGTATCACCATTAGGAGGGAATCCAGGACCTACTGGAAGAATAACCTCGCTTCATCCCCAGCATCCAGCATGGAGTCCACAAAAGAGACCAAGAGCTAGGGCGCATGGTAAAAGGAGGCAGACATATAATCTGACTGAAGAGGAAGTCAAGATACTGATGGAGTGAGAACAGGAAAGGATGCTTAATACCTGAAAAAGGAACCCTGAGAGTACTAACCGTAACCATTGTCCCTATTTTAGCATATCCGGGAGTTGGTAAATTCTCTATATCATATCTTTCTCATTGCACTATCATCACCAATCCTAGTCCGTCCGTGTCTACCTCCCTATTTTATGATTCCTATCTCTTCTATTTTTACTATTCTAATTTTCGTAATCTTTATGCCAACTTAAGATATGCGTAGACTAGTGAGGTAACAGCAGAGCAGATGTGGTTTGCTCTCATTATGTTCTGACGTTCCTCGACTCTGGTACATCACATTGTCTTATATTGGGCAGATCTTCGGCCTCGCATTATATTCTTATATTTATGGATACATCATAGGAGACCAGTACATCAAGCGGAGTAGTCATCGCTTATATAATCAGATAGACTATATATGAGAAGTGTCTATATAAAGCAGTATTCTGGATTTAGGACTTCTGGCAGACAGAGTTATGGTATTTTCTATTTTTATTACTCCAATAGCGATCATGATTTCTTCAAGTATGTTTATGGGACTCGGGTATTCTCAGAGCTAATCTGCAGTCAGGTTATTATTTAGAAGACAGCATTCGGCACACATTTCGGTTATTGTAATTTCTTGATCGTGTTCTCAGAGCCACTAACTTCTGGCAGTCTTTATTGATTTGGTGGACCATAGGCTCCACTAGCCTCGCCAAGCGAGGGTCGTGTTCTAGTCACCCGTGGACCTAACCGGGTGTGGGCTTTACTGCACCCTGGTGCTTAGCATTTAGCGTTGTGTTATGCGTTGGCTTAGCCGCGTGAGCTTCGCCATATGCGAACCTCGCAGAGCGTTAGCTTCGCTGCACCCTAATGTTTAACACCTGAGCTGTGCTACGCGATGGCCTCACCTAGGCTTGCTTTGCCCGTGGCTAGTTCCTTCAGTGCTTAGCACTCTAACCCGTTCCTCGGATTTCTTATGCCTAGCGTGCTTTCGTACTCTGATTCTTACCTGTACTGATGCTTAGCGTATATACGTGAGGGTATTTCTGACCTACGTATATACGTCGCAGTAACGTCTCCGTACCCCCCGGATCGGGGCGTTACATATACCTTACATTGCTTCATATTCATATCATATATCTGCTTGCTATTGTTTGTGTGCCATACTTGTGTTAAACCAAGAGAGCTTTTCATAGCACCTCAACTCTTATTTAGAGGAATTTAGAGGAGATAGTCCAAAGCCCTTCACCTGGAATTCTACTACACTCTTTGGTTACGCTAAGTGTGTTGCAATTTAGTTTTAATCCACATCATTTGTCATTAGATTAGCCGTACACCTATTCACTCCCCTCTAGGTGTACTTATAAAATCCTCCTTCCCTTTTATCTTGATAAAGAGGCTATTGCATGCATGGGATCTTGTTTGAATAAATGATATTAGATCTATGTAAACATATACAAATAATCT
The DNA here is from genome assembly GCA_038442645.1 of Agave tequilana. Lineage (NCBI taxonomy): Eukaryota > Viridiplantae > Streptophyta > Magnoliopsida > Asparagales > Asparagaceae > Agave > Agave tequilana. The sequence goes on from JAVJIF010001252.1 coordinate 71,778, forward strand.
ACTCAAACCTGAAACCATGTAATTTAACAAATATGAATATCACTGTGATGTGTTTTTGATCGAAATTAACATTTTAGAAATTTGAACTAATAAACTATCATCCCTTTCAATCTAATTGGAATACCCCAACTCTGACGTGTTTCTTGGAAGGAGTAACATGAAGCTTAGAATTATGGGTGTATCCAATACTTCCAAATGAAGTTGAACTGATTCATGGTCTTCTGCAACATATAAATGGGAATTGCTAGTTATACATCATGAAATCCATCTCTGCTTTGTTTAAAATATGAATACGGATACAGATAGTGATGATCTAACTGAATATTCGAATAACCTAATCCATGTTAGAAAGTTCAAAAATATGTCTTCATGCATGCGTTCAAAGTATTTATTTAGTATCATAAACTATGTGATTTTATGTATATTTTTATATTTTAATGTAAGAAAAATCTAAAATAAACATTAAACTTGTTTTTCTTATAAATTATTAGAATATTGATACAAATAATATCCATATCCGACTTGAATCCGAACTAGTTTTAGTCAAATATCAATACTAAGTTCAATATCCAGACATTATCCATTCATACTCATATCACTTCAAGAAAACCAATACGGATATGGTAACACTAATATCCAATCCCTATACAAACCATTTACATCCCTCCCTTGGCAAGCTACTCAAAAGATCGGATGTTGTTTTGCTTCTAGGTTAAACCAAATTCTTGTTGTGGACTTGAGGGTCACTGGGAAAGGCCAAACACATCTGCGCCTCAAACGCGCCATGAACCTCCATTTCCGCCTGAAAGTTTTGGGCGTGATGCTGCGGATCATCAGACTCGCCGGACGTGCGTAACGCCGATGTCTTTGACCACCTCTTGCGATTCTCCGATGACTGATTGGCTCGTCCTCCTGTTACGAGCACACTCTCCGTCTTCTTCTGAAGCTACCATCTTTTGTTTCCCCTTCACCCTGTCACCACATAGGATCGATATCGCTCTCCTCGGCATTGCTGCACTTGAGTTTGATTCTCAGCATAAGAAACAATCTAGTGTTGGGAAGAGATGATCGATTCGCTCTTTCTAAATCTTCCAAGAACTCATGTACTCACAGTAGAGGGTTAGCATCGTCGGCCTTGACCTGACAAAGCCCCCTCATGCTCAAGCTATATTGAGGAACTCCAAAAGACTTGATTTAATTATAAATCTCATACTTGAACTTGTGCTTTGTCCCTTATTTATATCTGAATTGAGACGGATAGTTGGTTATAATAGGTTAGCAGGTCTAGCCAGGGTGGATATACAAGACGCCTTCTAGTATTAGCTTTTTCTTCGAGTAAGGTGCTTAAATGGAGCATATTTCGAGCAACCTAGATCGAGACACAAACTAGGACTCCATATAAATCTTATACTTGCTACTGTGATAATTGGGTTAAGGGTTGGTTCTCAATATGAAATTTCAGCTGGGCACACGTAAATGCTTGGCCATCTAGTTGAAGACTTCTGTAGCTGTGACTTGTGAGCTACTACTAATACAGAATTGAAGTTTCACGTCGCACATTTTACGTCGGTTTCATTTCAGTAACAAAACGATGTGAAATAGAGGCGGTGACATTTTTGTAATATATTAAAAAACTTACGACATCGGTTCTCCAAAGAACCGACATCGAAACTCAAAAAATAAAGGCAGTGACATTTTCGTTATATGTTGAAAAAATTATAACATCAGCTTTCTAGAGAACCAATGTAGAAACTCAAACAAAAAAAAAATCCAAAAATACTAAAGACATCGGTTCTAAAATGAACTGACGTCTATTCTCAAAAAAAAAATTTCAAACAAAAAAATATTTATGACATCGGAACCGACGTCTATTACCAAAAAATTCAAAACACACACCCACCGCCTCTCTCCCCCTCTCAAATTCTCTGTCAAATTCCTCCTTCATCCCCTCCCCTCTTCATTATTTGCCATTAGGGCTAGGGCTTGCTCTTGCGATCTAGGGTTTCGAGCCAATCAAATTAAGTGATGATGACAATGATGCCTATAACTAACCAGTTCGATGAAGCTTCACTCTTCGCCGGCAACAATTTCATGTCCTCTCCGTCCACTCAGGCTCTCGATCCTACCGAATCCTACTTCTCTAGTGGTGATAAAATGAAAAAAATAAACTAGTTATTTGATAAATCTTTTTTTGTGTGTAAAACTTTCTTGAGCATCTATCTAACACCGTAAATTTAAACAATCAAAATTATTACAAGGGTTACTATATCTTTAAGCTTTTTTCAGGTGGGTTTCTCTAAATATCCACACTTTGACCTTTCAAGCTTGAATCCCATGCTTGAATCAACTTGAACACTTCAATACCTTTCTTTCGAGGAAGAATGAAACAAAATCCTAACTCTTGAACCCTGTAAACTCAAAAACACTTGAACTTGATTAGTTTCTCATAACCACATAAGTTTTGTAATCATTAAAAGAAAATAGTGATTGTACTCTTGGGCCGATAATCTCCCCCTTTTTGATGATTGTAACGCCCCGATTCCACGGATACGGGGACGTCACTGCGACGTATATACGTAGGCCAGAAATTGCCCCACACGTATATACGCTAAGCAAAAAGTACAACAAGAAACAGAGTACACGACAAAGCGTGGTATCTATACATATGCCAACACAAGAAGTACACATACAAAGTTATCACAGGATATTATAAAGTATTACACAATACATGTGTATTACATCATAACCAAGTCCAAAAGAAATATATACAAATATGTATACAAAAAGCTCACAAGTAGAAAGAGGATCTCGTGAGTCAAAAGGTAAGTCTGGCACGAAGGGACTGGAACTAGTCCGCTAGCTCGCTAAAGTAAGCTTGGTCCTCTGTGGATGGCTCCACTTCGTTCCAAGCTTCGGAATCTGAATATGCAAATCCAAGGAGTCAAGACATGTAAACAATAAACGGACTACAGCCAAGTGGCTAAGAGACATGGATGAGTAGTATGAAACCATATAAGGAATATCAGCTAACAAGTATGAAAAACATGAAGAGATAAAGTCCTAATACATTAGGTTTACAGTTAACATCTTATTATTATTACTTGTCTTACTGTGATATCTAACTATGTGACCCAGCGTCCCAGAGCACATAGATCCATATCCTAGTAAAGCAAGGTTGTTATTGGAAACAGCGGTTGTATCGACGAACTATGTTTACAGTGGACCCCGTACATGCCCGGGATAACGGTCCAGGATTGTTCCGTTGCTTGGTGACGGAAGCCAGCCGCTAGGCTAAACAGGAGGGACTTATGTATGCCCTTAACATGATGGTACCAGTAATAGAGGGAGCAAGCACTCCCCTCGGTCCCCTGGAGGCCCGCAGGTCAGACCGGAACATGAGTTGCACAACATTCCTAAAACCACTGTAAACACGAACACATATCGATATCCGCATGTTTTCCCCCGACCCATGTGTAAGTTGGTCCATTTTATGCAAAAGTCAAGTGTATCATGCTTGGTTCAAGTGATGGCATGATAAGTGGTGATATTCACATTTTAACAAGTTATGGAGCGATGATATGTAATAACAAGTCATGAAGTAATATGAGATAATGTCTATCAAGTAACATGTCATGTAGTACCAGTTATGAAGCATGAACAAAAGTAATATGCCATACATGTATCAACAGTAAGATCCAATTTCAGAACAGAATCAACTAAGTCAAACAGTCAGAATTAGTCGACTAGGTGAGAGGGCTAGTCGACTATAGGGGTCTTAAGTCGACTACTAGTCTGGATGAGTCGACTAAAACTGAGAAACAGAGAGTTGGGTTCTGTTTCAGGGAAAGTTAGTCGACTAGGGTTGTAAGGGTAGTCGACTAACAGGGAACTACTAGTCGACTAATGGATACTTAAGTCGACTAAGTTTGAGATACAGAGAGTTGAGTCTATTTCAGGAGTCGACTAGGGGAATCCTAGTAGTCGACTAGGGATATCTAGTCGACTGGAAATCTGGCCTAGTCGACTAAAACTGTGAAATCAGAAAAGGTTAAGTTTCAACTACAGTGGATTAGTCGACTAGTCCCTAGGTCTAGTCGACTAATCGTGGGAAAACAGCAAACAGGACAGATTTCTAGGGTTTTGTTTGAGGGTCTAAAAATGTGATTTTTATGGCTCAAGTGAACATGAATTGTCAACACATGTATATAAAGGAGTTCTCAAGTCTTGGTGAGTAGATATACTCACTTGGAACCGTTTGATTGAGGCTCTACGAGTCCGGGAAGAGTGTGGTTGACGAATAGCTCCCAAGTGATCCTTGACGACGAAGGGAGCTACGATCCAAGCTCCAAATCAGTAGCTAGAGCTGGAGGAGAAGATCTTGAGGTGTTCTTGGAGCTAGGGTTCAGGTTGAGAAGAAGAGGGTTTGGGAGAGAGTTTTCTCTTTTGCTTGAAGTGAAGGAGAAAATGGGTAAATTGCAAATGAAAAGATATATATAAGATGGGGATTTTGTGAATGGAGTGGGATTAAGATGGAAGTGATGGGGGTTTTTGCAAAAAGAGAGGGGGTGAGGTGTCCCTCACCTGGCCACTTGGCCGGCTGTGGGAGAGAGAGAGAGTGAGTGGGATTAGATGGAAAGTGAGTGGGAAATGAGGTGGAAATTGTGGAATTTTGGGATTATTGAAAAAAATGTCCGAAATTCAAGTATCTCGGAATGACCTGAAAATTTTACCAGAAATCAAGAATAATATATGAAGACTAATAGTGAAATCCTTTTTAAGAAATACTTTATAGTTTTAAAACTAAAAATCCCGGAATCAGTTATCTACCGACTCCGTTGGAGTTTTCATAAATTTATAAAATTCTCAGAAAAAGTATTTAAGTAGGGAATATGATTCTAAGAAATAAAGTCTAAAGGACCATCTAGAAATTCCTAACTGTTTGAGAATTAAAATTCCAGGAATCGATCAGCGACACTGGTCGACACCGGTTTTGAAGAAATTCATTTTAATTCAGGAAAAATCCAGAAAATCCTAGAAAATCTAGTATATTGGAAAATGATATTTGAAAGTGAAATCGGTCAAATACAGGAAGTAAATCGAAAAATACGATCGAAAAGCTGAATACGCAACTAAGTACGTAATCTGGAAACGGGGTATTACAATCCACCCACCTTACAAAAATTTCGTCCTCGAAATTTCATAAGGTGAAAGGTAACAGGAAAGGTAACAGATAGATAAGGATAAGAGGAAAGATAACAGTAGAAAAGAATAGAAGGAAAGAGTTTTTACCAAATCAAGATGTGAAGAGTTGAGGGTAACGCTCTCGGATAACATCCTCCCGTTCCCATGTGGCCTCTCCTGGTGCATGCCGGTTCCAAGACACCAACACTAATGGTATAGCCTTGTTCTTCAGTGTCTTCACACTCTTATCCAAAATGGCCATCGGCTCCTCCTGATACGATAAATCTGGCTGCAGTTCCAGTTCTGAATGGTCCAAAATATGACTATCATCCTTTACATACTTCCTCAACTGTGATACGTGGAAAACATTGTGCACTCCCTCCAAAGATGGAGGTAAAGCCAATCTGTACGATACATCTCCCACACGGTCCAAGATCTCGAATGGGCCGATGTACCTCGGACTAAGCTTTCCACGAGTACCGAACCGGATAACTCCCTTGGTAGGTGATATCTTTAAAAACACATGATCTCCTGCCTGGAACTCTAATGGCCTTCTCTGTGTGCTTCTGCCAAAATCTTCTGTCTAACTTCTCCTTGGGGAACACAAAGTCTGCTACCAAAGTATAATGCACCATCTGGATGAATACAGATATCCGTTCTCAATCCCGCCTCTACCTGAGCTCGGAATGTCTGTAATCTGGGATCTTCCTTCTGAGCTTCCCTGATCTCATCAATCAATGCTGCCTGAATCTGCAAAGCCATGAACTGTCCTACCTTCTCAGTCCTTCGAACTAACATCAAGTCCAATCTGATGAAGTCTCGAATCAACTCCTTCTGCTGAGTGAGCTGGACAAGCACTCTATTCTCTGGCATCCTGCTCAGTGCATCTGGAACTGTATTGACCTTGCCCGGGTGATATTGCAAGTCAATATCATAGTCCGCCATCAATTCAAGCCACCTCCTCTGCCTCATATTCAACTCTTTCTGCGAGAAAATATACTTGAGGCTCTTGTGATCAGTGTATATCAACACTTTATCTCCCAGAAGATAATGCCTCCAGATCTTCAATGCAAATATCACAGCTGCTAGCTCCAAGTCATGAGTTGGGTAATTACGCTCATGAGTCTTCAGTTGCCTTGATGCATATGCTATAACATGACCATGTTGCATAAGCACACACCCCAGGCCTTTACCTGATGCATCACTGTAGATGACCATCCCTCCTCTACCTGAGGGAGTCCTCAAGATTGGAGCTGAAATGAGCCTCTGCTTCAATTGCTCAAAGGCTGCAGTACACTCCTCTGTCCATCTCTCCTTTCCTGGTGAGCTTGGTCAACGGGGCTGCGATCCTAGAGAAATCCTGGACAAAGCGTCTGTAATATCCGGCTAGTCCAAGAAAACTCTTAATCTCAGTCACCGTCCTTAGAATGGGCCAATCCTTCACTGCCTGGACTTTGCTGGGGTCAACTGAAATTCCTTCTGCTGAAACTATGTGTCCAAGGAAAGCTATGCTGTCCAACCAGAAATCACACTTGCTCTTCTTAGCATGAAGCTGCTCCTGCTGGAGAGTCTGCAATACAATCCTCAAGTGTTCCGCATGCTCCCTGTAGCTCTTTGAATAGATCAGGATGTCATCTATGAAAACAACAACAAACTGATCCAGATAGGGCGAGAACACTCGGTTCATCAAATCCATGAAAACTGAAGGGGCATTGGTGACTCCGAAAGGCATAACTAGAAACTCATAGTGGCCATAACGGGTCCTGAATGCCGTCTTTGGGATATCCTCCTTCTTCACCCTCAGCTGATGGTAACCCGACTGTAAATCCAATTTAGAGAATACACGGGCCCCATGAAGCTGATCAAACAGATCATCAATCCTGGGTAAAGGATACTTGTTCTTGATGGTTACCTTGTTCAATTCCCTATAATCAATACAAAGTCTCTTACCACCATCCTTCTTGTTTGCCAACAGTACTGGAGCTCCCCATGGTGAAGTACTTGGCCTAATCAATCCCCTGTCTGAATATTCTTGCAGCTGCTTCTTCAAAATCTCTAACTCCGTCGGTGCCATCCTGTACGGAGCCTTGGATATAGGAGCTGCTCCTGGAACTGTGTCAATAGAGAACTCGATCATCCTTTCAGGTGGCAGTCCTGAGATTTCAGCAAACACTCCTGGGAATTCATACCACACCGGTACCTTCTGCTTCTGAACCTCCGAAGTAGTCATCCGTGTCTTTCCCTTGGTAGACTTCACCTCTCCACTAAATTGGAACTCCGGTTGATGAGGGATTCTGAAATTAATTTTCTTCTCCCTACAATCAATAACTGCATGGTACTGACTGAGCCAGGTCATGCCTAAGATCACGTCGTACCCTTTGGTGTCTAGTACGATCATATCTATGGCCAAGATCTTATCACAAAGTTCTACTGGACAATCAGCACAAACTCTAGAAGATATGACTATCCCATTCCCTGTACTAATCTCCCATTTGTGGTCTAAAGATTTAACAGGTATAGAATGCAAAGCCACAAAATGGTCTGAGATATAACAATGGGATGCACCTGAATCGAAGAGAGCGAGGACAGGTTTTGAATGAACTCTGATGTTACCTGTTATCACTTCCTCTGAAGTCTCAGCCTCTTCTGCTGTAAGAGTGTAAGCCTGACCTCTACCACGCCCTGCTGCAGTCCTGGCTCCTCTCTGGACTGGGCGAGCAACATGCTGTGGCGGAAGGGGAAGAGCTCTCCTCATCACTGGTCCCTGATTCCTCTGCCCAAGTGGCCCTGGTAGCACTCTCTGTCCATTGGGTCCTGGAAGTGCTGGCAAAGTCTGGTTGGCTATCCCCAATCTCCTGTGCGAACAAGCCTCTATAGAATGATCTCGTGATCCACACACCAAACACAACCCATTTGCCCTCCGGCAATTCTGACGAATGTGGCCCGGCTTCTGACAATAGCTACAGAATGTAAATGGTTGGGCCGTCTGGTAAGGAGCTGGTCTGAATGGTTGTCTCTGAACTTTTGCTGCTCTATATGGGCCTCCTCTTCCCATTGGTACAAATGGCCTCTTCATGGTCTGGTTCCCCATCTGGTCAACTTTCCTCTTCTCAAGCCCACGCTCCACCTCTCGAGCTATGGTGAGAACCTCAGAATAAGTCTTCAGTTGCTGGGGCATCAAGAAGACCTGTATGTCCATCTGCAGGCCCTGCTGGAATCTGCTGGCTCGCTTCTCCTCATCTGTTACCATGTACGGAGCAAAGCGGCTGAGTCTGAGAAATTCCGCGGCATACTCATCCACGGACTTGTCCCACTGCTGGAGTCTGATGAACTGCTCCTCCATGTCCTTCTGAGCAGTAGCAGGGAAGAATCTGTTATAGAAGCTCTTGGAGAACGTGTCCCAGGTGACAGGCTTCTCCAGTCTGGCCTCCTCAGCTAGCCACCAAGTTCTGGCTATATCCTTCAACTGAATCTTGGCGACCTCAACTTGGTTCTCCTTTGGTACCCTGGCTGCATTCAGCAGATCTGTGGTATCCGTCAACCATTGTTCAGCATCCAATGGTTTCTCGCCTCCCGTGAAGATGGCTGGTTGCAGCCTCCTGAAGTCCGATACATTTCCCGGCCTCTGTTCCTTCGGTGCTGCCAATTCTTGCCTGAGGAGTTCAGTCTGCTGCTGCTGGTTTTCCATCATGGTCTGAATGACCTTCAAAATATCCACATTCTCCCCTGTGGGTCCATTCGATGCTTGCCCCGAGTGGTTACGGCCCGTCCTTCGCTCCATACCGAGTTAGGAATAGAAAACTGGAATTTGAAAACAATTGGAAGGAGTTTAGGATACAAGGGAATGAATCAAGAAGGAATCAAGGAGGATCTAATAACTTTGTATATTATAGTTGGCATCAGCAAATTATTAAAATTTGCCGCTCGATTGTACTTCAGGTGTGAGAGCCTAGGCTCTGATACCAACCTGTAACGCCCCGATTCCACGGATACGGGGACGTCACTGCGACGTATATACGTAGGCCAGAAATTGCCCCACACGTATATACGCTAAGCAAAAAGTACAACAAGAAACAGAGTACACGACAAAGCGTGGTATCTATACATATGCCAACACAAGAAGTACACATACAAAGTTATCACAGGATATTATAAAGTATTACACAATACATGTGTATTACATCATAACCAAGTCCAAAAGAAATATATACAAATATGTATACAAAAAGCTCACAAGTAGAAAGAGGATCTCGTGAGTCAAAAGGTAAGTCTGGCACGAAGGGACTGGAACTAGTCCGCTAGCTCGCTAAAGTAAGCTTGGTCCTCTGTGGATGGCTCCACTTCGTTCCAAGCTTCGGAATCTGAATATGCAAATCCAAGGAGTCAAGACATGTAAACAATAAACGGACTACAGCCAAGTGGCTAAGAGACATGGATGAGTAGTATGAAACCATATAAGGAATATCAGCTAACAAGTATGAAAAACATGAAGAGATAAAGTCCTAATACATTAGGTTTACAGTTAACATCTTATTATTATTACTTGTCTTACTGTGATATCTAACTATGTGACCCAGCGTCCCAGAGCACATAGATCCATATCCTAGTAAAGCAAGGCTGTTATTGGAAACAGCGGTTGTATCGACGAACTATGTTTACAGTGGACCCCGTACATGCCCGGGATAACGGTCCAGGATTGTTCCGTTGCTTGGTGACGGAAGCCAGCCGCTAGGCTAAACAGGAGGGACTTATGTATGCCCTTAACATGATGGTACCAGTAATAGAGGGAGCAAGCACTCCCCTCGGTCCCCTGGAGGCCCGCAGGTCAGACCGGAACATGAGTTGCACAACATTCCTAAAACCACTGTAAACACGAACACATATCGATATCCGCATGTTTTCCCCGACCCATGTGTAAGTTGGTCCATTTTATGCAAAAGTCAAGTGTATCATGCTTGGTTCAAGTGATGGCATGATAAGTGGTGATATTCACATTTTAACAAGTTATGGAGCGATGATATGTAATAACAAGTCATGAAGTAATATGAGATAATGTCTATCAAGTAACATGTCATGTAGTACCAGTTATGAAGCATGAACAAAAGTAATATGCCATACATGTATCAACAGTAAGATCCAATTTCAGAACAGAATCAACTAAGTCAAACAGTCAAAATTAGTCGACTAGGTGAGAGGGCTAGTCGACTATAGGGGTCTTAAGTCGACTACTAGTCTGGATGAGTCGACTAAAACTGGGAAACAGAGGTTGGGTTCTGTTTCAGGGAAAGTTAGTCGACTGGGGTTGTAAGGGTAGTCGACTAACAGGGAACTACTAGTCGACTAATGGATACTTAAGTCGACTAAGTTTGAGATACAGAGAGTTGAGTCTATTTCAGGAGTCGACTAGGGGAATCCTAGTAGTCGACTAGGGATATCTAGTCGACTGGAAATCTGGCCTAGTCGACTAAAACTGTGAAATCAGAAAAGGTTAAGTTTCAACTACAGTGGATTAGTCGACTAGTCCCTAGGTCTAGTCGACTAATCGTGGGAAAACAGCAAACAGGACAGATTTCTAGGGTTTTGTTTGAGGGTCTAAAAATGTGATTTTTATGGCTCAAGTGAACATGAATTGTCAACACATGTATACAAAGGAGTTCTCAAGTCTTGGTGAGTAGATATACTCACTTGGAACCGTTTGATTGAGGCTCTACGAGTCCGGGAAGAGTGTGGTTGACGAATAGCTCCCAAGTGATCCTTGACGACGAAGGGAGCTACGATCCAAGCTCCAAATCAGTAGCTAGAGCTGGAGGAGAAGATCTTGAGGTGTTCTTGGAGCTAGGGTTCAGGTTGAGAAGAAGAGGGTTTGGGAGAGAGTTTTCTCTTTTGCTTGAAGTGAAGGAGAAAATGGGTAAATTGCAAATGAAAAGATATATATAAGATGGGGATTTTGTGAATGGAGTGGGATTAAGATGGAAGTGATGGGGGTTTTTGCAAAAAGAGAGGGGGTGAGGTGTCCCTCACCTGGCCACTTGGCCGGCTGTGGGAGAGAGAGAGAGTGAGTGGGATTAGATGGAAAGTGAGTGGGAAATGAGGTGGAAATTGTGGAATTTTGGGATTATTGAAAAAAATGTCCGAAATTCAAGTATCTCGGAATGACCTGAAAATTTTACCAGAAATCAAGAATAATATATGAAGACTAATAGTGAAATCCTTTTTAAGAAATACTTTATAGTTTTAAAACTAAAAATCCCGGAATCAGTTATCTACCGACTCCGTTGGAGTTTTCATAAATTTATAAAATTCTCAGAAAAAGTATTTAAGTAGGGAATATGATTCTAAGAAATAAAGTCTAAAGGACCATCTAGAAATTCCTAACTGTTTGAGAATTAAAATTCTAGGAATCGATCAGCGACACTGGTCGACACCGGTTTTGAAGAAATTCATTTTAATTCAGGAAAAATCCAGAAAATCCTAGAAAATCTAGTATATTGGAAAATGATATTTGAAAGTGAAATCGGTCAAATACAGGAAGTAAATCGAAAATACGATCGAAAAGCTGAATACGCAACTAAGTACGTAATCTGGAAACGGGGTATTACAATGATGATAAAACTTATAAGTTATTTATATAAACAAAATAAAGAGTTTGAAAAGCACCTTCTGAAATTATGCTCCTGATGATCAAGTTCAACATGACTAATAGATATATCAATAACAAACAAGTCACATGTATATTAATGGTATTTGCAATTAAGAACAATATGCATAAAATGGCCATCCATCCACCAACAACATATGCAATAGAGAATATAAACTACTAACTCAATATTGCATAAAAAATAAGCATCGAATGGATATAGATTTAATTAAATAACTCAAAACATCTTCTCCCCCCTTTTGTCATACATCAAAAAAAAGTTGAAGTAATTTTGAAAACCAATACAAGCAGACACAAATACCAATGAAAATGATACCAATTAAGAACCAACAGAAAGTAAATCACTAATTAAAAATTAAAATTAATTTCCATCATAAAAACATTCAGTTCACCACAAATAAAAGAAAATCTATTGTAATCAAGAGGTTTTGTAAAAATATTGGCTAATTGTAATTCAGTAGATGCATAATCAATCTCAATATCACCTTTCTCATAATGATCTTTAAGAAAGTGATATCGAATTTCTATATATTTGGTCTTATTATGTTGATTTGCATTCTTAATTATATGAATGCTACTAGTATTATCGTAAAAATTTTTAATATGATTATAATGCAAATCATAATCAAGGAGAGTATGTTTTATTTACAAGACTTAGGCACAACACGCCCCGGCTGCAACATACTCTGCCTCGGCCATTGAGAGGGCCACGAAAATTTCCTTCATGAAAGATCATGAAACAAGACAATTTTCTAGAATTGATTAGTTCCACTAGTGCTTTTCCTATCTACTCCATAACCGGCATAGTCGACATCCGTGTAACTCATCATGTGAAAATGTCCGGTCTTCATATATCACAAGCCCATACCAATGGTTCCCTTAAGATATTTAATAATGCGTTTTCTTTTAATCAAATAAGATTCTATAGGACAAGATTGGAATCTAGCACAAATACAACTACTAAACATAATATCTGGCCTACTTACATCAAATAAAGCAAACTGCTAATCATACTACAATATAATTTGTTGTCCACAGTTTTATCTTGTCCTTCCTTGTCAAACTTGGTTATAATAGCCATTAGAGTCTTGCTAACCTTCGTATTCTCTAGCTCAAACTTTTTGATTAGTTCCTTGCTATATTTGTCTTGATTTACAAAGATCCATTGCTCCTTTATTGACTTAGAGTCCAAGGAAGTAGTTGAGCTCTCCCATCATACTCATTTCAAACTCTTCCTTCATGCACAATTCAAACTCTTTGCAAAGTTTTTCATTTGTAGACTTAAAAATAATGTAATCAACATAGATTTGTATAATCAAAATATCATTGTCAACATCCTTAATGAATAATGTAGTATCTTCTTTACTTTTAACAAAATCCTTATTTATAAGAAAATTACTAAGACTTTCATACCAAGCTCTTGGAGCTTATTTTAAACCATACTAAGTCTTTTCTAATTTAAATACATAATCAAGATGTGTATAATCAACAAAACTGGAGGGTTGTTCAACATACACCTCTTCCTCAATAAAATCATTAAGAAAAGCACTTTTAACATTCATTTGAAATAATTTAAAATCTTTAAATGCGATATAAGTAAGGTTCATAAAAATGGCTTCGAGCCGTGTTACGGGTGAAAAGGTTTCCTCGAAGTTGATTATTTCAATTTGATTGTGACCTTGGGCCACTGGCCTATCCTTATTTCTAACTATATTACCCGACTCATCCAACTTGTTTCCAAAGACCCATTTAGTACCAATAATTGGTCTATCCTGGGGCCTAAGTATAAGTTTTCAAACTTGGTTACGCTTAAATTGATTGAGTACATCTTTCATGACAAGTAACCAATACGAGTCTCCCTCGGTCTCGAGCATATTCTTGGGTTGAATGTGAGAAACGAAAGCATAATCACGACAATATTTTAAAAGTTGAATCTAGTAGTTACTTTCTTTGATATATCACCTAAGATAAGATCTTTGGGATGACTTGTAGCATATCTTCAATCCTTCAAAAGTGATTGGGTTAGTTCCACTTCTACTTGAACTTCACCAATTTAATCTTCTCTGGGCTATTTTGTTTTGGTGAGTCCATAGAAATCTTCTCCATGTCTTCACCTAAAGAATTAATTTCATAATGTACAACATTCTTCACAGGAGAGTAGATTCCTCAAACTTCACACGCAAAGATTTCTCAATAGTCAAAGTTGACCTATTTAAGACTTTATAAGCTTTACTAATATTTGAATATCCTACAAAAATAGCTTCAAAGGCTTTTGCATCAAATTTTTCTAAATTATCTTTGGTATTCAAAATAAAACATTTACATTCAAAAATTTTGAAATAAGAAACATTCAGTTTTCTCAAATGATAAATCTAAAAAGAAGTTTTGTTTGAATTTTTACAAAAATAAACTCTATTTGTATGTAACATTATGTGTTCATAGTCTCGGCCCATAAATATTGAGAGTCTATATTCACTAATCAGAGTCCTAACCATCTCTTGAAAAGTTCTATTCTTCCTTTTGAGACTCTATTTTGTTGTAGAGTTCTATGACATGAAAGCTCATGTTTAATTTTATTTTCTTCACAATAAGTAATAAATGAGCGGTTGACAAACTCACCACCTCTATAACTTCTAATGCGTAAAATCGAAAACTCTTTTCTTTTTCAACCTTTTTTTCTAAAAATATTAAAATACGAGAAAGTTTCATCTTTATGCTCTGAAAAGAAAACTTAAGTGAATCTTGAAAAATCATTAACAAAAGCGAAAACAAAACGATTACCTCTCAAACTTTTGGTTTTGGTCAGAACAAACAAATTCATGTGCAATAGTTCTAATGGACGTAATTTCTTGATATCCTTAATGAATTTGAAAGAGGACATGGCTTGTTTCTCAAGTTGACACGCATCACAAATACGGTCCTGTTCAAATCTCAATTTAAGAATAACCTTCACCGCTTTCTTAGAATCAATATAAGATAGACGGTCAGAAGTAACATGCCCCAACCGTCCATGCAATAACCAAGAATCTTCATTAATAGCAGATAAACGAGTACCTTTCATCATATCAATAATGAAAATATTATTGTCACAAAAATCGAAAAGCACACAAGAATTACTTTTTCTATTAACTATAGCACAAGTAGAATAATAAAAAATACCTCTTAAGCATTTGTCATACAATTGACTAATGCTTAATAGATTATGTTTGAAGCCCATCTACTAAAGCAACATTTTCTATTAAAGAATATGTTCTAATCTTAATATTACTTATACCGATGATCTGTCCTTGGAATCATGTTCGAAGGTGATAGTGCTACCGTCACTAGATCTTGATAGAGTTGCAAAATTGTTGATGTCTCATGTCTTATGTCTTGAATAACTATTATCAAGGTACCACCTTTTCTACATTTTGGAAACTTGGTGCATACCTATATCATATAAAATGAGAGTTGATTTTGCTACCCAAATCTTTTTGGGTCCTATAATGTTAATTTTATGAACCCAAACATGATTATTTGCAATGTTTAATTTGTCAAATAAAATTTTTGGCCAAGTGACATTTTCGGCCACAATAGGTACATAAGTATATCTTGATATATAGAAAGCATAATGTGTGTGAGCATGATGTGTGTGAGCATTGTGTTTATGTGAAACCTATGGTGATGACTTTCTTTGAGTTTGCCTCTTTGAAAATATTGATTCAAGTCTAGCTTTATCAAATTCATATTTTTTTCAAAATATTACTCAAAGTATTAATTTTATTTTTCATTAAGAAAACCTCATTTTCATTAACATTTGGAAACTTAGATTTACAAGAAATTTTATATGCATTAAAATCTTTTTAAGTCTTTTGAAGAGAAAAGATAAACTTCCTTTTTCTTTTGAAACTATACTCAATTGATTTTGCAAAAACTCATATTGTTTTTTATTTATAAATATTTTTTAATAAAATTATAATTATTTGAAAGTTCTTCAAATGCTTCTCCTACTTCATCTATGGACAAATAAGAATCATCTAAGGTGGTTTTCAAAAATACCTTAAGTGTGTTATCATTTGTCATGAAACACACATTTGTCGTGTCTACTTTCTCCTCGGATTCACTCTCCAAATCCCATGTTGCTTTTAAAGTTTTCTTCTTGGAGGGCTTCTTTGAGGTTGATGGCTTGCCTTTCATCTCCGGGTAATCATAAGTGAGGTGGCCTGGTTTCTTACACTTATAGCAATGCCCAATATTATTGCTTCTTCTATCTTCTCTTCCTTACTATCTTCTTCTATTATTGAACTTATCTTTGTGATACATCATCCTCATATTCTTCACGAGGAGAGAAAGTTCTTCATCATCTTATTGTTCATCTTCTTCATCATTGTCGGAGAAGGTAGGAATAGAATTGAAAACAATGGTCTTCTTCTTTTATGGCCTTTTTCTTCTCTTACTTTTCTCTCATCTCATAGGTCTTCAAGTTCGCCAATGAGACCGATGAACTCCATTTTTCTTGTCATTGAGTTCCTTCAAGATGGTTGACTTTACTTCTCATGAAGGAGAAAAAGCTAAAATGGCATTCCTTACTCTTTAATCATTATCAAAGGTGTCACCTAAAGAAGATAAACCATTTGTAAATCTTGTAATCATATCATCAATAGATTCATTTTTGTTCATACAAAAATTTTCATATTGAGACCACAATAAATCTATTTTAGCTCTCTTAACTTGAGAGGTTCCTTCATGAGTGACAACAAGATGATTCCAAATACCTTATGCAGTTTTACAATTAATTATTCTAGTAATATAATTATCAATGAGAGCTTGTAAAAAAGCATAGTAGGTTTTGACATTTGCATCAAACTTCTTAACGAGAATATTGGACCACGTGTCCTCATCACCCTAGGAAAAATCAAAAGGCTTGGTCAAGGTCATGGCTACCCTACTACTAATTACAAGAATATGGTCATCTTAACCTTTCATATAGAAAAGTTAAGTCCATCAAACTTAGGTGTACTCTTAATGCTATCAGCCACGAGTGCATGTGAGTGAAGCAAATAAAGTGATAAGCAACTAAGGATATCTCTAAGATGGTTAAACAAAAACTAGAGTAATAGGCTTTGATACCATTTGAAATCACTTAAGGGGGGTGAATAGGTGGTGTGCTAATTAAAAGCGAAAAATACAACAAATAAAAATAACAACTAAGTGGTCAACTAAAACACAAGAATTGAAGCCGAATTTTCAAAGAAGGGCTTTTGAACTTCTCCTCAGAATTCTTCTTGAATAAGAGTTGAGGTGCACAATTGCCTTATTGCATAAATGAGTGAGACTGATAAACTAAGAGCAATGAAATAGAGCATGGAATATTAAACAAATGCAAGATTATATAAGTAATATAGAACAAGTGGAATGTAAGCAAGAATGAGTGAAAAATAGTAATCACAAATACAAAAGATTTTTTTGAGGTTCAAGCAAACTTCCTTTATCCCCACCTTCACTGCAATGAAATATTTCCTCTAGCTTCACTTAAGATCAATAATAAGGATCCCCGGAGCCTCAACTCCAACCTCATTCCTCAACACAAAGAGGAGAGCACAAAAAAGAAGAAGATTATAACAACTTGGTAAGCAAAAATCACAAACTCTCTTTTTATAACTTTCTATAATTTACAGTAGAGATTTGAGGCTCAAAAAGGTTTGTAAGAGAATAATCAGTTGAAAAGATTGAATTTGAAGCTTAAAACTTGCAAAAAATGATTTGGAATGAAAATTCTTTGAAAATTGAAGCATTGAATTTGTATTTTAAATTTTTCATACATTTTCAGGATTTTTCTTTGTTTTTTTTGATTGATTAATCCTCTACAAATGACCCTCTATTTATAGGCAATAGGTAAATATCATTAGAGAATTAATTTGGACTTTAAAAAACTAATGAAACTCTAATAAAGTGGAAAATTGTTCATTTGGTAAAAACAAAATAGTTTAAATATTCGAAATTTTGGCTGTTACTGTAGCTGGACACAGTGGCGATCGACCAATCATGGCTATTCAAAAATACCTGTTGCCAGTGGTTGACCATTATCGCAAATAGAGAGCTCAAGATTTTAGCTCAGTCTGGCAGTCGATCGGTCAGTTGACCGGCCAGAACAACCAAAACTGAGCTCAGTTTGTCGGTCGACTGGCCACTAGCCCTGAGCAAGATGCATGTCCGGTCGACCGGCTAGCCAAAAAATTCATAACTGTTGATTTTCAAATATTTATCTAATTTTTAAAATATATATGTATATAAAAATAGTTTTGATAAGAATTAAATTACGAAATACATGTGTGTGTGTGTGTGTATAATGACAAAAATTATGATAAGAGATCAAATATATAACAATAAAATGAAAATAATAAAATACTTATTTGAAAAATCTTTTTGTGTGTGTAAAACTTTCTTGAGTATCAATCTAACACTCTAAGCTTAAACAATCTAAATTCTTACAAGGGTTACTCTATATCCAAATTTTCTTCAAGCTAGCTGGTTGAAATGGAGGAGCGCAATAGGAGTTTTATATGATCGTAACATTCTGCTATGACTGAAGGGAAAGTTTTATCAGACTGCTATTTAGTCAGCTTTGTTATATGACACAGATGTTAGGCTATAAAGAGATATCATGCCCAAAAGATGAGTGTATCAGAGATGTGCATGTTTCGTTAGATGTGTGGTAATACGAGAGAGATAAGATAAGAAATGAGGATATTCGTACTAAGATAGGTATAACCTCTATAGAAGAGAAGATGAGAGAAAACCACCAACGATGGTTTGATCATGTGCGACGTTGACCTACAGATGCGCTAGTCCGGCGAGTAGAGCGTATCAATTTAGGGCAAGTTAAAAGAGCACCGGGGAGATCGAAGAAAACATGGATGGAGGTAATACAACAAGATATAGAGCTAAAGTTCTTATGAAGGCATATTGCTCGATAGGAAGAAAGCTGATCCAGGTGCTCAATTTGGCATAATTCTCTTTTGGTTCATGTAGCCTACTCCAAATACTTGGGACAAATGGCTTAGTTGTTGTTGTTGTTGGGCTTTACCAAAATCTACGCTTTCACCTTTCGAGCTTGAATCCCATATTTGAACCAACTTGAATACTTCAATATCTTTCTTTTGAGGAAGAATGAAACAAAATCTTAACTCTTGAACCCTGTAAACTTAAAAATATTTGAATTTGATTAGTTTCTTATAACCACATGAGTTTTGTAATCATCAAAACAAAACAACAATCGTACCCTTGGGCAAATTTATTTTTCAACATGTTCAACATTCAAACCGACTACATGATCTCCACCTAATGTCACATCCGATGAGATCTCAAATGATACATAACTAGTGGAGAACGTGGAGTAGCATCATCCTCCACCTGCTACGATATTGTCTTACTCTTCATACTCTCCACGTGCTAAGAGTTAGGCCTCATTGAAGCCTCATCGAACATGACATGTCTCTACGATATTGTCTTACTCTTCATACTCTCCACGTGCTGAGAGTTAGGCCTCATTGAAGCCTCATCGAACGTGACATTTCTTCTCAACACAAACTTCTTCTTTTGTTATGCCACAACTTGTGGTCTTTCAAATTTCTTTTAACACCTGAAAATACAAACTCCTCGCTTGAGGATCTAATTTACTTTCTTTGACACAAAAGTAGGCGGGAAATCTAAATGTCCTCAGCTAATCATAGTCTTGCGCAGCTCCACCAAACTAATTTTTCAACAGAGTTTTATCTTTTGTCGCAGACGATGACAACCTATTCTATTGGCCAAGGGTACAATAACCATCTTTTTCATGATTCCAAAGCTCATATATTATGAGGTACTAATCAAGTTCAAGTATTTTGAGTTTACAGGTTTCAAGAGTTGTGATATTTGCTTCATTCTTCCTCTAAAGGAAGGTATTGAAGTACTCAAGTTGATTCAAGCATTAGACACTCGAAAAGTTAAAACTTGTAACGCCTCGATCCTGTAGGTATGGAGACGTTACTGTGATGTATATACGCAGGGCAAAAATACCATCACATATATACGCTAAGCATCTGTACAGGAAAGAATCAGATTACAAAAGTATGTGGTGCATTATACATTCCAATAAATGAGTACAATTACAAAGTTATCACAGGATGTGACACAATATTGCAGGAATATTATATTACCAAGAGATGCAAAAGTGAGAGTACAAAGAGATATACAAGTAAGAATAGTGCAAAAGATGCTCACGAGTTACAAAAAGAAACTCGAGAGCAGAGCAGGGGGCTTTAAAGAAAAGGACCCCGAAGGGTCAACTATTGATACACTACATTACCACTGTGCAACTCTAATTAACAGAAAGTCCACCACGGTTCAAGCTTTGAGATCTGGTCGTGCAGGTCTAGGAGAGTCAAAAAATTGCCCAACGAGTGGTAACGCCAAATGGCGTGCACATTCGGATACATGTGTATCAATAAATTTGAGTCAAGGAGCATGTATTAGAAATTGTGTCGTGAGCACAGACACATATGAGCAGGTAATGAGGCACCAAGAAAAGTAAATATAACGTCTCGATCCCGTGGGTGTATAGACGTTACTGTGACTTATATACGAAAGTCAGAAATACCCTCACATATATGCGCTAAGTATCAGAACAGGTAATACATTTCAACAATAATAGTACAAGTGCACTATTATCATGGAATGTGATCCAATATTACAAGAAAATTATATCACCAAGGGGCGCAAAGTATGAATTACAATGAGATATACAAGAATGAATAGTACAAAAAGAGATCACGAGTTATAAATTGAAAACTCGAGAGTCAAGCAGGAGGGCCTAGAAGAAAAGAGGTCCGGACGGTCTGCCAATGATCCACACTACCATTGCGCATCTCATATCAGTATTCGGGAGAATGCATAAGCTTCAAGGTCTGAAATCTGGACATGCAGGTCCAGGGTTATCAGAAGCAACCCAATGAGTGATGAGCAGAGTACCAAGTGGCGTGCATAGACAAGCACATAAAACCGAATCGAAAAACGTGTACTGAAAACCATGTCGTGAATACAAACACACATAAGGAGGAAATGAAGCATCAAACGATGAGATATATAGATGCGATAAAACCAATTGTACGAGCTGATTAGACGAATTCATGAGATTAATACATCGAAGGAATAATCCAAACAAAGAAATATATATATATATATACATATATATACATACATACATACATACATACATACATACATACATACATATATATATATATATATATATATATATATATATATATATATATATCATATACCTCATGTCTCTATCGACTGAGTACATAACACCCGAGTTGTCCTCAAATAACAGAATAAGGGTACAGTATGAACTAGCAAGAATCAATGATACAACGGTAACCAGAGAATTCGTATAAAATAAGGAATGAGCAAGTCAGGAGGTTAAGTACAGTAGTACAAGCGTAATATCAAGCAAGAGACATGCTGTGTATAATATGATAACAACAGGAGATTAGTAGAGTAGTACACAAGTTGTAAACAAGGGGGTGTGTGTGTGTGTGTGTAATAGTAATAATAATAATAAGTAAACCCAAAATCTGAATCAAAACTCGATGAAAGCTAATACATCATAACCAGTTGTACAACACAGTTAATGACTTCATGAGATAAGTACGTCAAAGGAATAATCCAAATAAGGAAACCCTCATATATATACCTTATATCGCACATTATGATAATCTGAATGTATACAAGCCGAATTGCAAAACTGCATGAAATCTGATCAAATACCAACAAATTATTATATTAGCACCTTATTATTATTACTCGTCTGATCCATATATCAAAGTATATGTATAGGCATACGTTCCATCCCACATACATCCATATATGAGTAAGTCGAGATTGCTATTGGAAACTGATGATGAAACCAACGAGTTATGTTTACAGTGGGTCCCGGCATGCCAGAAACACGGTCCAGGGTGTTCCGCTGCTGGTGTACGGAACCAGCCGCAAGGCGTACAGGAGGTGACTCTTATTGTATACCATTCAGGAATATAATAGGAGATAGGGAGCCAACGCTTACCTCAGAACACCTGGAAGCCCTCAGGTAGAATCAGAAGTTTTAATTGCACAACATACCTAATCCACTGTAAACATATTCGCTATTTGAGGTCTATCAGTTTTCTCCTAACCGGATATAAGTTATCTTTTATTATAGTTTATTATGTAACTATTAAATTTACGGAAATAGCAGGAGCATGACAGGTTCAGGAGTTACAAGAGCAATAGGAGTACATGAGTACAGGTAAGCTTTTGACTCCACAAGGAAGCCGCGAAAATGCGGCTATGGCCGTGTTTTCGCAACATAGTGCGGCCGGTCGTCACCTGCTGCGCTATTCTCTCCTGTCCCCCTGTTGGCTGGATGTCACGGTTTTGGGTTTTGGGTCCCTGATTTTGACAGAATCACCTTCAAAGTCAATGACTATTCACGTAGGCTTTTAATCACCAATTAGATGCTAATTTAGGGTTTTCTTCTTCATTTCATGCCATAGACCTAGAAACATGTAAGAGAGGTATTATTAGAAGAATTTAATACTAAATAAATGTGAAGATGTGATATGAAATATGCAGTTTTAGAGACTAATCACACCCCCACACTTATCTTTTGCTCGTCCAAAGCAAAACAAAAAACTAAAGAAATTATTACACCACTTTCGTAGGTAACGCGATTGCACTGAGCATGTGCAACAAGCCATTAAATCTCTAGGCTTCCCCTAGAGGAGGAGTTTTATCTCCTGAGGGTTTTTAGAGGATTACACCCACAAAATTCATAAAGAAAGAAATTAAATGTTAGTATTTTAAAAACGCATTTTGAAATAGAGAAAAGTGTTGAAGTATTTTTGTGAAAATATAAGTGATCCAAGGTTAGAAGTTAACCAGAAATTATTCTTCCTTAAACTAAGTCGAAATACAAACTCTTGTTATAAATTAAACATAAGAATTTAAAATTGAATTGATTCTTTGATCTTTCATAAAACTCTTAGAAAAAAATGCACTTTGTGAACTGTGAAGATTTTTGGGATATCGACTCAAACTTTCATGCCAGTGATTTTTGTATAATTATTTTTTTCTCCATTTTTTTCTTTCCTTAGTTTTCTTAGGCTTTCTTATTTACCCGTGTAGTGAACCTTTAGCCGGTGACTCCCAAACCAGATGATCTTAGGGCACCAGATGAGAAAACATCCCTCGGACTTACGAACTCACGAACTCAAGTAAATAAGGCCACAAAACTAAAGGGGATTATTTTTATTTTTGTCCAACATTTTAGGTGTGAATAATCATGCTTCCTGAGGTATAATTACCCAACTTCAATAAGTGATTTTTATTATCATCATTTTTAATATTTTTTTTAATGCCATTTTCAGTCTTTATTTCAATCCCAAAAATTATGTAAGTGTGAAGTGCATAAATCTAAGACAAAAAATTCAAGATCAAATTATCTTTTCAATCTTACTTTCTTATCCTAAAATTTAAATAAGATCTATTATTTTGACTCGATTTAAAATTTCATAATTTTAGGTCTTCCTAATTCCTAAGATAATCTTAATTTTCTTAAAAATAAATCAAAACTATTTATCTTGTTTCAAAAAGTTTTGTAAAAAGAAAGAAAAGAGTTTTTTTACAAAAGAAAATTTTTTATTTTTTATTTTTTATTTTTTATATTTTTATTTTTAAAAAGAAGTGTAAAAGAAAGAAAATATAAGACTACCTATGTTAGTAAACCCTCCCCCACACTTATCTCATGCATTGTCCTCAATGCATTGCAAATGTGTACATACATGAAACAAATAGGAATGGAAGGAAAATTACCTCATGGTGGTACCTCCGGTGGTGGTCTGATTGGGCAAAGCGTTGCTACCCAATCAAGATATCGTGGATCTTGCAGAAACCCACGAGTGACCTCTCTAATGCGACCTAGTAAAAGAATGATTGACTGAATGGTCTTATTTAAAAACTTGTCCCCATCTAATTGCCAATTTTTAAAAATAATTACTTAGTCATTTTCCTCAACATCCTTGTCCAACAATGACGTGTGATTTTGGGAGATGATGGATTTGGACTCAAATGGATCAGGGACAAAAACTGATATCGACTCGGGAATTTGACTCAGATTAAGTCGAGGTCAACAATGAGAGTCGAAATTTGTTCAAAAATAGGGTCCAAACCAAAGAATTGATGTTCACACACTTTCCCCATTATGAAGTGTGATCTAAGATATTGGTGATTCAATTTTACAGTGTACTGGTATAGGATTCAATGTTGACTCCGTAATAGACTGGTAAAGATACCAGAGTCATTATTGAATCAAAAAGTGAAATGGAATCACCAACATGAGGTTCAGGATCACTTTCAAGCTCAAGTTCAATTTCAAGAAAAGAATAACTTGCCAAAATGTCAAGAGGTTGATGTTGGTCAAGTTCAGGTTGGTATGATGAAATTGAAACTGGATTTCCAAAATGATATGATTCTTGGACCAATCAGTAGAGTTAGGGATATAAGGATCTGTCAAAGGTTGACAAGAAAGACTTTCCTCGCTCTCATTGATCAATTCGCTCATAAGTGAGTCTAACCTACTAATAGGCCGGGTAACAGAATTTGGATTCGGAATCATGTCTTCCATACTCTTGCAATTGGTTCTTCTTGAAAAGGTGAGTATGGAAGTTGATTTTGGAAATTGTGATGAAATTGTGAGTCCGTCAGATTTAGCGATTGTCGCTCGGACTCAGCAAGGATTCCATACTCAAGTCCATTATTGATGGTTGTTTATTTTGAATCAGTGAGACTGTAAAAGATGAGTAAGACTCTTGAAAATTTGGCTGAGATGATGAGTCAACATATTTTGAAATCATTGCAATTTTTCACAAAAGACTTCCAAGCGCTCTTTCTAGTTGAGATTTTCTCCAATTGGATGTTCTAGAAAAGAAGTATATGGAGTTTTATTTGGGAAGGATTGTGAATTGAGCAAAAATTGTTGTTGGGACTCAAGAATGGCTTCCATACTACTTTTCAAATTGGATTTTTCTTCGGTTGGTGGAACAGGAAAAAGAGGATATGGACCCAAATCGGGAATGAAAAATGTGGACAAGGTGATTGAAAATTTATCTCGGGGAGGTGAATCCCCATTGACTCTGTGAAAAGTTGAAATTATTTTAAAAATTATTGTCATAAGATTGGGGGTACGGGTCATATTGAGTCGGATAGTCCCAACTTGGCATATATGGTTGGTTCATGTTGTACATAGCCGGGTTGGAGTTATCTGAGTCAAATGAGGTCGGGGTGAAATATGGATTCATTTTTTGATTGAAAGAATTATTGTTGTTAAAATCCATTTCACAATTTATAAAAAAAGAAAACAAACAAACAAACAAAAAAACAAACAAAAAGAAAAAGAAAACAAGTCTATGCTAGGGTTGACTTAAACCTAGATGACTCATAACTGGTTAGACTGTCCACGGGGCATATATTGTCAGAATCTGACCACGAGTTCATCGGCCAAGTAGGGACAAGATCAGTGGGAGGTATCCGTGCCAGAGCAACGGGCCTAATTATGCCAAACCACTATTCTTTGAGGTTTTGCCTCTCAATCCCCAATCTTAGACACCAATTTAACAATAGTCAACTTCTAACAACTTCCCCCTTAGGTCAATCTCTTAAATGAGCAATGTAATACCCCTCTCCCGGAATACGTGCTTAGTTACGTATTCAGTCTTTCGATCGTATTTTCCGATTTACCTTCCGTAATTGATCAATTTTAATTTCAAATATCATTTTCCAATATTTTAGATTTTATGTGATTTTCTGGAATTTTCTGGAATTAAAATGAATTTCTCCGAAACCGGTGTCGGCCAGTGCCGCTGACCGATTTCCGAATTTTTTTTCTTCCAAACAGTTAGGAATTTTTAGAAAGTCCTTTAGACTTTATTGCTTAGAATCATATTTCTTACTTATACACTTTTTCTGAGAATTTTATGAATTTATGAAAATTCTTTCGAAGTCGGTAAATAACTGATTCCGGGATTTTTAATTTTAAAACTATACAGTATTTCTTCAAACGAATTTCACCATGAGTCTTCAAATATTATTCTTGATTTTTGGTAAAATTTTCAGATCATTCCGAGATACTTGAATTTCGGGCATTTTTTCAATTATTGCAAATTCCATTTTCCACCTCATGTGCCACCTCATTTCCCACTCACCCTTCACCTAACCCCACTCACTCTCTCTCCTTCCCATGGCTGGCCAAGTGGCCAAGTGAGGGACACCTCACCCCCCTTCTTTTGCAAGAAAACCCCTCACATCCACCTTAATTCCACTCCCTTACAAAAAATCCCAACCTATATATGCATTTCCATTTGCACATTTCCCCTTTTTTCTCTCATTTCTTCAACAAGAGAAGAATTCTCTCAAGATCTCCTTCTTCCTCAAGCAAAAACCCTAACTCCAAGAACCCAATCTCTTCACCTCCACCTCAAGATCTCAAGGGTTTCTTCTAGGGCTTCATCAAAGACTTCAACTTCAACCACTACTCCCAAAAGCAACACCAAGAGCAATTCTTCAACTCAAGCTTCAACAACAAGTGTGGATTGAAGCCACCATCTCCATCCTTGGATCAAGTCCCAATTAAACCTATCCTTGTGAGTATCTTTACTCACCAAGACCTAGATTACCCTCTATTTACTTGTGATAGTAATTCTTGTAAAATGGTCCCATAAAAATCCTATTTTTAGGTCATCAACACTCAAATCCAACCTTTCCATGTAAGCAAATTACTCATCAAGGCTAGTCCCTGTTCTGGTGTACTTGTATTGATATATCAGGTCCCCTAACAACATAAAAATCCTATTTTTAGACTGATAGAACCAACCATTGTGAAATCTGATTTTTCTGCCTTAACAGCAGTAGATTTCAGAGGATCGGTCGACCGGCAGTCGACCGATCACTCTACCGATGTGCACCACGTGCACAGCTTTGAGCTAGCGGTCGACCGGCAGTCGACCGCTGACTCGACCGACTTAGGATTTAGATGTGGACCGGTCGACCGGCAGTCGACCGACCAAAACCTGGAGCTCTCGGCATCTGTACGGTCGACCGGCGGTCGACCGGGAGTCGACCGTTAGTTATTTCCCCAGTCGACCGGCAGTCGACCGGGAGTCGACCGACAGCCTAATTCGGGCCAGATTTTCAGACTCCTTTCCTTTTGATTTCTGATCTTACCCTGATGTATATATGCTGTATTAGTCTTGTTATATTTCATACCTGTACTGCATGACATGTTACCTGATAGATCTTGCTTCATTATGCTTCATGACTTGTTGTTACATATTGCTATTCCATAACTTGTTAAATATGAAATATCACCACCTCTTCATGCTATCACTAAAACACCAAGCATGATGCACTCGAACTTTGTATAAAATAGACCAACTTATGCTGGGTCAGGGGGAAATATGCGGAATATCGATATGTGTTCGTGTTTACAGTGGTTTTAGGTATATTGTACAATTATGATTCCGGTCCGACCTGTGGTACTCCAGGGACCGAGGGGAGTGCTTGCTCCCTATTCCTGTTTACTGTCATGACAAGGGCATACATAAGTCCCTCCTGTTAGGCCTTGCGGCTGGTTCCGTCTTCAAGCAACGGAACACCCTGGACCGTGGTCCCGGGCATGCACGGGACCCACTGTAAACATAGTTCGTCGATACAACCGCTGTTTCCAATAACAACCTTGTTTCACTAGGATATGGATCTATGTGCTCTGGGACGCTGGGTCACATAGCTAGATATCACAGTAAGACAAGTAATAATAATAAGACGTTAATTGTTGATTTGTTGCATATGATCTTACCTTATTGAGTTTGCATCGCCTGTTATTCATTGCTATTTATTGCAACTTCATTGTCTTTATTCAAGATCCTCATGTCACTTGACTATCTTTTATTTGTTATTATATGTCTTGACCCTTTGGATTTGCATATTCAGATTCTGAGGCTTGGAACGAAGTGGAGCCCTCCACAGAGGACCGGGCTTATCTTTGCGAGCAGGCTGACCAGCTCTAGTCCCATCGTGCCCGACTCTTCCTTTTGGTTCACGGGATCTCCATCCATTTCGTGAGCGTTTTTGTATTTTTGGTTGTATATTGTTCTTTTGGACTTGGGTTGTGATAAAGGGCACTTGTAAAGTGATATTGCTTATCATAACTTGTATAACTTTGTATTTATATTTTGTAAGTTGGCATATGAATATACCACGCTGTGTGTTGTACTCTGATACTTGTTGTACTTAATGCTTAGCGTATATACGTGGGGGCACTATCTGACCTACGTATATGCGTTGCAGTGACGTTCCCGTATCATTGGGATCGGGGCGTTACAAGCAACATCTAGCAAATTTTTTTTATGCTTGGGTTGTGTAAGCGGGGAGGTGATTTTTGGGCTAAGAGAGGATAATGACTTCCCCACCTTATGTTGTATTGGGTTTTGCCCTTAAGTTTAATTTGTGCAAGTGTGCAATATAGATATGAATGAACACATAAAGAGAGTAAATCACCCACGTGTTTGTCCTATCTATTGCAATGCCATATGTACACCTCCTATTAATATCACCACAACAGAAGAACAAAATACAGTATATTGGAATGAAAATTGACACGTGCCTAGATGCAAATGTTTAAACCATTTTAAAGCATCCAATTTTCGTATTTTAGTTCTTAAAATTATTTACAGTGTACAGGTAATATAAAAACTAGCAGCAGAGTATAAAAATATACAAGAATTTACCCGACCACACAAGAGTAAGTGTGGACTTCTGCAATACTAAAACTTTAACCTGCACACCAAAAAATAAAGAAGAAAAGTTAACAAAAACGTGAAATCAAACCGTTCCCATCGCCGGCAACGGTGCCAAAATTTAATTAGGAGAAAACCGCGCACAAAAAGTGTATGTTTTGAAATCGATATTTAAAGTGTGTGCGCTTTTGCTTCCTCGATACTTTCGTTATAGCATAGAGGCTAAAATAAGTCGAATCCACAAGGACGGAAAGCGATAAAAGCTTTACTGGTTGATTCACGTGTGTGTTAAAAGTGCTTCAATGTTTTAAAGAATGAAAGAAAAGAAAATAAAGAATGAAAAGAGAAGTAAGGTGGAACACGAATGGGAAACATAGAAAAGAATATGTTAGTGATTTTTGAAATATTTTTAAAACAAAGTAAAAAGATAAAAAAACTCATGGCTACTAACTACTAATGGCTCCACCAACATGCTAACATCTTAGTGATAATTGCCTCACATGTATCATTGGCCATCACTAGTCCTTGGTTTAAGAGCGTTTTAAAGCATGACTCATATGTCACACATCCAAATTCAACCAACAAATGCAAACTACACTTAAATCATCAAAACCTAATAAGAGTAAGCATGAAATAAAGTAATGTTAGCTTGTTAGAGATTTAGATGTTAGAGTGTTAGATCCATCATCATGAGCCATCAATGACTCTTGCAAAAGCAAGGCCAAGTAGAGACTATTAGATTCATGTGGATTATCAAATAAGAAGTTAGACTAGTTAGTGATTAGTAGTTAGTTGCCATGAGGGAAAAGATTAGCTACACATGTAAAAGGAGTTGATAGAAAATAAAGAGAGGTAAAGAGAGCACCTTTCATAGCTTGTCACCTTTTATTACAAGCACTCTTGCATTCTAAATATGTATCACTCTCTCTCCTATTATAAGATCTATAAGAAATGAAAAATACAAGGGAGGAGGAAGAAGAAGAACTAAATCAAACTACTCTAAACTATAACATGGAAAGAAAAACCCTAAAACTAACCTAAAAACTACACAAAAACTCCTCTCTTCTGTTCTGGAAAAATCCTTAGGGTATTTACAGGCAAAAGGGGGAATCAGGGTACTGTATGGAGCCGCGCGTCAAATCTTGGCACGCGCCTCCACAAGGGAGCCGCGAAAACGCGGCTATGGCTGCATTTCTGCAGCCATAGTGTGACCGTGCGCCGCCTGCTGCGCTGTC
The DNA here is from genome assembly GCA_038442645.1 of Agave tequilana. Taxonomy (NCBI): domain Eukaryota; kingdom Viridiplantae; phylum Streptophyta; class Magnoliopsida; order Asparagales; family Asparagaceae; genus Agave; species Agave tequilana. Next base: position 101,705 of record JAVJIF010001252.1, read on the forward strand.
CTCTCCTGTCCCCCTGTCAGCTGGATGTCCTAGTTTTGGGTTTTGTGTCCCTGATTTTGACAGAATCACCTCCAAAGTCAATGGCTATTCATGTAGGCTTTTAATCACCAATTAAATGGTGATTTAGGGTCTTTTCTTTATTTCATGCCATGGACTTAGAAACATGCAAGAGAGGTATTATTAGCAGAATTTAATATTAAATAAATATGAACATGTGGTATGAAATATATAGTTTTAGAGACTAATCAGATAGCAGTTACAAGATTCCCGTAATATGATAATTACTAGTCAAGTGTTAAGCATGACAGGTGACAAGTGATAATATACGAATGTCAGATAATAACATGCATGTGTTAGTGATAACAAGCAAGTGACAGGTGTCGAGTAGCATGACAGGTGTCAGGTGATCAACATAACATGTGATAGTATGTCAAGTGATTAGCACAGTACATATCAACTATCAGGTATCACAATACAAGAAAACAATATCGATATAGGGGATTGGTATGAAAACAGAAAATGGTACCATATAGGAGATCAGTACGAATACAGGAAAATAATATAGTTTTGAAAAACAGTATAAGTAATGGCTTCAAACTCTTCACAACCATCAAGAAAAGAACATTAGTTAAATTATCAAGCAGGCAAGCTAGCAGGTAAGTAAGCGAATATCCAAATGGAGCTAAGCTGAGCTGAAGCAAAACTAATGTACAACACTAGACGCCATCATGCTCGACATGATTATCGCTCGCAGTACAGCTAAACGCATATGTGAAGTGAGCGCGGGAACACTATGCTATCGTATATGATGAAGCCGCACTCATAGAGTAACTAAACTTGAATGGACTTAGCGGCAAAGTGATCTGACACTAGGTCCGCCTACCAGGCATATTATATAGAAAGTCTATAGGACTTTACTAAATCTCAGAGAGTTTAAGCCCGGAGGGTGAGTAAGTACCTGCAGGAGATATTAGAACCAAATAACACTCATTCTTATATAAATAACAAGCAAGTGATCGCCAAGCGGTCAAGCCTGAAGGCTGAGTGAGTGGAGAGCATAGCTAGATTGTGCCTGACGAGGCTACACAATTAAGCTATGCTCAAAGCCACACAGTATAGCTAGTAAAATCTAAAGGGTTTAAGTCCAAAGATTGAGCTAAGCAGGAGCGTAATAAGCCGTGCCTGATGAGGTATCCAATAAGCAAATTACATAGTCACAATTTAACTAGGCTCCTGACGAAGTTAGAAAACCCAGGAGATTTAAATCCGAGGACTAACGACCATGAAGAGTCGGTCAGGCATGATAATAGAGCAGATACCTCAACATCATACAAATGCAGGAATTAAACTACACTATTATAACCATTCATCATACCAATAGAAAATACATGTCCACAAAATACAAAGTACACATCCACACCTGCATAAGTACGCGAGCCATAAAATTACCAAACAAATACAATCCACATATACAAATATAATTAGAAAATCTATTACACACCTGTCGAAGCGGAATATCCAACAAAATAAGAACACTCACCTAATCAAATCACAGGCACATGCACGTGCACCACCTACCGTTGATAGAAAGAAAGACTTAGGGAGGGAAAAAACCCTAAAGAGAGAGATCAAGAGAGAGAAAGTAAGAACTCTAGAGAGAGATAGAGATTGAGAGAGAAGAAGGGGATGATAAATTTCAGAATACAGTTTAAGCAAAGATTTCTGGCTCTTCACAACCATTAAAAAGAATAACAATTAATTTATTTAATTTTCCAGGCGGGTGCTTGGTCAAGTTGGAGCAAATCCAGGCTGTGTCAACATTATGCCGGGTACATGATAGAGCTTGGCTCCTGGCAAAGTCAGCATGCAGCTCTAAATGCTAAAGCGTTCGGCAAGGCTATCGCTCGTGGCAAATCCTCGAAAACATCCAGTTATCATTCACAGCGAAGTCACACTCACAGCGAAGCTGAACGCTCATAGTGAAGCTCCGTATAAATGTGCCACTAACACACGTGACGAAGCCATGCTTGCGACAAAAATAAACGCACACGGCGAAGCGGGCGCATGAACGCCATGCCATCGCACACAGTGAAGAAACACTCGAACGAGTTAGCTGTAAAGCACTGAGCGCTAAGATCGCCTCCTGGCAGAGCTAATAGAGAACTCGAAGGTTAAGTCTGAAGACTCAATAAAGCAGGAATAAAGTAAGCAAGCAAACAAAAAAACATCCAAGTAGAGCTAAATAAGGTTGGAGCGAAGCTAACATACAATGCTAGATGGTATAATGCTGGGTGTGGTTACCGCTCATATGCAACTAAACTCACATGGTAAATTGAGCGTATGAATGCTATGGCATCGCACGTGGCGAAGCCGTGATCACGGTGTAACTACACTCAGATGGAGTGAACAATAAAGCGCTGAGCGTTAGGCTTGCCTACCAACCAGAGCATGAAAAGCCCAGAGGAGTAAGGGCAACCACGAAAGGTCAGCCGAATAAGCGAGAGCCTAGAGGCTAAATGTAAACCCAATGGCTATGGGTGACAACGAAGGGTCGAGCAAACAAGAGCACCTGCACAGGGGTTAGTACCAACACATATACAAATATAGTAAAGAGACATAGCAGATAGTAATGACTAAACATATAGATATGTGAAGCTATGCAGTGTTAGGGTAAGTTAGTGAGTAGCGTTAATTGTTAAAGCGCACGACGGAGCTATACATGTTATACGGAAAGAGTGTCTAACCATTACATCAATCGTGCATGGAAAAACTCATGCTCGAACGAATCTAGTAAATAAGCCTTGAGTGCTAAGCTCACAGTTCAGGTGGGAGAAGATTTAAGAGGAACCATAAAGCGGTTGAGCCCCGAGGCCAAGTGGAAAGCCCGGAGGCTAACGACCATGAAGGGTCGACCAAGCACTGTAATAAAGCAATATCACAAGTAGTATACATGTACAGGAATTTAAAGTACGCTATTACAAGCAATCACTACACTGATACAAATAAATCACACCAGTGCAAATACATATGTTCACATAATACAAGCATACAGCCACGTCAATATAAATACATTGGTCTATAGAAATACAATATTAAATACAAAATACCCGTCAAAGCGTGGTATCCAATAAAGCGAGAAACTCGCCTAAATCATAAATCACAGAGTATGAACACCGAAAACTCCACGCACATGCACAGGTATAATGCGTGAATGAATTGAGAGGAGAAAGAGGAGAGAGAAATGGAGAGGAGAGAGAATAGAAAGGAGAGAGAAAATAGGGAGAGGCTCACGGCCAAGGTTGTGACCTAGCTCATGGTGAGGTGGCCGGCTAGCCATGGTGGCGTGCTGGCCACACCACCAAGTAAGGGACATGGGAGAAAAATAATGAGAGGAGAGTGAGGTTTAGAGAGAGAGAGATATAGAGATAGAAGAGAGATCTAAAGAAAGGAAGAGATATCTAGAGGAGAGAGTTGAGAGCCAGGGGAGAGAGGGGGAGTCACCGGCCATTGGTGATCGCTAGGGCAGCGCGATGGCTGGTCGCGACTGTTGTAGGCCAGAGAGAAGGGAGGAAGAGTGGAGAGAGAGAGGTTAGGGGAGAGAGAACAACGAGAAAGAAGAAGAAGGGGAAATAGAAGAATGGGAGGAAGAGAGCAGAGAGACGAGAGGGGGCGTCGCTGGCCAGCTAGGGTGACCGGTGGTGTATCTGGCCGAAGGGGTGCAGATCAGAAGAGAGAGAAAGAGGAGATGAGAAAGAGTGAAAAGAAAAGGGAGAGGGGAAAGAAGGAGAAGAGAGATAGGAGAGATGAAATCAGGGTCGGAGGTCAGTTGCTAGCGTAGGGGGCCACTAGAGGTCGGTCAGCGTTAGGTGGCACTGGATCTGGCTGGGGTGCTCGCTAGTTGAAGAGAGTGAGTGTAGAGATGGAAGGAAGAGAAATGTGAGGAGAAAGAAAGAGAGAAGAAGTGAGTGTGAAAGAGAGAGGAAATATTTAGGGGGATGAGGGGATAAGTGGCATGCCCGGGAGAAAGAGAAGGAAGGGAAGGAAAGAAAGAGGAAGAAAAAGATATGGAAAACCCTAATAAAATAATATATTAATATAATAGGGTAAATTTGAGTAATTCAAAAAAATTCAAAAAATTTCCAGAGAAAGAAAATATCATCCCGAGGAACATTATGAAGTCAGATTCAAGAAATTTCATATGATTTTTAAATTAAAATCCTGAAATTGACAAGTGATACCAGCAGACACCAAATCTGGTTGAATTTTGATTAATTTAGAAAAATCTCCAAAATGGGCTAAGATAAAAAAATATAACCTGAGAAATAATATGAAAGTAGATTTCAGAAATTCAATTTCATTTGTAAATTAAAAATTCTGGAATCGATCAGTAACATTAGTCGATACCGATTTTGAAGATTTTATAGAATAATTCAGAAAATTTCAGAAAATCATGAAAAATCTAAAATATTGAAAAATAATATTGAAAACTAAAACTGATCAAATCTTACTATCAGAAAGGTTAAATAACATAATACATAAGGATCAAATCCCGGGTTCGGACTCGAGTTGATTTTGAGTCTAAGAATCCGGATCAGATACCAAATAATAGTATAAATAATTCAAAAATAAAAATAAATATGGATAAAAATAGAAAAATATGATTGAAAAATCAAACCACGTATCGAGTATGAATCCGAGAAAGTGGTGTTTAAAAACTTATATTTTGGAGAAGCACACTTGAAAACGACTTGAAGACAGTTTAGACTCTTTCAAGAATTTAGTGTGTTTAAGTTTAGAATATTAGATTGGAAGTTCAAGAAGTTCACACACACAATAAGATTTTTCAATAACTAGTTATCTTAAATTAGTTATTGATAGACAAAGTTTCTTCAAAAATTTCTATTCATATATGTTTAAAAATGTTTCATCGTGTAATCTTACTCAAAGTATTTACATATATATATATATAGTTTTATAACGATATCAAAATTTTAGAAAGTATTTGAAAAATATAAAATTATAAGTTTTTTTTTAGGCTAGGACAGTCGACTTCCCGTCGACCGACCTCTGTGCAGAATAATTTAATGTTCTGCACGGTCGATCGCTCGGTTGACTGGGCATGCACAAAAACATGCACCGTCCCTGAGTTTAGTGGTCGGTCGACCAATAAACTATCTTTGTTTGGGGTCATTCTGGCTGGTCTACCGCCAGGCATAGCGTAGAAACTAAGCTCTGTTGCCCGCTGGCCGGTTGACTAGTTGATCGATCAAAAATCCAATAGCTATTTTAAAATAGCCTTGACTGGTCGACTGTGAGGTCGACCGCCAGGTTGTCCAGAAAAGATAAATGTCTTTTAAACAAGCATTTTGGAATTTAAATCAATTTGTCTCATTCCCAAATAGATATATTTCACTTTATTAGATTTTATCAACAGTTTAATGACTGGTTTAGCTCTCTAATGACATTTCCCCTTTTGCTATGAATAGGGGTCATTTCAGAGAGAGTTTTGTAAAAAAGAAAAATCAAGAAAAATCAATGAAAATTGTTTGAAAAATTCAAGAAAAATTTCAAGGTTCAAGTTTTCAAAGAGCTTTCATTTCCAATCTTTTTCTACAAGTTTTAAGCTTTTAAAGATTCAATCTCTTACTAATTTTTCTCTCACGAACTTCTTGAACGTCCAAATCTACACTCTATACTATATGAAGTTGTATTGAGAGAGTTTGTAGTCTTTGTGGTCTCCAAGTGATTCTAATTTTCATTTTCTGTGTGTTTTCCTCTTGAGTAGAGGATTGAAGGTTGTAGTTAAGCCTCTGGGTCTTTAGTGGATCCATTGTTGTTGAGTTCTTAGTGGAGATAGTAAAAATTCTTCATTGCGGTGAAGGCAAAGTGATTGAGGCAAAACCTGCACATAAAAATAAAGAATTTCAGATTTAGAATGAAGATGTGTAAGTGCTCAATTCTTACCGCTATAGCAAGTGGCTATGCGGGTCATGATCCACAAGGAGGGTATTGCGATAGAAGCGTTTACGTTCTTTATTGAAATCTTTATGAAAATAAAACGAAAGTTCTTCTTTGTTTTTAAAGTTATGAAAATGAAAAAGAAAGTTATGTTAAAGTTAGAAAAAACGGTAGGATGAGAAAGTGGAGAAATTAGAAAGCGACTATGTACAAATGATTATTTACAAGAAGTGAAAAAGGATGATTTGGAAGAGGTAATGTTGGTGATTTAATTTACAGGAATAAAAGAAAAGAAATAAAAATAATTACTCACCTTCTTTTCACCAAAAGCTTACCTTGAATCTTTAGGTACGATGTTACCTTGAAGTGGAGGCAATCAGCGCATAACCCATAAGATGTGAGTATTGGTCTCTTCCACATTACATCATCAAGACAACTTCAAGAATGAAATGATACAGAGAGAGACTCCATTCCATCGTCATGAGCTATCGGTGGCACTCGCAAAGGCAAGGCTCTTTCGATGCTTTTAGACTCACTTGGAAGACAATTGTACCAAAAAGAAAAGTGAAGTAAAAAAGAAGAAGAAAAAAAAAGAAGAAGAAGACTAAAAGGAAGTACATACAAAGAAAGAATATCGATTCGATTTCATAACAATCAAAGAAAAGAAATAAATCTTATACCGGTGTCACTCCAGCTCAAGCTTCATTCTTGTTCTTCGATGAAAATCTGATTTCCTCTTATTTACATAAATGAAAACTAAAATTACATGAAAAGAAAAACAAAAACCTAAACTAAGAAATGGAGAAATAGTCTAAATCCTATCTCTGTATGGTCGTCCATTTTCAGCACAAAGAATGGCCTTTTATAGGCAAAACCCTAACCATCAGGATCCCGGGAGATCGAGGGAGCAAACGCTCCCCCTAACTCCCCAACTTTGCCGCGGAAACGCGGCTTGGGCCGCGTTTCTGCGGCCAGGGTGTGGCAAGGTGGCCACACCCTGTTGGTGGGTCGCCCCTGGTTTCGCTTCCTGCTTTTATCTTGAGTTGGTTTTTCAGTTTGAGTCCCAGATTCTGACGAAATGGCCTTGGATTCTTGGCTTTAACCGATCGATTCTGAGAGGATTCTTCTCAACCGGTTTTCAACCTCTTGATTTTTGCCCTGATTTACTGAGTGTGAATTAATTCTGATTTAATGCAGAATTTTGGTGGCCTTTGAGCTCATTTCTCTTCATCTCCTTAAAGATTGGCCTGCAAATAAATTAAACAATTAATTAGGACAATGCAGGCTTTTATTCTATAATAAATATGGAAATATGATACTAAATATGCAACATTAGTGACTAATCACACCCCCATACCTATCTTTTGTTCGTCCTCGTGCAAAACAACTAAACTATACTAAGGATTATTAGACCACTTTCGTAGGTCACGCGATTGCACTGAGCATGTGCAACAAGCCGTTAAACCTCTAGGTTTCCCCTAGAGGACGAGTTTTGTCTCGTGAGGGTTTTCAGCAGATTGCACCCACAAAATTCATAAAGAAAGAGAAATAAAGAGTTAGTATTTTCAAAAAGCATTTTGAAAGAGAAAAATATTTGAAATATAATTGTAAGATTTAAGCAATCTATAAGTTATAAGAAAACTGAATTTTTCATTCCTACACTTAGTCTCTATTCAAAAATTTGTTATCAATCAAAGTAAGGAGTCAAATTGTACTTCTCATCTAGTCTATTACTTTACCCTAAGTCATATGCACCTTGTGATTGTGAAAAATTTGACTAAGGGTAAATTAACTCTAACTCTTATGCCTTATTTATATATATATATATATATGTTTTTTTTTGTGGTATTATTCCTTAGTTCTATTAGGCTTTCTAATCTGCCCATGTAACGAGCCTTTAATCGATGACTCCCAAACCAAATGGTCTTAGGGCACCGGGTGAGAAGACACCCCTAGGACTTAAGGACTCGAGCAAACAAGGCCACAAAACTATGGATTTTATTATATGAACCTCTTTTAGGCGTGAATACTTATGCTTTATTAGGCACAAATACCCAGCTTAATCAGAGGATTTTTATATATATATATTTTTTCAAACTTATCTAATCATCTTTCGCATAAATACTAAGGCTTACTTAGGCCAAAGCACCTAGCTAATCAATAATTAGATTTGTTTATCTTTTTTTTTATAAGGCATAAGAATCTTTTTTTGAACCCTAAGTGTGTAAGTATATGAAGTGTGCATATTTCATTAAGGTAAAGATCAAGACTAAATTACTTTGATAAATTATCTTCCTAACTCTAAAAATCAAACAAATAATCTTATTTTGACCAAGTATAAGAAATCCTAATTTGAATTTTCCTATTCCTTAAAATTAACTTAATTTCTTACAAAAAATATGTCAAAATATTGTTTCTCTTTTCAAAAAGTTTTTAAAAGTAAAGAAAATGTTAAAATGTTTTTTTTATTTTTAAAAACTAAGTTATGTTAGACCCTCCCCCACACCTATCTCATGCATTGTCCTCAATGTATGAATTAATGCACAGATGCATGAAAAGAAGAAAGGGAAGGAAAATGTTACCTTAAGGTGGTGGTTCCGGTGGTGGTCTGATTGGTCCACGAAATGCGGCCCAATCGACTTTTCGTTGGATTTGGAGGAACCCACCAGAAATTTCTTAATATAACCCATTAAAAAGATAAATCTATGAAGAATTTTTATTAAAATTTAATCCCATCTAATTTTCAAATTCCATAACTAATTTCGGAGTCAAATTTGTCAACCACCTCGTCCCAGAATGGAGTATGAAGAGATAGAATGATTGACTTGGACTCAGGAAGTACAGGAACTAATACTGACTCAGGAAAGTGACTTAAGTCAAGTAAAGGTTCAGGAGTCAAGATTGGTTCAAGAAGCGGGTCCAAGTCAAGAAGTTGAAACTCAAGTCCACATGTATTTTCTAACAATGGGATGTGACTTAATATTGGTGATTCAAGTTCAAGAATGATAGGTGGGGGAATCAAAACTGACTCTAAAATATTACTCAAGTTTGGTAACAAAATATGAGTCAATATTGATTCAGAAAGGTGAACTGAATCACAGATTTGAGACTCTATGTCACATATCTCATTGAGTTTAATATCATAAAAATGAGAACTTGCCAATTTATCAATAGGATCTTCAAAGTGTATAATTGGTCAAGTTCAATATGATCCTCAAAGATGGGTGATTCAATTTCATTATGAATTGGTACAGGATCCAAAGTTGACTCCGGGAAAAGATTGAAGTCAGGTGAAGATACCGGAGTCATTATTGAATCAGGAAGAAGAATTGAATCACTAAGTTGGGGTTCAAGATCATATTCATTCTCAAGTTCTATTTCAGGAAAGGAATAACTTGCCAAACTATCAATATCTTCTTCAAAATTTGGAGTTTGGGCAAGTTCAAATGGTTGTTCTGAAATAGAATCTTGATTTCCAAAACAACATGACTCTTCGGCTCTAACAGAATGGTAAGTGACATCAGAACGGTGGAAACGTAGAGATTCGACCATCATATCTATGTCACGATTACGAGCGTTTTGAGCCTGACTCATGGCTTCAAACATCTTTTCATAGTTGATAGGCTCATTGTTTTGATAAAAAGATGAAGTATTGTCTTGAAATTGGTGGTGAAATTGTGAGTCCATCAGATTTTGGGATTTGTGTTTGGACTCACGCATACTCATTTCCAAAATTGATAGTTTCCTATTTTAGACTGGTGGAACTGAGTATGAATCTTGAAAATATTGTGGACTAGGTGGAGAAGGAGGACAAGTTGGTTGAAAATTATGCTCGGGGGAGGTGAATCCCCACTGACTCGGTGAAGAGTTGAAATCATTATGGAAATTATAGTTATTAGATTGGGGGCATGAGTTATATTGATTCGGATAAGACCAATCCGGCACACTAGGTTGGTTAAAGTCATGATATGCCGGGTTGGTAATATCCGAAAATGAACTCGGTGTGTAATATGGATTATTATTAAAGTTGAAAAAATTATTATTATAAGCCATATCACACAATAGAATACAAAAAAGAAAAAAAAACAAACAAATAAGCAAACAAAAGAAAGAAAAATTCTAAACTAAGTTAGGGTAGACCTATGACCTAGACGACTCCTAACTGATTAGACTGTCCACAGGAGGTCTAATGTAGACTTTGACCACAAGCTAATCAGCCAGGTCAGGGCAAGGTTGGTGGGAAGTTTTTCGTCAAAGACGTTCCTTAATTAAATAACCACCAACCTTCGGGCTTTCGGCCCTTAATCCCTTTCCTAGACACTGATTTGGCAAGAGTCAAATTGTAACACCTTTCCCCCTTAGGATAATCTCCTAATTGAGTCCGAGATGTCCCTAGGGCCAACGTCTACTCATTTTTAGTTAGGCTTGGGTTAGTGAGTGCTTGGAATCTGATTTTTGGGCTAAGGAAGGGTGATTAAATCCCCACCTTATCTTGTTATGGGTTAGTGCCCTTAAAATAAGTTTGTGCAAGTGTACAAGATATGTAAATAAGATTCACTCAAAGCAATGAAAATCAACCAAGACATGAGTCCTATTCTACATGCAATGCGAACGTACCTTGCTCCAGCACTCTTCAACAGTAAAAATAAATGAATTGAAAAGACATGTGCCTAAAATGCAAACGTCTAATCAATTTTTTATCTTTTCAACAAATGTTTTACTGTTGATTATTAGCAGGCTTATGTGATGGCATATATGAAAAAGTAAAGTTGCAAAAAACTACAATTTGCAAAGCAAGCAGCCCTGCAAAAAGAACGTTAGCAGTCCACTCCTTTTTACCGCGGATCCGCGGCTTTGGCCGCGAAAACGCGGCAAAGCAGAGAGCACTTGGTCTCTGCTTTCTAGAGCAGAGGCCCAAGGCCACTTATATGTTACTGTAACTTTAATTTCCTGTTTTGCTTGCCTTAACCTGCAACAGAGAAGAAAATTCGTTTAGTTCTAAAAAATTTTCAAAAAAAATTAGATTTCAATAAAAACGTTACCCTCCCTGGCAACGGCGCCAAAAATTTGATTGAGGCAAAACCTGCACATAAAAATAAAGAATTTCAGATTTAGAATGAAGATGTGCAAGTGCTCAATTCTTACCGCTATAGCTAGTGGCTATGCGGGTCGTGATCCACAAGGAGGGTTTTGCGATAGAAGCGTTTACGTTCTTTATTGAAATCCTTATGAAAACAAAACGAAAGTTCTTCTTTATTTTTAAAGTTATGAAAATGAAAAAGAAAGTTATGTTAAAGTTAGAAGAAAACGGTAGAATGAGAAAGTGGAGAAATTAGAAAGCGACTATGTACAAATGATTATTTACAAAGAAGTGAAAAAGGATGATTTGGAAGAGGTAATGTTGGTGATTTAATTTACAGGAATAAAAGAAAAGTAATAAAAACAATTACTCACCTTCTTTTCACCAAAAGCTTACCTTGAATCTTTAGCTACGATGTTACCTTGAAGTGGAGGCAATCAGCGCATAGCCCATAAGATGTGAGTATTGGTCTCTTCCACATTACATCATCAAGACAACTTCAAGAATGAAATGATACAAAGAGAGACTCCATTCCATCGTCATGAGCTATCGGTGCACTCGCAAAGGCAAGGCTCTTTCGATGCTTTTAGACTCACTTGGAAGACAATTGTACCAAAAAGAAAAGTGAAGTAAAAAAGAAGAAGAAGAAGAAAAAGAAGAAGAAGACTAAAAGAAAGTACATACAAAGAAAGAACATCGATTCGATTTCATAACAATCAAAGAAAAAAAAATAAATCTTACACCGGTGTCACTCCAGCTCAAGCTTCATTCTTGTTCTTCGATGAAAGTCTGATCTCCTCTTATTTACATAAATGAAAACTAAAATTACATAAAAAAGAAAAAAAAACTAAACTAAGAAATGGAGAAATAGTCTAAATCCTATCTCTGCATGGTCCGTCCATTTTCAGCACAAGAATGGCCTTTTATAGGCAAAACCCTAACCATCAGGATCCCGGGGAGATCGGGGGAGCAAACGCTCCCCTAACTCCCCAACTTTGCCGCGGAAATGCGGCTTGGGCCGCGTTTTCGCGGCCAGGGTATGGCCAGGTGGCCACACCCTGTTGGTGGGTCGCCCTGGTTTCGCTTCCTGCTTTTATCTTGAGTTGGTTTTTCAGTTTGAGTCCCGGATTCTGACGAAATGGCCTTGGATTCTTGGCTTTAACCGATCGATTCTGAGAGGATTCTTCTCAACCGATTTTCAACCTCTTGATTTTTGCCCTGATTACTGAGTGCGACTTAATTCTGATTTAATTCAGAATTTTGGTGGGCTTTGGGCTCATTTCTCTTCATCTCCTTAAAGATTAGCCTGCAAATAAATTAAACAATTAATTAGGACAACGCAGGCTTTTATTCTATAATAAGTATGAAAATATGATAGTAAATATGCAACATTAGTGACTAATCACAAGATGTAGAGCAAGTTGCTCGAATCTCAAAATATATCTCTTGTGTTTGTGATTACTACTTTCTCTTACTCTCTCTTAGTCATTTACATTTTGTTTATTGCTCTTGCTTGTTCATTTGATACTCATTGCTCTATTACTCTAGTTATTGGTTTACTGGTTTTGTTTTTTCAATCAAAAAGGTAACTGTGCACTTTAACTCCATTTTAGAGAAATAATAAGGATAAGTTCAGAGCTCTTCATGGAGCATCCGACTTCACTTCTTGGTTTTGAATTGCTGAATAGTTGTATCTTTCATTTATTGTGGCATTACTTGTGTAGAATTAATAGTTAAGTTTTATTTCTGAATATAGATTAGCATTTCACCTATTCACCCCTTTAGGTGATTTTCTTATTCGTGAGATGGCTAGCATAAACCAAAGCCTCAACCAAAATGACTAGTCTAATTATGTATTAGATAACAAACACCGAACCTTCTCTAGTAAGGCACAATTCAACTTTTTAGCCACCCTAATCTGTTTTTGAGCTATGAAATGCTTATCAGTACCATTGTTCTAGTTAAATCACAGGAACTGATCCCTCTTATACTCCATAACATTATCAAATTGAAGCATTTTGATCTTTTTGCTAGTCTATTTCTCCATCAACTTCGTCCACTTTACGAAAAAAATTTAGGACCTTAATCTTATCTCATAGGGTATACCCAGCAGTTTTTGGAGAAATCATCAAAAAAAAGACAAAGTACCGATGACCTCCAAGTGATGCAGTCTTGGTCGGTCCCCAAACGTCCATGTGAATCAAATCAAGAAGACCTTCTGTGTGGTGAATAACAGTGTCAAAATTCACTTTTGTGTCCTTGCCCAGACACAATGCTCGCAGGACTCCAAATTGCAGGTCAATGCACCTTCCAATAATCCTTGCACTGTCAATACTTGCAAAGAATCCAAACCAGCAAATCCCAGCCTTGAATACCATAACCTGATAGAATCACCACCTGAACATTCTGAAACTGCTAAATTGTCAGTAACTGCACTACCTGTTAAGTAGTACAAGTTATTGCGCCGAATGCCCCTTCAGAATAACAAATAAACCACTGAACATCTTGAGAACACCTTCTCTAAGAGTCCCATTTAGGCTCTATGCCTCCAAAGATCCAATCGAAATCACATTCTTCTTCAACTGAGATACATATCTCACATCCTTCAACTCTGTCACTATCCCATTAGACAACTTGATGCGAACTGTATATGTCCTTTCCATATGACATGCGTGACTACCACTGAACAATACGGATCCCCTATCTAGTTTTTCAAACTAGCAAACCACTCTCTTTCAGAACAAGCGTGATAGATAGCACTCATATCCAAAATTCACTCAGATTCCTTTGAATAGCAAACATTATGGGTGATAGAAAGTGAAAATAAAGATGGTCAAAATCGTTGCCATCCGCCATTATGACATTAGCCTCTGATTTTGAATCTTTCCTATTAACCTTGAGGCTTGGATAATCAACTTTCAAGTGTCCTCCATCTTTGCAGAAAGCACAATGATTCTTTTTCAATTGATGATTATTAGTTTTATCAATATCTCCCTTGACCTTCCAATGATTGGATGCAGCCACGCATCTGCTGATGTGCTATTGGAGGACTCTTTGTCCTTCTGTCTTACTTTACGGTTCACTAGCGCAGTCGACAACTCATTATAGCTAAGTGATTGCTTACTATTGATTAAGGTGAGAAAAGATCTTGTACTCTTTGTAACACCCCACTACCCGAATATGATTGGTAGTGAAAAATGTATTTTTATCATAACATTTACCATCACATTTTCATATTTATTCATTTAATTCTGCACATTTATTAATATTTTGTGATTTATTGTGTGCAGGCCTCGAAATAATAAAAGAAAGAATTAAAGCCTAAAAAGAGCCAAAAGCCCACATATAAAGCCCAAGTGCAAAAGTGCAAATATCAATTGTCAAAAATGCAAATACACAAGGGCCAAAGTTGCAAATACAAAGAAGAGGGAAGGATAGACTTCTATTCAACCCTAAATGCTTGCAGGATGAAGATAAAGATACAAGAAGCTTCATTTTATCCTAATCCTATTCAAAGTTGGATTAATTGAATACAAAGGAGGAAGGATTAATCTTCATCTCCTATTCAAGTTCAAATTCAGGAGATAAAGTCCTAAATGATGAAGGGGATAAAGCTAATCCTAAAATAAAAGGAGAAGAGTTTAAAGATAAATTCGGATTCAGACTGTACATGTTTAGTATTCAGATCATAACTTTTGCTACAGATATGCAAATCTAATGATTCAAAATGCTCCAGAAAGAAGACTTGAAGACCTACAACTCTTATGTTGATCAAAGTTTCCAATTCAGTCCGTAGATAAGATAATTTTGGCAATCACATGATAATAAGTTGCAGGACAGATTTGATTTGAACTTCTATGGATAAGTGTCACAAGTCTGGAGATAAGATTTTTTGGGAGAGTTGTACCAGGACTCTAACTCCTTCTGCGCCTATAAATACCCCCTGCAGTGCAACACAAATCTCAAGTCCAGAGGCAGAGCCAAGGGCCAAAAGCTAGGGTTTTTAGGTTTTTCTCTTTCTTCTAGTTTAGGTTTTCTTTTCGTTTTTCTTTTGTAAATTCTGTAACTGAGAGTGGAGGAAGCTTTCATGGAGGAAGGAGTCCATGCTTGTACTGAGGTGACAGCGGTGTAAGCCTACTTTTCTTCCATTGTTAATGAAATCCACTTGAGGTTTGTCTTTGTTATTTCTATTCTTGTTATTTGTGTTTTGTTCTTGTTTATTTTTCTATTCTTGTGTTATTCTCTCTAATGACTTACAAACCGTGAGATTCGAACGCTTCGAGACTGCCTAGCCAAAGAAGAGCACTTGATGGCCTATGGAGATGAACAATCCTTCTTTAGATTGTCTTTTCTTTCATAGCGTAGGTAGCGAAGGTGGACGATCCTATACGCCATACTTGCACGCCTTCCAAGACAGGGTAAGTCGTCGCGAACAGATCAAAGGTAAGCAAGGTAGAAGAGGTTTGTACGTGTTATAGTTTCTTTCTTTTTATTTCTTTAGTTTAGATCTCACACTACCATATTCTCAATTTCTTTTCACACTTCATTGTAAATATCATCATAACTAATAAAAAAAAATATTAGAGATAACTTATTGACAAAGCTTCCATCGCTAGTCCCTCCCTGAGGATCACGACCCGCATAGCCACTGCTACCGCGGATTAGAATTGAGAACCTTGCACAATTACTTCTAAATCTAACATCTTTATTTTGTGTGCAGGTAAAAACTCGATCAAAAATTGGCGCCGTTGCCGGGGAGGGACGGTAAGTTTATCTCTAAAACAAAAATTTAATTTTTAACTAATTCTTTATTCTTTTCTATTTGCAGGTTTGGAGAACAGGAAACAGAAACATAGCAGCAGCAGTAGACATATTGCTATTCTGTGTCTCTGCCCTCGAAGGCAGAGCACCAGAACCTACTGTTTTGCCGCGGATCCGCGGCCAGAGCCGCGGAAACGCGGCAACAGTAGAGAACTACTGATTGATCTTTTTGCAGGTTGCTGCAAATTGTAAATTCTGTTTACTGCTCTGTTTATTTTGTTCTGTGATATACCTGTAAATTGCTAATAATTTCAACAGTAAGTTATTGGTTGTTAAAAATAAAAATTGATTAGACGTTTGCATATTAGGCACGTGTCTTTTCAATTATTTTTATTTACTGTTAAAGAGTGCTGGAGCAAGGTACGTACGCATTGCATGTAGAGTAGGACTCATCTCTTGGTTGATTTTCTACTTTGAGTGAATCTTATCTACTTATCTTGTACACTTGCACTAATTCATCTTAAGGGCATAACCCATTAACAAGATAAGGTGGGGATTTCATCACCCTTCCTTAGCCCAAAAATCATATCCAAGCACTCACTAACTCAAGCCTAACTTAAAAATTAGTAGACGTTGGCCCTAGGGACATCTCAGACTCAATAGGAGAGTATCTTAAGGGGAACAGTGCTGGAAGTTGACTCTTGTCAAATCAGTGTCTAGGAAAGGGATTGAGGGCCGAAAGCCCGAAGATTGGTGGTTATTTAATTAAGGAACGTCTTTGACGGAAAACCTCCCACCACTCTTGCCTGACCTGGCTGATTAACTTGTGGTCAAAGTCTGCGCCCTACCTCCTGTGGATAGTCTAACCAGTTAGGAGTCGTCTAGGTCATAGGTCTACCCTAACTTAGGTTAGAAATTTTTCTTTTTTATTGTTTATTTGTTTGTTTTCTTTTTTCTTTTGTTGTTTTGTGTGATATGGCCTATAACAACAATTTTTTCAATTTTAATGAGGATCCATATTACACACCAACCTCTTATTCGGATATTACCAACCCGGCATATCATAACTTTGACCAACCTACTGTGCCAGATTGTCTTATCCGAATCATTACATGCCCCAGTCACAATACTATGAACAAGATTGGAATAATCATCGCTACTCTTCACAGAGTCAATGGGGATTCAATACCCCTGAGCCATATGGTCAACCACCTGTTCAACCATTATCATCATATACGTCTTTTCCCACATCACCAAGGTTTCAGTCCACCATTGATCTATTCGATGGGTTAGAAGAAAAGTGGATCGGTTGCAAGATAAAATGAATGATCAAATTTTTTAGACTTTCAAACATTCTTGAACTTACCAACCAAGTTGATAGGAACCAAGAATCATTCTATCTAGAAGACCTTGATCAAAATTCATTTCATCACATCAATATGAACTGGACCAATCCCAATCCTTGGACAATTGGCTAGTTTTAATTTCAATGAGATTGAATTAGATTGTGAATGTGAACCCGATCCCCAACTTTGCGATTCAGTTTCCATCTTCGAATCTATGTTGACTCCAGTATCCTTACCCAATTTGGACCAACTTTCTGAGCCAACATTTATTCCTGTGCCCATAGATCATGAATTGAATCACCCATTTTTGAAGATCATCATAGTGAACTTGACCAATTCATACTTTTGAAAGTCCCCTTGACAAATTGGCAAGTTCTAATTTTTATGAGATTGAAACTAATGAGATATGTGACCTAGATTACAATCTATGATCAAGTTCAAATTCCCGAATCATTATTGACTCCTGTTTTGTTACCCGACTTAGGTAATATTTTAGAGTCAGTTTTGATTCCCACACCTATCATTCCTGAACTTGAATCAGCAACCTTAAGTCACATTCAATTGTGGGAAAATGATTGTGGACTTGAGTTTCAATTTCTTGACTTGGACCCACTTCTTGAATCTAGCCCGACTCCTGAATCCTTACTTGATTTGAGTTTCTTTCCTGAGTCAGTTTTAGTTCCTGAACCTATGATTCTTGAGTCCAAGTCAACCATTCTACCAAGTTACATTCTTTCGTTGAACATAGGTATAGACCATGATGACTCTGTGATGATTTTTCAGGACTGGTCATGTAAAGGAGTAAGTTTCACGAGAGGATCTTCCATGATCCTATTCATTCTGGGGACTGTAAATATGTAAATAAAAAAGAGGTAAATAAAAGTAGGTCCCGTGAACTACCACATTATCTTGATTGGGCCGCATTTCGTGGACCAATTAGACCACCACCGGAACCACCCCCTAAGGTAAATTTTCTGCCTTCCCTTGTTCTGTTTCATGCATATATGCATTCATTCATACATTGAGGACAATGCATGAGATAAGTGTGGGGTGGGCTTTACTAACATACTAACATAGGTAGACACTAACAAAATTTGCTAACTAAAAAAAAAAAATTATAAGAAGGACAATATTTTGACTTATCTTTTGAAGAAATCTAAGTTAATCTTAAGATTAGGAAAATCATGATTAGGATTTCTAAAAACTTGGTCAAAATAAATAAATTGTTAAATTTTTAGGTATAGGAGGAGAAATTGAATAAGTAGTTAGTCTTAATTTTTACCTTAATGAAATGTGCATACCTAATACATATCTAGGATTCTAAGACAAAGACCCTTGTGCATCATAAAAAATTATAAAAAAAAATCACTAATTAAGCTGGATACATGTGCCTCAAGAAGCATAAGTATTCATGCCTAAAGGTGAGTAAATAAAATAAGTCCTTAGTTTTGGGGCCTAGTTCACTCGAATTTGAGTCCGCGGGGTGTTTTCTCACATGGTGCCCTAAAGCCGACCGGTTTGGGAGCCACCGACTTTAAGTTCGCTACATGGGTGGATTAGAAAGCCAAAGAAGACTAAGAAATATAATATATGTATTAACACATCTAATAATCAATTAGTTAGGTATGAGGGCCTCAAGAAGCCTTGATGCTTACACGAAAGAAAATTAGATGAGTTATACATATTAAAAAAAAAGAAGAAGAAAAAAATAAAGAGGCATAAAAGTCCAAGTTAAGGAATTCCTAGTAAAAATTCATAAGGATGCATATGATTTTTGGTAACGAAAAAGACTATACACAAAATTCAATTTTGATCCTTACTTAAAATGAAAACAATTTACTTTATAAAGACTAAGTCTAAGAATGAATAAAAATGAGGATCCTAAAAACTTATAGATTACTTAGTCTTTTCAAAAGTATTTCAAATATTCCCTTTTTATGGATTTTGTGGGTGCAATCTGCTGAAAACCCTCACGAGACAACACTCGTCCTCTAGGGTAACCTAGAGGTTTAACGGCTTGTTGCACGTGCTAAGTGCAATCGTGATTCCTACGAAAGTGAGTTAGGTTAGTTAGTTTTTCTTTTCTTTTTTGATTTTTACTCGAGGACGAGCAAAAGATAAGTGTGGGGGTGTGATTGGTAGTGAAAAATGCATTTTTATCATAACATTTACCATCACATTTTCATATTTATTCATTTAATTCTGCACATTTATTAATATTTTGTGATTTATTGTGTGCAGGCCTCGAAATAATAAAAAGAAAGAATTAAAGCCTAAAAAGAGCCCAAAAGCCCACATATAAAGCCCAAGTGCAAAATGCAAATATCAATTGTCAAAAATGCAAATACACAAGGGCCAAAGTTGCAAATACAAAGAAGAGGAAGGATAGACTTCTATTCAACCCTAAATGCTTGCAGGATGAAGATAAAGATACAAGAAGCTTCATTTTATCCCTAATCTATTCAAAGTTGGATTAATTGAATACAAAGGAGGAAAGGATTAATCTTCATCTCCTATTCAAGTTCAAATTTAGGAGATAAAGTCCTAAAAGATGAAGGGGATAAAGCTAATCCTAAAAATAAAAGGAGAAGAGTTTAAAGATAATTTCGGATTCAGACTGTACATGTTTAGTATTCAGATCATAACTTTTGCTACAGATATGCAAATCTGATGATTTAAAATGCTCCAGAAAGAGACTTGAAGACCTACAACTCTTATGTTGATCAAGTTTCCAATTCAGTCCGTAGATAAAATAATTTTGGCGATCAATATGATAATAAGTTACAGGACAGATTTGATTTGAACTTCTATGGATAAGTGCCACAAGTCTGGAGATAAGATTTTTTGGAGAGTTGTACCAGGACTTTAACTCCTTCTACGCCTATAAATACCCCCTGCAGTGCAACACAGATCTCAAGTCCAGAGGCAGAGCCAAGGGCCAAAAGCTAGGGTTTTTAGGTTTTTCTCTTTCTTCTAGTTTAGGTTTTCTTTTCGTTTTTCTTTTGTAAATTCTGTAACTGAGAGTGGAGGAAGCTTTCATGGAGGAAGGAGTCCATGCTTGTACTGAGGTGACAGCTTCCATTGTTAATGAAATCCACTTGAGGTTTGTCTTTGTTATTTCTATTCTTGTTATTTGTGTTTTGTTCTTGTTTTATTTTTCTATTCTTGTGTTATTCTCTCTAATGACTTACAAACCGTGAGATCCGAACGCTTCGAGACTGCCTAGCCAAAGAAGAGCACTTGATGGCCTATGGAGATGAACAATCCTTCTTTAGATTGTCTTTTCTTTTCATAGCGTAGGTAGCGAAGGTGGACGATCCTATACGCCATACTTGCACGCCTTCCAAGACAGGGTAAGTCGTCGCGAACAGATCAAAGGTAAGCAAGGTAGAAGAGGTTTGTACGTGTTATAGTTTCTTTCTTTTTATTTCTTTAGTTTAGATCTCACACTACCATATTTCTCAATTTCTTTTCACACTTCATTGTAAATATCATCATAACTAATAAAAAAAAAAATATTAGAGATAACTTATTGACAAAGCTTCCATCGCTAGTCCCTCCCTGAGGATCACGACCCGCATAGCCACTGCTACCGCGGATTAGAATTGAGAACCTTGCACAATTACTTCTAAATCTAACATCTTTATTTTTGTGTGCAGGTAAAAACTCAATCAGAATACGTACTTAGTTGAGTATTCATATTTTCTGATTATATTTTTTTTTGATTTACTTCCTATATTCGTTGTATTATGAATTATTTATGTGATCGTTTTGCCGTGGATTCAGATTCATGAACTCGGAGTCAGCCCTAGTCTGAACCGGCGGATCGATCCTAGAGTGTTGATCGATTTGAACTTTCTGGTATTCTGATTTGACTGATTTCAGTTTCAAATATCGTTTCTAATATTTTAGATTTTTTATGATTTTCTAAAATTTTCTAAATTAATTTGAAATTCTTCAAAACTGGTGTCGACCAGTACCGCTATTCGATTCTCGGATTTTTAATTTACAAACGGAGTTAAAATTCTAAAAACGGGTTTCCCATAACTTTTGAAAATTACATTTTCTATCTAAATACTTTTTTCTGAGATTTTTCTAAATTTATCGAAATTCACTGGATTTAGTGTCGGCCAATATCGCTGGTTGATTCCAGGAATTTTAGTTTACAGTTGGAATTAAATTTCTGGATTCTGCTTTCATATTTCTTCTTAAAATTATATTTTCTCCTTTCTGGCATTTTTTGAGATTTTTCAGATTTTATCAAAATCTGGCCGACCCGGTATAGACCGGTATTGACTGTTGACTTCAGAATTTTTTTTTGAAAATGAGATTGAATTTTTGAAAACCAATTTCACAAAAAATCTTTAAATAATATTTATTATTTTTGAGAATTTTTGAGAACCTTTCCAAGCTACTTAATTTTTTGGACTTTTCCGGAGTTTTCGGTGTTTTCTCAGATACCGGAATTTTATCCAGATATTTTACTTTTCTCCTTTTTTCATTTTTTTTTTTTTCTCTCTCCTCTCTAGACGCAAGTTCCACCAAACCTAGATTCAACATTTAATGCAGAGATCTGAAATCACCTAGAGGGGGGTGAATAGGTGATATGGCAATCTAGAAACAAAATGCGGAAGCTAAAACTAATTTGCAACACACTTAATACAACCAACGAGTGTAACCGAATTCCCGTGAAGGGCTCTGAACTAACTCCTCTTGATTCCTATGAATAAGAGCTGAGGTGCTATATGAAGCTCTCGTGGTTAAGTACAAGTGAGGCACACAACACAAGCCAAGCATATAAAGATGATATAAGCAATATGAATGATGCAAGGCACAACACAAGCAAATAGTATATATGCTATGAATGATGCACAACACAAATAGAGAGAGAGAATTGAGAGTCAATGGATCAAACGCAAACATAAAGATATGTTCCGAGGTTCGAGCCCCTAGCTCTACGTCCCCGCCTTCACCGAGAAGGATTCCAATCCACTAACTTGTCCACCTAGGACTCCCACCGAGGGAACGTCTACCGAGGAGGATTTATACAACCGGGAGTACCGAACTCCTCTCTCAAACAATAAAATGCCACCGAGGCAATACAAACACAATCCACCTCTACCGAAGAGGGATAAGGCCCGTAGCCACACAACCAAACTCCACCTCTCACTAGAGGGAGGAAACACCATTCCGATCAACCTCTACCAAAGAGGATACAACAAATCAAGGAAGGTTTACAACTTAGAGGTTTCCACAACCTCAAATAATCTCTTTTTCACAAAACAAAGATCCTAATAGAATAGGATATAAGATAAGGCTCAAGTGTGGAATCAAGGTGTTTTTGGAAATCAAACAACAAAGAAAAACTACTTGGGAAATCTCTTGTAAATGATAGAAATGAGGATCCAAAAATAATATCCCAAAACCTAATTTTCTTTGATTTTTCAAAACCCTTGAAAACAAAATAAAGATGAAATCTTTAAAGCTTTAAACACTTTGAAAACTTCTTTTAAACTCTGAAGAATAAGTAAATTTTTCCTCTTGAAAATCTTTTTCAAAATCCCCAAGAAATGGGGTTTATATAGGCCCACACAGAAAACTAGCCGTTAGGCTGAATCCTCAGCCTGAGACGGCTGGCGGTCGACCGCCCGGTCGAATGGTCGATTTTTCGACCGTTGGAGGAACCTGGTCGACCGCCCGGTCGACCGCAGATTTACAGAGAGCAAAGCTCTCTGTCCGGTCGACCGTCCGGTCGACCGGCCCAGTTGCCTGGCCAACGTGCGCAAGGCTGTGCACGTCGGTCGACCGACCAGTCGACCGGCTCTGGGACACGGTCGACCGGCACGGTCGACCGCCAAGCCTGGTAGCCAAATTTTCTGGGACAGAAAAACAGTTTAAAAATATTCTTAAAATACTTAAAAATCTTCTAAAATCCCCAAAAATAGTTTTAACATTTGCATTGATATATAAACATGTGATAAAAATTTCAACTCAAATATCAAGCAATTTGAACTATTTTTATGTCTTATCATTTTTACTAAAATCAAAACTGTATTTTGTCAAACTTGGATTTTTCAATAGGAAATCTGATTTTTCCTAAAACTTATTGAAATACAAAAACATGATATTTAAACACTTGAAGCATGTTGCATATGGACATAAGTCCAATATACATGAAACATATATATATTATATATATATATATATATATATATATTATATATATATATATATATATATATATATATATATATATATATATATATATATATCATACTTTTTGTCTTTAAATCCAAAGATATATTGATGTTAAAAATAGCAAAACATAAAACGTGTGTGTATTATGCACTTGAGCATATCAACTATTCTTATCTTTTCAAATGGATCTAAACACACTAAATTAGGATATCTAAGTCTTCTTGACGATCTTCATCTTCAAGTCGACCCGATCCAAAACGTGATCCACGAGCGAGGTAATGTATGATCTTGATGCTCGGACTCTGGAATCACCATGTGAAAGCTTCCAAACTCTCTTGTTGAAGCAATCACCAATTAATATCTTGCTAAATGACCTGAAACTAAAATCACAAGATTATTAGTAAACATACTACATGAGTTAATCATCATCAAAACTAGAGTGGAAGGCCTCTGGGCCAACAATCTCCCCCTTTTTAATGATGACAAAACTCATGGAGTTATATATGCATGGATTAAAGTTAAGCTTCAAAGAAGCTCCCCCTTAACTCATGCATAGTAATAAACAAATAAATATGCAATAAAAGGTCATAAACATGTATGCATAGTCATGCATAAAACAAGATACCAAATACAAAAACATGCTCTTGATACCAAACATATGAAATGCATCATGCATAAAACGTGCTCTTGATACCAATAAAAACACGCTCTTAAATAATGCTCTTGATACCAATTAAACAATTAAATGACAAACTAATAAATAAAACAAAACATGCATATAAACATACATAAACGATAAATACTTCTCCCCCTTTTGTCAATCATCAACAAAGGGGTCCAAGTAAAAACAAACATTCTTCTCACCCTTTTTGTTCGAAACAAAGAATCAATAAAGGGTTCAAACAAACAAATCAATATAAATTTTCATGGATACCAATTGAAAGAAATAGATTAATAGATACCAATGAAAATAAACAAAAATCTTGATACCAATTGAGTAAACAAATAAGCCTCTTGATACCAATTTTGAGAAAACAAATACAATCTTGATACCAATTTAAAGTATTATTCTTTTTAACCATATGATATCAAATTGAAATTATTATTTTCTATCATAAAGTAAGGGAGTGGAATACAAAACCAATGGTAAACCAAATACCAATTGAAAAATAAAATGCGAGTTTTCTCCCCCTTTATGAAATACCAAATAAAACGATGCTTAAGCTTGTTTAAGATACCAATTGAAAACTAATCAATTGAAACATGATGGTCATTAAAACTCAAGCTTAGCATAAACAAAGTATATATATGTATGAAAAATAGATACCAATCGAAATTGATACTCTTTGAAGTGCAAGCATACATATACAAAAAAATATATGAGTATACAAAAATGTCAATATTGATACCAATTGAAAGAATCTAATGATACCAATTGAAACAATAATAATATCAAGTGTATATCTCATATAACCTATCCTCCCAATCATGTTCAAGTTTAAAATGATTTTCATTATGAAGCATACATGAGCATGATCTCCCAGCCAACCACCCTTTAAAAGGTAGCGATTTTCAAAAATAGGTTTGAAAATTATAGTATGTTTGAAAACATCTACCATAACGAAGAATACGAACTAGTTAAATGGAAAAACTTATTAACTAGTACGAAATCCTTCAAGCAAGGAATAAATCAAAAATATTTTTCATGAAACACATGTAAATCACATGGCACTAAACACTCAAAATCCATAAAACTCATATCATACTCATGAAAACATAATCATGAGAAACATTTAAATAAGGTGAGTGAACAAGTGTTATGTGAAACATATCAACTTGAAAATAGAAATTCATGCTCAAAATTCCTTTAAACATGAAAACATGAAAATCATCAAACTATTTAATCTTCAAGGTATATGTATGTCTTATACAACTAAAGTATACATACATATCCAAACATAACGAGTCCACAAATGTATATGCATGAAAGGCACGTGGCTCAAAGGATGTATATGTATAACAATAATTTGGATAAAATGGACATATACATGAACTTAAACAAGAAATCATAAAACAAATTCAAAAGAAATGGGAATACAAGTTTAAAATGCATGAAGCATAAAAACAAGACAAAATCAATCATGATAAACATAAACATGATTATTATGTAAATCCACATGTTATTAGAGATATGATAAACATGATAGCTAAACAAAGGTGAGAACACTAAATAATGGTCCATATTAAACATGGGTGTCTCAAGGCTATACATGCATGTCAAGAGTCTAATAATCAAGGCATTTTCATAATGATCATATAAACAATATAACATGCTACAAATAATGAACATGAAAAACATGCAAAATAAATAAGAAGTAAGAGACCGTTACCAAAACCTATGAGGCAACTTCTCCATGTCTCCAAAACACGGTGTCCTCCCACCAAACATCCCTTGAAAGTGATGCATCCAAATGATTTCCATGAAGCTCGGAACGCATCCACTGCAAGGTACCTCTACTCTCATGTAATGTGAGAGCCCACATCTACATCATAAACAAGAGGGGTGGTCTTTGGTACCCATACTCTTTTGGGTCCATGGGGGTTAGTACCTTCTCTAACCCAAACAAATCTATTTGCTAAATTACAATCATTTATACGATCAAAACAAAATTTAGCAAGGTGGCCCTTACGTCCACAATGTGTACAAGTGTACACATGAGCATACATGTGATGGGTGTGTACGTGAGGAGCATGTGTATGCCGTGTATGGGGTGCATGCAAAGATGGAGCTTGTTTCTT
>JAVJIF010001253.1:0-206247 GCA_038442645.1 Agave tequilana
CCCCTTTTTGTCCGAAATAAGAGGCCAATGAAGGGGTAGACAACAATCAATAAAAGATTATATGCGATATACATTCATGAAGAGGAAGACGGTAAAGTAACTTCCCTACACATATACATTACATGAAAGAGGGATGACAAGCCTAATTCACATAACGTATAATATGTAATGCATAAGAGGAGATGTGAAGCTCCCCCTACACACGTGTACCACATAAAGAAGAGTTGTCAAGCTCCTCAATACAAGATACACTCAACATGAATCTATATGTAGGAGAGATGTTAAGCTCTCCTTGCATATAGGCAATACAAATCAAAAATTTTGAATTTTTCTTATAAAACAAAATTTTGAATTTTCTCAATAAAAACAAATCTTGAGAATTTTTCTTAAATTTTTTTTATTTTCTTATCAAAAACAACTTTGTGCTTTAAACATGTAAAAATTTTACTCAAGCACAAAATAACTCATATATATGTATGAAAAAATGAGTTTACCAAATGAAATTGATACATACATATATAGAAAACAAAATATGAGTATATACAAAAATAGAGTCAAATTGATACCAATTGAAACGATTCAATGATACCAATTGAAACAATAATAGGATCATGTGTATATCTCATAAACATTGAAGAATAAATAACTAGTTAAAATTAATTTTTGAAAAACTAGTTAAAGATCCTTCAAAAACATGAAATCAAATCATATGTATTTCATGAATCATACCAAATACAAGAATTGACACTCGATCTATGAAGCTCAAAAAATATGTTCATGAATCAAAGTCATGACAAAATAAATAAAGTATGAGCGTACAAGAATCATGTATATAGCATTTACATGAAAATAGTCATTAAGGCTCAAGAACATGAAATCACCTAGAGGGGGGGTGAATAGGTGATATAGCTAATCTATGAACTAAATGCGGAATTAAAAACTTAATGCAATTCACACTCAAGTGCTATCAACAAGTGATGCACACAACCAAGCCAAGCAATATGAATGAGCAATATAAGTAGATGCAAGGCACAAAGTAAAGAGAGAGTTAGAGAGAGAGCCAATGGATCAAGCGCAAATAATAAGATATGTTCCGAGGTTCGAGCACCCAGCTCTACATCCCCGCCTTCGACACACGAAGGATTTTCAATCCACTAGCTTGTCCACAAAGGACTCCCACAAAGGAAACCTCCACCGAGGATTTGGGGCAATCACAATTACAAGAAGTACCCAACTCCTCTCCTTACAAACACAACCTCTTCCTTGAGGCACAACTCCAATCAACAATCTCAACCTCCTCCTTGAGGCAAACACCAAACAACACAACCTCCTCCTTGAGGCAAATTCCAAACCAACAACAAACACCTCTCAACCAATACAAGGATCACCTCACAACTTGAGAGGATACAACCCAAAGCACAAAGTAAGTAAAGATTGGGTTACAACTTGGTGGTCAACACAACAACCACAAATAATATCTTTTCCCACACAAATATCCTATAGATATAGATAGTAGATTTTTTCTCAAGTGTGGATAAAACCAAAGAATGGAAATCAGAAATCACAAAAAAAAATCCTTGGGAAAAACTGAAACTAAGATAGAGAAGTTCAATCAAATCCTTTCACAAAAACCCTTTCTTTGATTTTCCAAACCCTAATGAAAACACCAAATGGATTGTTCAATTCAAGCTCAAAAACTTCTTTTGATTGCTGTAAAAACACCAGAGAGTATGAAAAATTTCGCACAAAAAAAAAATCTTAGAGAAAAACTCTTTCAAATGGGGTATTTATAGGCAGATTTGGAAAATAGCCGTTGGCAGCAGTTTTGCGAGAATTGCCCTTACGGTCGACCGGTCGGTCGACCGCCCAACGTTCGAATTTTCGAACGTTGTAATACCTGGTCGACCCAAACAAACAGAGAGCAAATCTGCTCTCAGTCGGTCGACCGCCGGTCGACCGGCCCAGGCTGTAGTCAGCGTGCACGTATCCGTGCACGTCGGTCGACCGCCGGTCGACTGACTACTTGGTGTGGTCGACGTGCGGTCGACCGACCTTGCCTGGCAGACAAAAACAGGTCAGAAAACTGGGGTTGAAAATATTCCAATAAATCATTTTAACTCTTGTAAAAATCCCAAAAATAGTTTTAGCATTTTGCATTGATATATAGACCTGTGATAAAAAGTTTTGACTCAAATATCAAGCAATTAAAACTATTTTTATGTCTTTTCATTTTTACCAAAACCAAACCTTGTATTTTCTAAACTTGGATTCTTGAATGGAAATACATTTTGTCCAAAACTCTTCCAAGTACAAAAACATGATATTAAACTACATTAAGGCATGATGCATATGGATAGAAATCCAATATACATGAAACAAATATATATCATAGTTTTTGTCATTAATTCAAAAATATGTTTTGTCATAAATACCAAAAACATAAAACTCATGAAGTAGACTATCAAACTAAGGTTGTTTAAGCAATAGAAGCATGCATGTATATAGAACAAAATCATATATACACTAAACCATGTAAACTTGTTTTGATATAATCTCTATTCATGAAAACCAAGATTGGTTAAACCAAAAATCGAAAACCAATATTCAAAACATGAAACGTGTGTGTGTGAACTTGAGCTATCATACTATTCTAATCTTTACAATATGGGTCTAAAAACACAAACTCTAAACTATGGATACCTAAGTCTTCTTGTAGAGCGCAATCTCCAAGCCGACTCGATCCAAAACTCTTGATCCATTGAGCAAGGTGAATATATATTTTTGACGCTCGGGCTCTTGAATCAACAAGTGCAAGCTTCCAAATCTTCTTGTTGAAACTAAACACCAACTAATATCTTGTCAAATATCTGAAACTTAAACATTACAAGATTATTAGTACATATAACTACATGAGTTAATCATCATCAAAACTAGAGTGGAAGGCCTTTGGCCAACAATCTCCCCTTTTGATGATGACAAAACTCATGGAGTTATATAGCATGGATTAAAGTTAAGCTTCAAAGAAGCTCCCCCTTAACTCATGTATAGGGATAAACAATAAACATATTCAATGAATGCATAGTCATGCATTAAACAATAAAATCACATACCAAAGTAAAATTAAGCTCTTGATACCAATGGAGTATGTAAATAACTAAAACTCTTGAACTCTTGATACCAATTAAAAACAAAACAAAGCTCTTGACACCAATTAAACTAAACTGAAAACAAAACTTAACTCATGTAAATTTAAAACATGCATATTAAACTCAAATACTTCTCCCCTTTTTGTCAATCATCAACAAAGGGTTAAAAACAATCATAATAGAAGCAATTCTTCTCCCCTATTTGGTTGAAACAAGGAATCAACAAGGGGTGATAACAATTGAAACGTAAAATTACGATATGACAATGAAGTGCATAAATGATACCAATTGTATATAAAATTTGACAATACCAAACAAGACATTGAAAACAAATCAACATTTATCAAAAAGGTTAGATATGTAAAGTAAACTTGCTACCAATTGAAAATAAACACATTGAAAATTAAAACACATGATACCAATTTTGTGTAAACAAATGCATCTTGATACCAATTTAAGATATTTTACTTTATAAGCAAAGGATACCAATGAAAGAAATTATTAATTCTTTAATCATCATTCATCATAAAGTTAGGGAGTGGAATACAAAACCAATAATAAACCAAATACCAATTGAAAAATTGAAATGTGAGTTTTCTCCCCCTTTATGAAATACCAAAAGAAAATATGCATAGGCTTGAAATAAGATACCAATTGAAAATTAAATCAATTGAAACATGATATTCATTAAAAATTCAAGCTCAGCAATCTTAAAATTATGATAAAGCTTGTATTTGGATATCAATTGAAAAACTCAAGCTTAACATAACCAAAATTTGTGCTTTAAGATATAGGGATATAATAAACACAAATAAATCATCTATATATGTATGTAAGAAATAGATACCAATTGAAATTGATACTATATGAAGTGTAAGCATACATATATAAAACAAAACATATATGAGTATATACAAAAGGATGTCAAGATTGATACCAATAGAAAGAATTTAATGATACCAATCTAATCAACAAAAGATCAAGTGTATGACTCATATCAACTACCACCCATTTCATGATCAAGTTAAAATGATTTTCATTATAAAGCATACATGAGTATGATCTCCCATCCAACCGCCCATAGATGGTAGGGGTTTTCAAAAGATAGATTTGAAAATATAGTTGTTTGAAAATCACTACCAAAATGAAGAACACGAACTAGTTATGGATAAAAATGAAAACTAGTACAAAATACTTCAAGATGAACTAAAAGGATTTTTCATGAAACATGAAAATCACATGATCACCAAACACTCAAAAATCTATATAGCACAATTTATACTCATGAAAACTAAGTCATGAGAAAACATCAAATAGGGTGAGTGTACAAGTGTTGTGAGAAACACATATCATCATGAAAATGGACAATCAAGCTCAATATAGAAATCATCAAATATGAGACATAAGTGAAACATGAAATTAATTGAAATCATCATAAATCATGAGAATCACTATCAAACATGGAAATCATCACAATGATTTAAACTTCAAGGCATATGTATGTCATGTACAAACTAAGGTATACATACATATCTCAAACATGAAGAGTCCACAAAATAATGTGCATGAAGGCACGTGGCTCAAGGATGTATATGTATAAATGATAGTTTGGACAAAATAGACATATACATCAAGTCAACCAAATTACATAGAATGGTGAATACAAGTCAAATGCATGAATCATCAAACTAGACTATACTAGTACATCAAATGAATACAAATGAGCATTCAAGCACAAACATATATAAAGGTTTATTTGTAGCTCATTAGTTGTACAAATATAGGTTCTAGTCTTGATGAAAACTATCATTCAAGCAAGTAGTCAAAACATGAAGCATAAAACGGGATAAAAATCAATATGCTAACTGCAATCATAATAATCAAAAATATGAAGTATTAATGACCTTTTAAAAAACTAAGATGGATGATGATGCAACGATCTCTCCAAAATAAGACTAAGAGCCGTATACCCCGTGAAGGGTTCTGAACTCCTTCCTCCTGATTCCCCTTGAATGGGTTAGAGGTGCGCAATGCAACCTTGTTGTATGAGAATTGATCGAAAAAAGAATGAATAATGTGCAAATGAAATGCACACAAGATATATCACAAACATCCATATGATCATTATGTTAAAGACATGAGCATTAGATCTATAGTCTACATGATAGCTAAAACATAAAGAGAACACAAAATATGGGTCCATATAAACATGGGTGATCTCATAAGCTATACATGCATGTCAAAGGTCTAATAAACATGTCAAATATCATACTAATAAAACATGAGTCATCAAAATAAAACATCATACAATCATAAACATCCAAATGGTCAAAATGCATATGCATGTGCATTAGATCTAGGGCATACATGTTAGTTCTAAATAAGGTGAGAACACTAAATATAGATCCATATGAAACATGGGTGCTCAAGTAACTAAACATGTATAACACTAATCTAACCAACATAACATAAGCATAATGAACAATGAAACAAAACATGTTATGAATAGTTGATCATGTAAAACATGCAAATAAAATGGGAGTTAGAGAATGATACCAAAACCGATGAAGGTGCATCTCTAGTTCTCCAAACCCATGGTGGTCCTCCCACCAAATCTCCTTGAGTGTGAAGCATCCAAATGATTTCTCTTTAGGCTTAGAACGCATCCACCTCAAGGCACCCAAAAACTCTCACGTGATGCGAGAGCCCTCCACCAACATCAAAAATCAAAGAGGTGAATCTTGGTACCCATTTCCTTGTGGGTCCACGGGGGTTAGTATCTCCCTAACCCAAACAAGATTAGTTGCTAAAATTTCAACATGTAAACGATCATAGCAAAATCTAGCAAGATGGCCTTTTCGACCACAATGTGTACAAGTGTACACATGAGCATACATGTTATGATTGTGTCCGTGATGGGCATGTGTATGCCGTGTTGGGTGTGCATGCATAGTTGGAACTTGTTTCTTGCGAATCAAGGATTCCAAACGAGTGTGGTTCATGGTACAATGGCTCAAAGTGGAGCCCAAACAATCAACACTTTTCTTCAAATTATTAATATCATTTTCAATGCTAGAAGATAAAGTGGAGCATGCTATAGGTGTGCAAGAAGTAGAAGCTATGCTAGCATGGCAAACATGAATATCAATATCTTTTGCAAAGATTTATTTTTATTCAAAACCAAATCCAATTCTTTTGTTATGAAATCAATTTCATTTTTCAAAGTAACATTTTCTTTAAAAATAAGATCTAATTTTGAAGATAAAACTTTATTGTTCTCCAAAATATCATCACATTCATTTTTGCCTTTAACACTTCAATTCATTTAGGGCAAGGTCTAGTTGAGATCTTAGTGAGTCACGTTCACTAGCAATCTCTCCCTCTCTTGCAAAAACCGATTCAAAAGTTGAACATAAATCCTTTAATTCTTCTTTTAAGTCAAAATGTTTCTTTTTCAAAATCTCATGTTTTTCCATAAAATTTTCAAGTTTAGAAGCAAGTTCAACATTCAAATTTTGAACTTCAAAACAACCATGGCAATATGAACTAGAGCTATCATCAAGAGGGGAATCCGAATGTACCTCAAGGGAGTCTTTCCCTTGGACCATGAAGCATTTATCTTGGACATGTTTCTCTTCGTTCTCCTCAATTTGTTGATAATCACGGGTAGCTCGGAAGACGTCAATATGCTCCAAACTACAAAAGCAGAGTAATAGCGATCAAAAATAGGTAAAAGATGTTCATTAAGAGATGCTCTAAGTGTTCTAAGTGCAAGTGCATTGGCCTCTTATGCTTGCTACTATTAGGGAGGGTTTCTATAGTGATAGCTTGATAAACTAGATGACCTAGAGTTTTTTAAATGCCTAGTCATGTCCTCCTTCCAAGCATCAGTCTAAAATGGTCAAACATAGGAGGGCTAGCCATGAGTGCAAATGAAAATGCAAATGAAGATTAGCAAACCAAGATCTTACTCCTAGGTGGTTAAACCTAAATATCAGGAGCACTAGCTCTGATACCAATTGAAATCACCTAGAGGGGGGTGAATAGGTGATATAGCTAATCTATGAACTAAATGCGGAATTAAAAAACTTAATGCAATTCACACTCAAGTGCTATCAACAAGTGATGCACACAACCAAGCCAAGCAAATATGAATGAGCAATATAAGTAGATGCAAGGCACAAAGTAAAGAGAGAGAGAGTTAGAGAGAGAGCCAATGGATCAAGCGCAAACAACAAGATATGTCCGAGGTTCGAGCACCCAGCTCTACATCCCCGCCTTCGACACAGGAAGGATTTTCAATCCACTAGCTTGTCCACAAAGGACTCCCACAAAGGGAACCTCCACCGAGGATTTGGGGCAATCACAATTACAAGAAGTACCCAACTCCTCTCCTTACAAACACAACCTCTTCCTTGAGGCACAACTCCAATCCAACAATCTCAACCTCCTCCTTGAGGCAAACACCAAACAATCACAACCTCCTCCTTGAGGCAAATTCCAAACCAACAACAAACACCTCTCAACCAATACAAGGATCACCTACAACTTGAGGGATACAACCCAAAGCACAAAGCAAGTAAAGATTGGGTTACAACTGGTGGTCAATACAACAACCACAAACAATATCTTTTCCCACACAAATATCCTATAGATATAGATAGTAGATTTTTGCTCAAGTGTGGATAAAACCAAAGGAATGGAAATCAGAAATCACAAAGAAAAATCCTTGGAAAAAACTGAAACTAAGATAGAGAAGTTCAATCAAAATCCTTTCCCAAAAACCCTTCTTTGATTTTCCAAACCCTAATGAAAACACCAAATGGATTGTTCAATTCAAGCTCAAAAACTTCTTTTGATTGCTGTAAAAACACCAGAGAGTATGAAAAATTTCGCACAAAAAAAATCTTAGAGAAAAACTCTTTCAAATGGGGTATTTATAGGCAGATTTGGAAAATAGCCGTTGGCAGCAGTTTTTGCCAGAATTGCCCTTACGGTCGACCGGTCGGTCGACCGCCCAACGTTCGAATTTTCGACCGTTGTAATACCCGGTCGACCCAAACAAACAGAGAGCAAATCTGCTCTCAGTCGGTCGAACGCCGGTCGACCGGCCAAGGCTGTAGTCAGCGTGCACGTATCCGTGCACGTCGGTCGACCGCCGGTCGACTGACTACTTGGTGCGGTCGACCGTTCGGTCGACCGACCTTGCCTGGCAGACAAAAACAGGTCAGAAAACTGGGGTTGAAAATATTCCAATAAATCATTTTAACTCTTGTAAAAATCCCCAAAAATAGTTTTAGCATTTTGCATTGATATATAGACCTGTGATAAAAAGTTTTGACTCAAATATCAAGCAATTAAAATATTTTTATGTCTTTTCATTTTTACCAAAAACCAAACCTTGTATTTTCTAAAACTTGGATTCTTGAATGGAAAATACATTTTGTCCAAAACTCTTCCAAGTACAAAAACATGATATTAAACAACATTAAGGCATGATGCATATGGATAAAAATCCAATATACATGAAACAAATATATATCATAGTTTTTGTCATTAATTCAAAAATATGTTTGTCATAAATACCAAAACATAAAACTCATGAAGTAGACTATCAAACTAAGGTTGTTAAGCAATAGAAGCATGCATGTATATAGAACAAATCATATATACACTAAACCATGTAAACTTGTTTTGATATAATCTCTATTCATGAAAACAAGATTGGTTAAACCAAAAACCGAAAACCAATATTCAAAACATGAAACGTGTGTGTTGTGAACTTGAGCTTATCATACTATTCTAATCTTTACAATATGGGTCTAAAACACAAACTCTAAACTATGGATACCTAAGTCTTCTTGTAGAGCGCAATCTCCAAGCCGACTCGATCCAAAACTCTTGATCCATTGAGCAAGGTGCAATATATATTTTGACGCTCGGGCTCTTGAATCAACAAGTGCAAGCTTCCAAATCTTCTTGTTGAAACTAAACACCAACTAATATCTTGTCAACTATCTGAAACTTAAACATTACAAGATTATTAGTACATATAACTACATGAGTTAATCATCATCAAAACTAGAGTGGAAGGCCTTTGGGCAACAGAACAAACATGAAAATTCATTTTTCGTTTAAAAAAAAAAAACTTCAAGGTATATGTATGATTTATCCAAATCTAACAATATGCATACATATCCAAAACATAAAACGAGTCTATTAATGGTATTTGCATGAAGGCAAAAGACTCAAAAAAAGGACATACATGTATATTTATTAGATTTGAATAAAAATCACATATACATGAAGTAAAAACACGTAAATTGGCAAAACAAGTGTAAATGAGAAAATCATCAAAACTAGGCTATACATGTGCATATAGTGGTTACAAATGAGCATGAAGTGCAAACATATATGAATCAATTTGTTACTCACTACTTGTACATGTATAAATCCAAGTTTTAATAAAAACTACATTTAAACATGAATTTACCACATGAAGCACAAAACATGAACATGCTATATGATGTCAAAAATGAATAAGCATGTAAATAAACTAAGAGTTTAGAAATAGTTACCAACTAAGGAACTATGTTCCAAAACTCCAAACATGGTGGTTGACCACCAAACCTCCTTGATAGTGATGCATCCATATATGTGTCCATCAAGTCCAAGTGCATCCACCATCAAGGCACCATTCCTCTCACGTCGTGTGAGAGCCCTCACCTACATCAAAAACACACGGTGGGGGTTTTGGTACCCATTTTTTCTTGGGTCCTTGGGGGTTAGCTTTGTAAGGGACCCAAACATTTTTCTTATTAGCAAAATTAATATGATGCATCTTATCAAAACAAAATTTTGCTAAATGGCCTTTGTGGCCACAATGTGTACACTTGTACACCTTAGGATGCATATGTTTATGGGTGTGATCGTGGCGTGCAAAAAGTGAATATGCATGATGAGAATGATGTGCACATGAACATGGAGCTTGTTTCTTTGAAAACATAGACTCCAATCTAGTGTGGTTAAATGCACATGTGCTCAAAGTAGAGCTCAAACTATTAATTTTATTTTCAAAAGTTTAATCTCACTATCATCAATGGTGACATGTAGAGAAAGGTGAGATATAGAATCATTTTTCTTCTTTTTAGAAACTTTAACTTTTTCTTTTTCACAAAATTTTCTTTTCAAAGAGTTGTTATCTTGAAAAGCAATTTCTTTTTGTTTTCCACCAAAACAAGTTTATTTTTCAAAATGGTGTTTCCTTCACAAAGTTCATTCAATTTAAAAAATAAGGAAACATTTTCATTTTTCAAATTTTCATTTTCTTTTTCTAAACATGCAATCTTAGTTTAAAAGAATCATTCTCTTTCTGCATGCAATCAATCAACAACTCTTTTCAAATTTTTATTTTCTTAACCATGTCATATTTTTCAAGTAGGAGTTGACAAGAAATGGTAAGCTCATCATATGACATGTTATTATCTTCATCTACCTCGGACTCGGTAGTTACCTCAAGGGGGTTATCCCCTTGGACCATATAGCATGCGTTGGAGGTGTTGCTTCCAACGTCCGAATCGCTCCCCGCATAATATAGATCTTTTTCGCCGAGGGAGGTGATGGTGTTCCATGCTACAAAAGCCGAATCAACATTAGAAACCCTAGATAAATAATCATCATTTAGGGTAGACTTTAAAGCATATAGGGTTTTTGCATTAGCCTCAATATTCTTGCTATCATTAATATATGAATCTTTAATTGTAGCAAGATAAACATGAATGCCTAGGGCCTTGAGGTACATAGACATCTTCACCTTCCATATATGGATGTTAAGAATGTCAAACATGGGAAGGTGACATGAAGTCCATGGTGTGTGTACAAATATTGTGATTAGCCTAAAATGAAATGATCTTTTAACTCTAGGTTGTAAGACCCAATTTCAGAGCACTTGGTTCTGATACCAATTGTAAATCACCTAGAGGGGGTGTGAATAAGGATGGCTAATCTAATGGTCACTTAATGCCAAATAATGCGGAAGTGTAAACTATTATGACCTAAACTAAACTCTTACACTAAACACCACGTATAACACAAGAGTGTTGCCGAATTCCCCGTGAAGGGCTCTGGACAAACTCCTCTAGATCCCCCTTGATAAGGGTTGAGGTGCCGCGTTGGCTCTCTTGGTTAAATACAAGTGTTAGCAAACAACCCAAGCAAGTATATCAATATGAGCACACAAAATATATCAAGCATGTAAAGATAACACAATAGAAGCATGCAAGATATAAACAATAGACAAAGAGAGAGAGAGAGTGAGTGAGCAATCGCAAACACAAGGGATTTATTTCGAGGTTCGAGCACACTTGCTCTACATCCCCGCCTTCGACACACGAAGGATTTCCACTATAATCGATCCCAATGGATCACTCCTCGGTGCCGCAAACACCTACAAGCTCTCAGACTCTCTAGCCCGTACACACCGCAAGCCCACCGGCTCGCCGAGGCCGCACCTCAAACAAAGAGTTCGCACCCGAACCCGAAACAACCGAGTCCACACTAGGACCCGAAACAATGCGAACACAACCGTCCGCCTTCTCAAAGAACAAAGAAGAACTTTGATGATCACAAGTCTTGATCACCTAAAATCCTCTCACAACAAACTCCCTAGAGGGTAGATATAGCAATGGAAAGCTCAAGTGTTGTGTGAAAAAAACAAGGAAAGAGATGGTGGAGGAAAACTCAAGAAATCTCTTTTAACACTCTTGATAAAAACTTCCTTTTGATTGGAAATATTTGCTCTTAATCAAGTGGAGGAAAACCTCTAAATAGTTTAGGAAAAACTGATGAAAATCCACTTGAAAATCTTGCAAAAAAACAATGCCCAAACCTCCAAATATATAGGCTTAGAAAAACTTGCCGTTGGGGTCTGTCAGGCCTTACGGTCGGCCGTCGGTCGGCCGGCCAACGGTCATATTTCAGACCGTTTGAGCCATCGGTCGACCGGGCGGTCGGCCGATCCAGGATACAGAGAGCAACCTCTCTGTCCGGTCGGCCGCCCGGCCGTCCGGGCCTTTCCAGAGAGCAGAGCTCTCTGTACGGTCGACCGGGTCGGCCGGCCGGCCATCCTGCAGAACTGGCGTGCACGTCGGTGCACGTCGGTCGACCGGGTCGGTCGACCGGCTACAACCAGATTAGAAAATTTAAGGATTTAAAACATGATCTTTTTGGCTAAAATAAAATCCCATAAAATACTGAAAAATCTACAAAAATAGTTTTACCAATATACTTTGATAAACAAACATGCTTGCACAAGATCAAGGCATGTTACAAATGATTTTGATTATTTTTGTAAGTTGGAAATATTGGCTCAAATGAAAACTGTATTTTTCCAAACTTGATTTTTCCAAAACTTGTTTTCCAAAACTTTACCAAATACAAAAACAAGATATTTAAACTCATTTGAAGCATAGAGTGTATGGATATGATCCACTACACAAACATGGTGAAATATTTATGTTTTTGACATTAAGCACTAAACATGATTTTGGTTAAAAGGTATGTATACAAGAAATTCCAAAAAACCAAAGGGTATTTTTCCAAAGTAAAAATTCTTTTCTAAAACAAACTAAATCAAGAGTGTGTGTGTGTATATGATACTTGAGCAATCCACCAACTACTCTATCCTTTACATTTTAACTAAAAATAAAATCTTATAAAAACAAACCTAGACACAAGTCTTCATCTTCTTGAAGTCTTCACTTGAAGCCTTCTCATCTTCTTGACTTGGTCCAAACACGATCCAATGGCTCTTGGATCAAACCGTGCTAGCTTCAAAACTTGACTTCAAATCCTTTGTTGAAGCTATGCACCTACTAAGATCTTGATCATAAATCTGTCACTAATTAAACACAGGATCATTAGTACTATAACTACATGAGTTGATCATCATCAAAACTAGAGTGATGGGTCTTCGGGCCAACATAAACGCCCTGAACACTAACCACGATAAACTCAAATTAGCACTTTAAGTAGCACAATAAACACTTTTACTTATAGCGCAATAGGTAAAACAAATTTAGCAAAATATCTTATTCATTCTGAACAACCGATTAGTATAGTTGAAGACTGTGCATTGACAGATTATATTAGAACCACTCATAATCTGATTATAACCAGTCAATAGGAACACTATAAGATCAGAAATGTTTAGAGTAGTTGAAGAACAAGAACAAATGTTAATTGCAATTTTATCATTTTTGCCACATTAACTTGCTTCTGATTGTTGGAAAGCCCTTAATGGCTACCATTATAGTGTTATTACAGCACGTTTTATTGATTCTGATTGGTTTTTAAATTAAAAAAATTATCGGTTTTAAAAAACTTTCTCATCCTTATAATACTTTAAATCTAAGTAAGATTATAATGCATGTTGCTGGAGAATATAAAATTGATTCCAAAAGCTATACTATTTCATTTGATAATGCCAGTGAATATATTGCAGCAATTGAGATTTTGAAAAAAATATTTAAAACCTGTTTTGAATGGAAATTTTCATACTCGATGTGTTTGTCATGTTATTAACTTACGTGTACAAGATGGTTTCAAAATAATTAATGATTATATTCAAAATTAAGAGATACTGTTATATTTATTAAAAACAGCAGCCCAAGAAGGCAAAACTTCACACAAATATGTTCGGGTTTAGGGTTACCTACTAAAAACTTATCTCAAAATGTAAGAACTCGTTAGAACTCAATAGTTAGAACTCAATATATAATATGTGAGTAAAGCGATTCCTTACAAACATGCAATAAATAGGTTCATTTCTATAGAATTGCCTAATTGTTTTATTTCCGATGAGGAATGAGACATTTGTGAACGGATTTGTGAATTTTTGAAAAGATTTGAATGACTAACAAAATTACTTTCTGTTATTTATTATCGAACGACAAGTTTAGTATTTTTATGAGTTAACTGAAATAACAAAAATATTTTTTCAATGTAGAAATAATGATTTTGTTTGAGATATTATTGCTCCCATGGAGAAAAAAATTAATAAATATTTTAAAATTTTTCTTTTTCTTTTTTCTTTTGCTGATATTATGGATCTTAGGACTAAATTTAATTGATGTAAATTTTTGACTTGAACATAATAATCATAAAACACCAAAACATGCTAAAATCAACAATATATAAAGCATGTAAACTAAATTAGAGTAAGAGATAGTTACCAAAATCAAGATGGCTCATCTCTATATCTCCAAACCATGGTGGTCCTCCCGCCAAACTCTCCTTGAAAGTGATACATCCAAAATTGTCATCGTTTAGCTCGGAACGCATTCACCTCAAGGCACTAATGCATCTCACGTCATGTGAGAGCCCACACCTACATCAAATAAAATAGGAGTGGATCTTAGTACCCATACTCTTTTGGGTTCATAGGGGTTAGCACTTTTCCTAACCCAAATAAATTTATTTGCAAAATCTGAATCATTAATTCTATCAAAGCAAAATTTTGTAAGGTGGCCCTTACGTCCACAATGTGTACAAGTGTACACATGAGCATACCTAGTGTCATGTGTGTGAACATAAGAAGCATGTGTATGCCGTGTATGGTGTGCATAAACATGTGGTGCATGTTTCTTGTAAAACATGGATTCCAATTTCCTGTGATCCATATCACATTGGCTCAAAGTGGAGCCCAAACAATTAACACTCTTCTTTAACATGGATATATCATTTTCAATAGTGAAAGAAGAGGTGGAGCATGCAATAGGAATACTAGAAGGGTCTGTTTGGTTGTCGTAACTGGCCGTAATTCGTAGTTGTAATTGGTAAAGTCTTTTACAATTATAAATGATTTACATGTATGTAAATTTTACGGTGTTTGGTTGGTAACATAAAATTGTAAAGTGGGAAAGTGTATTGTACTTTACGGTGTTTGGTTGTCGTAATGTATAAGTCGTAAGAAAAAAGTTGACCACAAAATTAACTATTTGGTGATTTTAAAAGTTTTAGTACTGCAAATAAATATTAAAAAAGTTAAATATTAAAATTTTTTAATATTAATATAAAAATATTACAAATTTGTATGACCACAAAATTAACTGTAACTGGGCTGTAAGTGAGTGTTAGTTGAGTTATGTAAGTCTTTTACGAATTACGGTCCAAACAAATGCCGTAGTTGTAACTGGGTAGTAAGTCATTTACAAATTACGGAGTTTTACGTGAAACAAACGGCCCCGAAGATGGAGCATGGTAAACATGTGAGTCAATATCATTTTTCAAAAAAAATATTTTTCTTGGAAACCAAATCCAATTCTTTGAAATAGAAATAATTTTATTTTTCAAAAATTCATTTTCTTTTAACACAAAATCAAGTTTGAAGATAGAACCTCATTTTTCTTCAAAATATTTTCACAATCATTTTTATTTTTCAAAATTTTATTTTCTTTTAGGGCAAGTTCAAGTTGAGATTTCAAAGAGTCCTTTTCATTTGAAATCTCATCTTTTTCTTGCAAAGTCAAACCAAGTTTTGAAAATAAATCCTTATTTTATTCTTTTACTGTAAAGCTTTTCTTTTTCAAGAGTTGGTATTTTCTAATATTTTTTCACAAACAATAGATAGTTCTTCATTTAATGCATCGACATCAATATGATCATCACCTAAAGAACTAGCGTTATCATCTAGTTGAGTTTTCGAATGTAGCTCAAGGGAGTCATTCCCTTGGACCATGTAACAATGTTGTTCGGATTCTCCTCCACTAGATTCCTCCTCCACATATTTCGTCGTTTGTAGCGCGGGAGAGGTCAAAGTGTTCCACACTGTAAAAGCATAATCACAATGAGAAATCATAGACAAATATTCTTTACTTTATGTGCTTTTAAATGTCGTTAGGGCTTGTGCATTGGCCTGTATATGCTTGCTATTATCAAGATAAGATTTCTTGGTAGCGGTAAGGAAAACATGCAATCCTAGGGTTTTTAGGTACATGCTCATCGTATGCTTTCACATATCGTTGTTAGAAACATCAAACATGGGAGGTGCAAGATAATCCATGAGTGTGTGTAAACAAGTATGTGTGTAAATGCAAATATTAGATTAGCTAACTAAGATCTCACTCATAGGTGGTTAAACCTAATATCAGGAGCGTAAGCTCTGATACTAATTGAAATACACCTGGAGGGGGGTGAATAGGTGTATGGCTAATCTAATGACAAATAATGTGAAATTTAAAAACTAATTGCAACACACTTAGTGTAACCAAAGAGTGTAACCGAATTCCTAGTGAAGGGCTTTGGACTAACTCCTTTTGATTCTTCTGAATATGAGTTGAGGTGCTATATGAAGCTCTCTCGGTTTAACACAAGTATGACACACAAACAAACCCAAGCATATATATGATATGAACAATATCAAGCGGCCGAAGAGGCTGGCCTTTGTGCACGTCCCGTGCACATCGGTCGACCGTTCCATTGACCGGCTCTTGGTCCGGTCGACCGCCAGAGCAATCTGGCTGGGTTTTTAAGATTTAAAAACTTGATATTTTAATTCCAATTAAATCTCATAAAATCACATCAAATCCACAAAAATAAGTTCTTATAAGATCTTTGAAATACAAATATGTGTGACTAAAATTCAACACATATTACAAACAAATTGAACCATTTTTTTGATATGAAAATTTGCCTTAAATAAAAAAATCGTATATTCCAAACTTTGGATTTTTGAAATGGAAAACCGTTTTCTTCAAAACTTATGTAAATACAAAAACATGATATTGAAATAACTTTGAAGCATATTGTATATGGATAAAATTCAATATACATGAAAGATATTATATCTATGTTTTTGACATGAAATCCAATATCGGTTAAACCGAAAAATCAAAACTAAATAAACTTTAAAACTTGTGTGTATATGTGAACTTGAGCATATCAACACTATCTAATCTTTACATAAGATCTAATAATCTAAACTAAACAAGCTGAGGTCTTCTTATCTCCAAGCATACTCGATC
This sequence comes from Agave tequilana, assembly GCA_038442645.1. Taxonomy (NCBI): domain Eukaryota; kingdom Viridiplantae; phylum Streptophyta; class Magnoliopsida; order Asparagales; family Asparagaceae; genus Agave; species Agave tequilana. The sequence goes on from JAVJIF010001253.1 coordinate 17,168, forward strand.
CAAACATGATTCACCGAGCTTGACTCCAACCGAGTGCTAGATGCGATTTTGACGCGCGAGCTCTTGAATCAATACGTGAAAGCTCCAAAACACCTTTGTTGAAGCTAATCACCTACTAATATCTTGAACAAATATCTTAAACTAATTATCATAATATTATTAGTAAACTATAACTACATGAGTTAATCATCATCAAAACTAGAGTGAAGGGTCTCTGGGCCAACAAAAACTTACATAGAAAACGGTATAGAAACCCGAAAATAAGCAAGTTAGGTAATTCAACACAGTAGCGTAGATGTCATGTGTAAGTGGCGAGCAGGATAATGTATTGTGTCACATGTCTCACAAGTATAGATCATGTATGTCGCTAGTCAGATGACAGTAACATGTTATTATTATATTATTAAGACTCGTTCAAGTATGTTTCGGTATATCTCCCATACCATATACCTCCGCATACAAGTTGAGTGAGGTTGGTTATTGGAAGCTGATGGAGATCGACGAACCATGTTTAGAATGGGTCCCATGCATGCCCGGGACAACGGCACAGGAGTTTCTGATACTGAGCCGGAATGTACCGCTAGGTACTGGGTCTTACTATATGCCCGTAGGACTTAGTATACTCCGAATAAGAATAGAGTGTCACCGCTCCCTAGAGGAATAGACCCAGGAGATTACGGCACACCCGACAGGAGGCAGGGGAGTAGGCGTGCCAGTACACCCCATAGAAATACCTGGTGGCCTCCAAGTAGAATCCCAAGTATTAGTTGTATATACATTTTGCATGACCACCATAAACACGAAAGCTATATTGGTACCCATCAATTTCCCCCGTCCCGATATAAATTGTGCAATTATTAGATTGTCCAATGATAATGTTCACAAGGTGTTCACAGTAATCCAATACCTATGGTTATCCTATTAAGGAATCGACAAGAGTATAATATTAGGAGTATAATATCAGGAGTCTCCCTGTTACAGGGGGTTCAGGAATACAGGAGTTCAGGAGTACCAGATGTCTGGTAGCAGAAAAAAATCATGTTAAGTCTCCGTAAAAGTGATAATCATGAATAAGTAATGTAAACAGGTGTCAGGTGTAATAGTATCCAGTCAGGTGTCATGACATCAGGTCAAGTGTATCGATACCATGTGAAAGCATGTGTCAAGTATCGAGTGATAACATGTCAATGTCAGGTGTCAGATATCAACTATCGGTATCAGGTATTAAGTGATAACATGTCAAGTATAAACATATCAGTGTCAGATAATCAACATGTTGGTATCAGGTGAGTTGAATACAAGGTCACAGCATCATAAGTCAGGTAATCAACCGGTCATATAACATGATACACGAGAACAATATATTAAACATTTTAAACTCTTCACAACCATATTATAACAATAATAGATTAATCTATTAATTAGCTATGCAAAGCCGAGCGAAGCGGGAGCGTATCTAGGCATATCCAATTTAAGCATAACACCAATTCAATGAATTATAATAACAGCCAACATGTATTCATATAACATGTTAATATTAAAAAATTACTCGCATATCATATATCAACTCGCATAACGATGTATCATGTGTTAAAAGCCATAATAGCATATCCCAGAAAAGGTACTCTCCTAAATCATCGAAAAATGCTGTAAAATCCTAGAACACCAAAAACACATGCACGCCACCAATCCACGTACACATACATACATACATACATACATACATACATACATATATATATATATATATATATATATATATATATATATATATATATATATATATATAGAGAGAGAGAGAGAAAGATGAGGGAGGAAAGAGAAAAGAATCAATTAGAGGGAAAGAAAGCTATAGAGAGAACTGGAGAGAGCTAGAGAGATAGAGAGTGAGAGAGATGCATGAATGAGAGAGAGAGAGAGAGAGAGAGAGAATGTGTGCTGGAAGTGTGTGGGGGGGGGGGTAAATAGGGGATAAATGAAAGGGTAGATAGGGAATATAAGAAATAGGGGTAAAGAGGAAAGAAGGGAAAGAAAAAAGAATAAAAGAAAGAAAGAAAGGAAAGAAAGAAAGAAAGAGGAAAGAAAAGAAGGAGGGGGAAGGGTTGGCCGGTTGCCGCTGACGGCCAGGGAGGTGGCCGGTGGCGCCCCTGGGGTGGAGGAGAGAGGGGTGGAGGTGGTATTGTTAGTTGTTATCGATGTCGTTGTTGTGGTTGTTAGTGGTTGTTGGAGATGGGGTTTGGTGATGATGTTGAGGAGTTGGAGGAGTTGGAGGAGGTGGAGATGGTGGTTGGATGATGGAAGTGGAGGAGGTGGTGGAGAATTTGTAAGTGGATTTTGAAGAAGGAGATGAAAGTGATGGTGATAGGTTTTGTGGAAATTGAAAGGGTGGTGGTTGGTATTTGGTGGAAGGAAGTGAGAGAATGGGGCTTTGGGGTGGAGATGGCCGGATTTGGGGGGCTTTGGGGTGGAGATGGCCGGATTTGGGGGGCTGCTGCGGCGCTCTGGTGGCGGCAGTGGTGCTGGGCTACCGTCGGCCAAGGAAGGGGAGACAGAAGGAGTAAGGGGAAAGTAAATGAGAGTGAGAGAGAGAACACTTGATTTTTTTATTTAAAAGGATAAATCATTAAAATAAAATAAAGGGAGGTGATGGGATGGGGGACGGGCAGGTGATGGGAGAGGTGATGGGCATGGTAAGTCCACGTGGGAAAAGAGAAAAGAAAAGAAAGGAAAGAAAGAAAAAAGAAATAGGAGAAATAATATTATTTAAATAAGGTAAAAATTGACTGTTTAGAAACATGCTAAAAAATTCTCAAAAATAGAAAATATTATTTTAAGATGCATGGTGAAATCAGATTAAAGAAATTCAATCTGATTTTCAAATTAAAAATCTTGGAATGCACCGGTGATACAAGTGGACACCAAAACTAGAGGATTTTCGATAAATTTAGAAAAATTTCAAAAAATGCATTTAGATAGAAAATAAGATTTAAGAAGTAATATGAAAACCGTTTCTAGAAATTCAACTCTGTTCGAAAACTAAAAAAAAATCCGAAAATCGGTCGGCGACATCGTTCAACACTGGTTTTGAAGATCTTGCAGAATAATTCTGAAAAATTCCAGAAAATCATGTAAAATCTAAAATATTGAAAAACGATGTTTGAAACTGAAACCGATCAAATTTGACTACCAGAAAGACCAAATCGAGCAATACACTAGGTTCAGGTCCCAGTTCAGATTAAGGCTGACTCCGAGTCCACGAATCCGGATCCAATACAAAACAATAGCACAAATAATCATAAAGCAAAAAACAAATATAAAACTAAATTAAAGAAATATGATAGAAAAATCAGAATACGTATCTAAGTACATATTCCAGGAACGGAGTGTTCAACAGTAGTTTCAGAGTCTTCTTTTAGCACAGGTAGTCGAGTGCTGACTGATATGGAACCGTCTAGCATCAGATGTGATCGAGATGACCATATAAAGGAAAGATTCGCTGGATGTGGAAAAGAGAAGTTAAAATAAAACAATTGACGATCTCATCGAAGATTCTCCAGAAAACTCCCCAGAAGATGAATGAAGACTTGTAATTTTTTATTTACGAATGATAAAATGTATGAAGACTTATACTTTTTTTATTTATTAATGATAAATTTTAAAGAATTTTAATTTATACTTCAATTATATTTGTATCCATTATCCAATTTATTGGATTATTAATAAAAAAATTTACATTTTCATTTCACCAATTGTAAATTTTGTTGGCAACTTTTTCACTAAATATTTTTATTAACATTTTAAGATTTTTTTAGATTTTTAAGAAAATTTTAGAGTTTTTTTAATTTTTTTAATAAGGCCGGCCTGACCCGGCTCTGGCCTGGGTCCGAGTCACTCAGGTGACGGGTCTGACCCGAGTTTCAGAAATGAAACCCCAGGCCAGACCGGGCAGCAATTTGGCCAGGACAGCCCACTTGACACCCCTCGATATACAAGTCAAAAAACGAGCGGTGAGATTTTCTGCTTTGATTCCTTCACAAAAGTTACCAGTCCGTCTATTGTCTCCATCTGTGCGCGCAGCGAGAGAGATCGAGAGAGAGAGAGCAACTCTTCTTCTTCCTCTCTTCCTCTCTGCGACTCCTTCCCTCCTCCCCTCCCTCCAGTTGCCCCCCCTCTCTGACTGCCTCCTCTTCTTCCTCTCTCGTCGCAATCGTCCCTTATTTCGTCACTGCCACCATGGTTTCTCATCGCAACATTAGTACGCTAGTTTCTAATCAAACTGACTGAAGAGAGATTTTCTCCTATGCTTCTATAAAAAATTTCTCTGTTCGTCTTCATCCGAGAGAAAGAGTAAAGGCGACGATCGCCCTTTCTCCTCTCCTTCCTCTTTTTCTTCTCCATACTCCTCTTGTTTCCAGTAAAATCAAAACCTTGACTCATCTTCTTCTTCATCCTTCTCTCTACTTCCTTCTCACTATTTTTCTTTGTATATGTCGGACGATTTTCATTCCCAATAGAACGATATACTAATTATTATTATTATTATATGACAATTTTTAAGAGGTTACTACGAAGACACATACTTATATTTAGAAATAAGATTAATAATTTTAAAATCTTAACAATAATCATCCCCACCACCCACACACCCCACCCCCCCACCCCCCCCCCCCCCCCCCCCCCCCCACCCCACAACCCCCACGCCCCCCCACCCGCCAACCTCTGCCTCTCTGATCCGGCGCTGCAAGCCCTTGGTTCAACTGAAAAATTGGTATGAAAATTCGCATGAAAATTTCAAAATTATATATTAAACCTTTGATTTGTGACGCAACTTGTTCCTGTAACCATCAGACGCATGATAAATTGGGTGGTGACATTTTTTTTTCTTTTTTCTTTTTGCCTTTGTCCCTTTTCTACTTGCTTGCTGCACAGATCTTCAAGAAGAAATTGGGGGAGTGAAAGCTCGCCCTCTCTCGGCCTCTTCGATCCGACGTCGCCTCTCCCTCTCTCGCTGTTCGATCCGCCCCTGTCGCCGCTCGCCCCTCTCTCTGCCTCTCTGATCCGACTCCGCAAGCTCTTGACTGATAAATTGGTACGAAAATTTCAAAATTATATATTAAACTCTTTGATTTGTTATGAAACTTGTTCCTGTAACCATCATAGGCATGATAAATTAGGTGATGACATCTTCTTTTTCTTTTTCCTTTTTTCCTTTTCCCCTTTTCTAATTGCTTGCTGCACAAATTCTTCATGAAGAAATTGAGGGAGTGAAAGGGCATTTTGGACCAATCAATGCTCTGGCTTTTTGTACTTGCCAAAAACCCAACAATTGTATCTTGTATTAGCTCAAGCCTCTAGCATCCCAAGCTCCATACCCAGAATTGGATATAATTAATTCCTAATGAAACCTGAAATTATTTTTAACTGGCCCTCTTTCCCCCTCCTTTCCTTATACTCAATATCTTGTAGGTATAAGATGTTATTATACCCAGTTGATGCTATTCCTTGGAGGCATAAACTCTTATACCAAAAAAATGGCTATAGCCTTATTCTATTTTTTCAAACAGAGGCTAAATGATTATATAGAAAATCAAAAGTCTCTGGTTGGGTTGTCGTTTGTGTTCAATCATAACTTAAACAAGCTATGGTCATGGTGTTAATTCCCTATACATAACTTAAATAAGTTGCTTCGTGAAAAATCCTTCCGAAAATGTGTCAGCTTTATCATGGAAAAAGAAGTTTCTTGCTTTGCTTGTGCTCTAGACTAGACTGAACAAGTTTGTACCATGCAGTTTGAAAAGTTTCTGCAAATGCTGGTAATGAAATGTTTTTATGTTAGTTGTAATGTCAAATAGCTCATGTTACTTCTCTTGATTAATTAACCCCTTAGTGATGCTAGACAATTGATGACATGGTTGTGATCTGACATCCTTTCCTGGGCTTCAGATGTATTAAAAGCAACGAGAACTCATTGATAAATATATCTAAAGAAAGCCAACTCGAGTTCACTTCTCATGCCGAGAAATTAGTTTTAGCTTGTTTTTGCCTACAAAAGTCACTGCTCTAAATCGTAACCACAAGAACCATGGTGTATGGATTAAAAAAGGATGACTGGAACTCATGCAACTGAATTTAAGTTGTCTGCTTCCACATGTTTTCATTCCTTTGATACCTTTTCCTGATTACTGTCTGCCTGCAGACTGCTACCTATTTGCTAGTAGTGTTGCTTTGTTGGTTATAAAAATTATTACCTCATGCCCCTTGATACCTATTGAATTCTTTCATGATGCAGGTTACTGCTTTCATCTTTGTTTTAGTTGGTATTTTTACATGAACTCTCTTCTATAAAGTAAACATATATGTTTTATTTATTCACCCGTCATGCATATAATCTTCTCTAACTTATGTGTTACATGCCTCACATATATTGTCTTATTCGATATGTCAAGTATTTCAATAATTTCATTTAACTATAACAAGATTTGTTGTCCTGGTTTTAATTTGTATTTCATTTATTTTTTTGGCTTACATTATGGGCATCTGATATGCATATGAATCTCCCATTTGTTATGTGTATTGCCTTTATGTAGTGTGTATGTGTAATATATATATATATATATATATATATATATATATATATATATATATATATATATATATATATATATATATATAAGTTTGAAGTTTTTGAATTCTACGTAAGGTGACAATAGGGTCAATAAATTTTCCTCACAGACACTTGAAAGTCATTTCAAACTAGACATTCTTTGCATGCGTGTTGTTTTTCTTAACTATTAATTCCATTAAAAATAAAGAACAGATGATCACATTTTTTTTTTGCATGTTGTGTGTTCGTTCTTACATTTGGTTGTGTTACAGGTTTTGATATCTCGGTTGACCTTCTCCTGATATTTGCTCCTTCGCCGTCGTCAATCTCTGTCGGTTCCCACCGCTTCGCGGTATACTAGTAATATTTGGGGTAAGCCGCGGAATCCCTACAAACCCGCGGGGGGGGGGGGGGGGGGATCTCTCTCGCGCCACTCTCATCGATGGTGATGATCATGGCGAAACCCACCATCGACGTCGATGAGCGACCACAAAATCCTCCATCGGCGGTGATTATCGACGATCAATTTATCATTCAACAGAGAAGCCCCGGCAAGTTCTGACGCGGAGTTCGATTTCGATAACGCTTGAGGAGTTCGAAGGTGAGTTCGATGGGTTTATTTATATCTGCATTTTGTTTTTCCTATACAATGTACAATTCATTTTCCCTTTTATGTTTTACCGATTCATTTTCCTTTTTTATTTTAAATTTGATGGTTACTGATATCTATTTGTTGTGATATTTGTTAGTACAGCTTGTATTGGTTGTTTTTACTGTGCACAATTTTATTACAAAATAGTTTAATGACTATTTCAGCCAGTATTGTTTATTACAAAACTTCTGTATTAAACGTAATTTGGGGGGAAAATAAGTTAAGCGGCCATGTAGTTGGGTTTCTATCACTGTCTACTAAAAAAATGTGAATTTCTGAATGAAATCTATTAGGTGTTAGTATTAATTAGATTGGTTGCTATCAAACTAGTCCCATTTTGAAAAATTATGTACAATTATCTTTTTTGGTTCATAGAGGTTAAAGGTTTTAATGAAGGCATATTGCTCGATAGAAATGAGTGGAGAAAGTTGATCCATGTGCTCGATCTGGCGTAATTCTCTTTTGGTTCATGTAGCCTACCCTAAATACTTGGGACAAATGGCTTAGTTGTTGTTGTTGTTATCTTTTTTGCCCTTTTTTAGGCGTGTTCATAGATAATCAGATGCAACTCTTTCCTCTGCAGGTACAGAGTAAAAATGTTAATCATCTAATTTTGCATTTCTGTTTGGGTCGTGATATAACACATTCACAGTCAAGGCAAACAACTTTAGATAAGGACAACTCGCAGTCAAGCTTAGATGGTATGTATGTGTTCAAGAGCTAGTAGACAAATGTTTGAAACTGAGTATGTGTTGTAGCGAAATTGATATGCTCTGATACTAATTCTTGTAACAAATCGGTGCTACTGATACCAATTGTTACTCTCGGGATCGACGTATGGAAAACTTGGCAATATGAGTATACTTGCAAAAGGAAAACTTGTTGTAAAGCAAACTAACAATACCTAGATAAAAGAGTAATAAGAAAGAACACGAGGATTTAACGTAGTTCGGCCCAGTCTTAGTTTACGTCCGCAGGGAGAGAACTTGAAAGAGCTTTATTAAAAGACTTGATACAAAAATATCTAACCTTTTTCTTGATGCAACAAGAGTATTCACCTTTCACTTGAATCTAGCCATAGATTACAAGAGTATTACCTTAATGCACCTTCATCTTACTCCTCTCTTTCTTGGCTTCCTCTGATCTCTTTTACTTGAGATTTCAATATTTTCTATATATTACAATGCTTGGTTACAATATTTATTTATAGGATTTTACAAAACAACTCTGATTTGGACTATGAGATGATCTTGGCCATTGGATGCTTGAAGAATCTTGATTAATCCTATTAGGAGTTGATTTCCTTAATTTAGTTAAAGTTTTTGTTGGTTTCTTTCCCTTCACAAACTTATGGTATTGGGTCGAAAAGGCAGCAAGTGCAACTTATCTGGTGTGGCTCTCATAACCTCGTACAACCATGACTCATTAATTTGAACATGTTTCAAAAGTACTTGAAACAAAGAGAGATTCTTATAAATTGGCATCATGTATAGTAATACTGTAAAGTCACCTAGAGGGGGGGGTGAATAGGTGATGGCTAATCTAATGGTCACTTGTGAACAAATAATGCGGAATTAAAACTAAGATGACCAAATTAAACTTCTTTTAATTAAACACTTATGTATAACACAAGAGTGTTGCCGAATTCCCCTTGCGAGGCTCTGGACAAACTCCTCTAGATTCCCCTTGAATGGGTTGAGGTGCCGCGTTGGCTCTCTTGGTTGAATACAAGTGTTAGACAATCAATCCCAAGCAATTATATAACAATTAAGCACAAGGGTATATCAAGCATATAAAGATAGACAATAATTGAATGCAAGATATAAAAGAGACAAAGAGAGAGAGAGAGATAGAGTGAGCAATCGCAAACACAAAGGGTTTGTTTCGAGGTTCGAGCACACTTGCTCTACATCCCCGCCTTCGACACACGAAGGATTTCCACTATGCACGATCCAACCGGATCTCTCCTTGGTGCCGCAACACCTACAATCCCTCGGACTCCCAGAGTCCCTTACACACCACAAGCCCACCGGCTCGTCGAGGCCGCACCTCGTACAACAAGTCCGCACCCGAACTCAAAACACCGCAAGCACACTTGCCCGCTTCCTCAAATACAAAGAAAGATCTTGGTGATCTAAACACTTGATCACCTAACAAAATTCTCACTACAACACTCCTATAGGATAGATATAACTATGGATGCTCAAGTGTAGTGTGAGAAATCAAGGAAAGAACTTTGATGGAAAACTCAAGAAATCACAATAAACACTCTCTTGATAAAATCCCTTTTGATAGGAAATAGGCACTCTATTTTGTGGAGAAAACTCTGCTAAAAGAATGGAAATAACTGGACAAAAGCTCTCCTAAAATCTTGGCTTCAAACAATGACAAAACCCCTTTTATAGAGGCCAGAAAAATCTGACCGTTGGGCTCTGTCAGAGCTTCCGGTCGACCGTGTCGGTCGACCGCCAACGGTCAAAATCCGACCGTTGGAGCCTCCGGTCGACCGGCCTGGTCGACCGAGCACCTGGAGCAGAGAATTACTTCTCTGTCGGTCGACCGGTGCGGTCGACCGGAATTTCCAGAGAGCAGACTCTCTGAAGCGGTCGACCGGAACGGTCGACCGTTCTCCAGTGCACACAGGCGTGCACGTCTGTGCACGTCCGGTCGACCGACCCGGTCGACCGGCCACTGTCAGTTCTGAAAAATCAGAGCTGCCAGAACCAGAAAATTTGGGATTAAAGATTGGTCTTTTTGGCTTAATAAAAAATCCCATAAATACTTAGAATTTCTACAAAAAATAGTTTATAATATAGAAACATGCTTGCACAAAATCAAGGCATGTTATTAAAGATTTGACTATTTTTGTAACTTGGAAATATAGGCTCATAAATAAAAACTGTTTTTCTAAATCAACATGTTTTTCCAAATTTTCATCAAATACAAAAACAAGATATACTTTAAGGCATAGTGTGTATGGATATGATCCACTACACAATCAAGATGAAATATCTAGTTTTTGACATAAAGCACTAAACTTGTTTTGGTTAAAGGATATGTATATAAGAGATTACCAAAACCCAAAGTAGATATTTTGTCATAAGGAAAATCTTATCAAATACAAAAACAAGATATACTTTAAAGCATAGTGTGTATGGATATGATCCACTACACAATCAAGATGAAATATCTAGTTTTTGACATAAAGTACTAAACTTGTTTTGGTTAAAGGATATGTATATAAGAAATTACCAAATGAAAGAGTCTTTTCTAACTAAAAATTCTTTTATGAAAAGACAATTAAATCTAAAGAGTGTGTGTGTGATATGACTTGAGCAATCCACCAATCTATTCTATCCTTACATTTTTATCTAAAACAAATAAAAAATCTTATACCTAGACACAAGTCTTCATCCTCTTGAAGTCTTCTCATCTTCTTGACTTGGTCCACATGCAATCCACCGAGCTCATCTCTAGATGTGGTCTTGATGCATAGGCTCGTGAATCGACCGGTGCTAGCTTCCAACTTGACATTTTATCCTTTGTTGAAGCTCCACACCTACTAAGATCTTGATAAGGAATCTGTCACTAATTAAACACAAGATCATTAGAAAACATAACTTCATGAGTTGATCATCATCAAAACTAGGGTGATAGGCCTTTGGGCCAACAATCTCCCCTTTTTGATGATGACAAAACTCATGAAGTTATATATGCATGGTTTAAAGTAAAGCTTCAAAGAAGCTCCCCCTTAACTCATGCATATCAAATAAATGATAAAGATATGACAATGAAGCACATGACATGTATGCAAAATAACACAAAAAAAACAAATCTTTTTCTCCTATTATTTGCAAACCAAAATATATATGCATAAATACAAATCTTATACAACCTTAAGTAAGGAAGACAAATGCTTCTCCTCCTTAAGTAAGGAAATCATGAAATCATGCATATATCACATATACTTCTCCCCCTTTTTGTCAATCATCAACAAAGGGTTCAAAGTAAAAGCAAATCAAAAACAAATTTTTCTCCCCTTTTTGTTAAAAACAAAAAGATAAAGAAGGGGTAATACAAAGTAATCGATAAGGATTTATATGCTATATAAATTCATAAAGAGGAAGACGTTAAGTTAGCTTCCCTACAATGTGTATTGCATGAAAGAGGGATGTGAAGCCCTAATTCACACAACACAACTATGTAATGCATAGAAGGAGATGTGAAGCTCCCCCTACACACGTATATCATATAAAGAAGAGATGTCAAGCTCCTCAATTTATAATATACTCAACATGAATCTATATGTAAGAGAGATGTTAAGCTCTCCTTGCATATAGGAAATACAAAACAAAATATTTTTACTTTTTTTTTTTATCAAAACAAAATTTTGAACTTTTCTCAATAAAACAAATTTTGAACCAATCATAATTTGTAATTTTGATACCAATAGAAAATAGCACTTGAAGATGTGTGATATCAAGTTATCATTGCAAAATCTTTTATTGTTTCAAACATATTGATATCAATTGTAATTATATAGCAAATTTGAAGTTGAAGCATATTGATACCAAATGAAAGATCTAAAATAAAATCTTTTTATTTTTCATAAGCTTATGCATAGTTAATATAAGGTGAGAACTTAGCATAAACTTTTTGTGCTTTTAAGAATGTAAATCAATTGTAAAGCAGGCACAAGAAAATCATATATATGTATGTGAATAGATAAGACCAATTGAAAATTAGGGCATACATATATAGGAACCAAAAAGTGAGTAATATACCAATTATAAAATTAACACTGTAAATCATGTATATACTCATAACCAAAAATTGGTAGGTTTAAAAGATAGTTATGTTTAAGCACTACCAAATTTGAAGAATAAATAACTAGTTATAAATAATTTTTGAAAAACTAGTTAAAGATCCTTCAAAAACATGAAATCATATGTTATTCATGAATTATACTAAATACATACAAGTTTAAGCACTCATAGTCCATAAAGCTCAAAAATTATCTTTTATCATAAAAGATGAGTGTTCAAAGGTTATGTAAATGGTATTTTCATGAAAATAGAAAGTGAAGCATGAATCTCATGAAAATCTTATTTTTCATCTTAAAACAAATCATATATTTTTCATAAAGCATTGCTAAATACATAAAGATTTAGTCACTCATGGTCTATAAAGCTCAAAATATTTTGTATCATAAAGATGAGTGTTCAAAAGATCATGTAAATAGCATTTTTATGAAAAAGTCATTCAAGCTCAAAAAGATCATAAATCACATTTTGTTCTACACATGTTTTAATACAAATCAAAAACATGAAAAATCATTTTTATTATTATTATTTATTTAAAATACTAATCTTCATGGTATATGTATGATTCATCCAATTCTAACAATATGCATACATATCCCAAATCTGAAAAGAGTCCAATATATATTGCATGAAGGCAAATGACTCAAGGGGTATACATGTATATTTATTAGATTTGAATTAAACACACATATACATGAAGTAAGATCAAAGATAGGCATAACAAGTATAAATGACCGAATCATCAAAACTAGCCTATACACATGCATATAGTGGATACAAATGAGCATGAAGTTCAAATATATATGAGTCAATTGTAGTTCACTATTCATATATGTATAAATGCAAGTTTTGACACATTCTACATTTAAGCATGTAAATGCCACATGAAGCACCAAAAAAAAAAATATGAACATGCTATATGATACATGAAATTAAAAAACATGTACATAAATGAAATAGGAGTTTAGAAATTGTTACCAACTTCAAAGCTCCTAGCATGGTGGTTGACCCACCAAAATTCTTTGATAGCGGTGCTCCAAGTATGTGTCATTTTAGTTCAAATGCACTCACCATCAAGGCACCAAATCTCTCACGTTTTGAGAGATTCCTCACCTACATCAAATACACAAGGTGGGGATTTTGGTACCCATATTTTCTTGGGTCCTATGGGGTTAGTCTTGTAAGGAACCCAAGCATTTTTATTTTTATCAAAAATAAGAACATTTAACCTTTCATAACAAAATTTTACTAAATGGCCTTTGCGGCCACAATGTGTACATATGTACACCTTAGCATACTTATGAGTGGGAGTGTGAGCATGATGTGCATCATAAGCATGTGCATGATGTGAATGTGCATGAGTATGAGGAACTTGTTTCTTTTGAAATAAGGATTCCAATCTAGTATGATTGAATGCACATGAGCTCAAATTAGAGCTCAAATTATCAATTTTATTTTTCAAATTTTTAATCTCATTTTGATCAATGTGTGCATGAGAAGCATGATGAGATATATGAACAATTTTCTTTTTCTTTTTACAAACATTTTCCTTTTCTTTTTCACAATTTTTTCTTTTTAAAGATTTATTTTCTTGAAAAACAACTTCTTTTTGTTTTTCCACCAAATCAATCTTATTTTTCAAAATAGTGTTCCCTTCACATAAATCATTCAATTTGTAAGCAAGGAAACATTCTCATTTTTTAAATCTTTGTTTTCTTTTCTAAGCATGCCATTTTATTTTCTAATGAATCTTTTTCATTAATCATGGCATCAAAATTCTTTTTCAAATTGTTGTTGTCCTTTTCTAAACATGCAATGTTAGATTTAAAAGAATCTTGTTCTATATGCATGCAAGCAATTTTCTTTTTCAAATTTTTATTTTCCTTTTTAATCATGTCATATTTCTCAAGAATTGTTTGGCAAAATGAAGTGAGCTCATCATATGACATGTCCTCATCATCGGATTCGGAGTTTACCTCAAGGGGGTTATCCCCTTGGACCATATAGCATACGTTGGAGATGTCGCTCCCAACGTCCGAATCGCTCCCCGCATAGTATAGGTCCTTTTCGCCAAGGGAGGTGATGATGTTCCAAGCTACAAAAGCCGATTCAACATTAGAAACCCTAGATAAATAATCATCATTTAGGGTTGACTTAATAGCATGAAGGGCTTTTGCATTAGCCTCAATGTTCTTACCATTTAAGCAATATTCTTTATTAGTTGTGGTAAGATATACACTAAGGCCAAGTCCTTTGAGGAACAAAGACATCTTAACCTTCCAAATTTAGATGTTAAGAATGTCAAAGGTGGGTGGTGACATGAAGTCCATTGTGTGTGTACAAATCTTGTGATTAGCCTAAAAGAGGATCTTTAACTCTAGGTTGTTAGACCCAATATCAAGAGCACTTGGCTCTGATACCAATTGTAAAGTCACCTAGAGGGGGGGGTGAATAGGTGATGGCTAATCTAATGGTCACTTATGAACAAATAATGCGGAATTAAAACTAAGATGACCAAATTAAACTTCTTTTAATTAAACACTTATGTATAACACAAGAGTGTTGCCGAATTCCCCTTGCGAGGCTCTGGACAAACTCCTCTAGATTCCCCTTGAATGGGTTGAGGTGCCGCGTTGGCTCTCTTGGTTGAATACAAGTGTTAGACAATCAATCCCAAGCAATTATATAACAATTAAGCACAAGGGTATATCAAGCATATAAAGATAGACAATAATTGAATGCAAGATATAAAAGAGACAAAGAGAGAGAGAGAGAGAGAGAGAGAGAGAGAGTGAGCAATCGCAAACACAAAGGGTTTGTTTCGAGGTTCGAGCACACTTGCTCTACATCCCCGCCTTCGACACACGAAGGATTTCCACTATGCACGATCCAACCGGATCTCTCCTTGGTGCCGCAACACCTACAATCCCTCGGACTCCCAGAGTCCCTTACACACCACAAGCCCACCGGCTCGTCGAGGCCGCACCTCGTACAACAAGTCCGCACCCGAACTCAAAACACCGCGAGCACACTTGCCCGCTTCCTCAAATACAAAGAAAGATCTTGGTGATCTAAACACTTGATCACCTAACAAAATTCTCACTACAACACTCCTATAGGATAGATATAACTATGGATGCTCAAGTGTAGTGTGAGAAATCAAGGAAAGAACTTTGATGGAAAACTCAAGAAATCACAATAAACACTCTCTTGATAAAATCCCTTTTGATAGGAAATATTGGCACTCTATTTTGTGGAGAAAACTCTGCTAAAAGAATGGAAATAACTGAACAAAAGCTCTCCTAAAATCTTGGCTTCAAACAATGACAAAACCCCCTTTTATAGAGGCCAGAAAAATCTGACCGTTGGGCTCTGTCAGAGCTTCCGGTCGACCGTGCCGGTCGACCGCCAACGGTCAAAATCCGACCGTTGGAGCCTCCGGTCGACCGGCCTGGTCGACCGAGCACCTGGAGCAGAGAATTACTTCTCTGTCGGTCGACCGGTGCGGTCGACCGGAATTTCCAGAGAGCAGACTCTCTGAAGCGGTCGACCGGAACGGTCGACCGTTCTCCAGTGCACACAGGCGTGCACGTCTGTGCACGTCCGGTCGACCGACCCGGTCGACCGGCCACTGTCAGTTCTGAAAAATCAGAGCTGCCAGAACCAGAAAATTTGGGATTAAAGATTGGTCTTTTTGGCTTAATAAAAAATCCCATAAATACTTAGAATTTCTACAAAAAATAGTTTTATAATATAGAAACATGCTTGCACAAAATCAAGGCATGTTATTAAAGATTTGACTATTTTTGTAACTTGGAAATATAGGCTCATAAATAAAAACTGTTTTTCTAAATCAACATGTTTTTCCAAATTTTCATCAAATACAAAAACAAGATATACTTTAAGGCATAGTGTGTATGGATATGATCCACTACACAATCAAGATGAAATATCTAGTTTTTGACATAAAGCACTAAACTTGTTTTGGTTAAAGGATATGTATATAAGAGATTACCAAAACCCAAAGTAGATATTTTGTCATAAGGAAAATCTTATCAAATACAAAAACAAGATATACTTTAAAGCATAGTGTGTATGGATATGATCCACTACACAATCAAGATGAAATATCTAGTTTTTGACATAAAGTACTAAACTTGTTTTGGTTAAAGGATATGTATATAAGAAATTACCAAAATGAAAGAGTCTTTTCTAACTAAAAATTCTTTTATGAAAAGACAATTAAATCTAAAGAGTGTGTGTGTGATATGACTTGAGCAATCCACCAATCTATTCTATCCTTTACATTTTTATCTAAAACAAATAAAAATCTTATACCTAGACACAAGTCTTCATCCTCTTGAAGTCTTCTCATCTTCTTGACTTGGTCCACATGCAATCCACCGAGCTCATCTCTAGATGTGGTCTTGATGCATAGGCTCGTGAATCGACCGGTGCTAGCTTCCAACTTGACATTTTATCCTTTGTTGAAGCTCCACACCTACTAAGATCTTGATAAGGAATCTGTCACTAATTAAACACATGATCATTAGAAAACATAACTTCATGAGTTGATCATCATCAAAACTAGGGTGATAGGCCTTTGGGCCAACAAATACTAATTTCTATTTCCATTTTTATGACTAAAGAGGATACTGAATTACATTAGTGTATCATTATTAGGGGTCTGCCTTCATGTTAAGGTGTGATGTCTGAGACATTCCAAAATAGGTTCTGGATTGGGTTTTGGTAATCTCAAACTTGGCTTGCTTGTTTATTCTCCCAGCATGCTCACTCATGCAGCTAGCAAAAAAGTTGGGCTTAATTTCCTACAGGGAAAGGCACAGGGATTATTGCTGAGGTGTAGGCAGTGACTCAGTTGTCAGATTATTATCATTTCTTTTAACAAAGTCCACTAACTTGTAGGTAAAAGGTCAAAGCTTTGTTCATGCACATCTTTCATATCTCTTAATGAGTCTCTCTAATTTGTAAATACACTACTAGCTATAACCTAGGACATTCTTTTAGAAATGAAATAAGCTTAGAGGCATTGGTGTGAGAATGCATTTATTCCTTTATCTGTCTTTAGTATATTGTCCTGCATTCATCTCGGCATTTTCATTTCATCTTGACTCCAAAGAGAGGAGATTAGACCTTTTGTATGGTATAAAATGATAGCTATCTAATTCGTGGGAAAAAAGCTTTTAGAGGTAAGAATGGAATGGTGAAAACAAGTTGCAAAAGTAAACCAAAGACCAATTATATTCATGTAAAAGGCCAAGGTTAATAAAGAGATGGCAGTAGCATCTCATTTCTTCTTGTTACAGGCTACGTTGGAAGAGAGACTGGTCAGCCAGACTTTATCAGCTAGGACAGGCTCATCATTGTCATTCCGGTGCCATGTCCAAAGCGCATGCGTATTGTTGACTATCTCGAGTTCTCCATGTCCGAAGCTTGCCTCCCTAAACAGTGAGATCTTAGGTTGGGGGTCGATGAAATCTGTTGCCAATCCTTCCCTGTTGCCGCCATCACCGATTGTTATATGCACTGGTCCACAATCATCCTCAGCATTGCTGAACACCTGCGTCTGTAATTGCAAAAAAAAAAAAAAAAATTAGTAAAAGAAAAGAATAATTAATTTTGCCCCTATGGTTTAACATATCAAGAGGGCATTTCAAAATTCTAACACCACATAATGGATATCAAGCATGAATGCAGTCATGGCCATAGGCATGGATATGGCACGACACGGACACATCAACATGAAAACAAACAACAAACAACAACTAAACCATTTGTCCCAAGTATTTGGGTAGGCTACATGAACCAAAAGAGAATTACGCCGGATCGGGCACATGGATCAACTTTCTCCACTCATTCCTATTGAGCAATATGCCTTCACTAAAACCTTTAGCCTCTATATCTTATCGTATTACCTCTATCCATATTTCTTCGGTCTCCTCTGCGCTTTTTTAACTTGCCCTAAATTGATATGCTGTACTCGTCGGATTGGCGTATTTGTAGGTCTACGTCGCACATGACCAAACCATCGTAGGCGGTTTTCTCGCATCTTCTCTTGTATAGAGGCTACACCTTAGTACGAATATCCTCATTTCTTACCTTATCTCTCCGCGTGTTATCACACATCCAACGAAGCATGCGCATCTCTGCTACACTCATCTTCTGGGCATGATATCTCTTTATAGCCCAACATTCTGTGCCATATAATAAAGCTGGCCTAATAGCAGCCCGATAAAACTTCCCCTTCAGCCTTAACGGAATGTTATGATCACATAAAACTCCTGTTGTGCTCCTCCATTTCAACCAGCCGGCTTGGATCCTATGGTTGACATCACTATCGATCTCCTCATTCTTTTGGATAATAGAACCCAAGTATTTAAAATGACTGCTCATCGATATTTCTTATCCATCTAGTCTCACAGTACTATAATCTCAGATTCCATGTTTACTGAATTTACACTCCATATACTCTGACACATCAACATGACATATCATTAAAAAGTAGGACATGGGGATACGAGATATAACAGGGTGTGCGCGCCTGTGTCTATGTTTGTGGCTATATATACATGATTATGTCATGCTTTACAAGTAGAAAAGAAGCTTAATGATTTAAATGCATATCAAGCACGAATATAGACACTTCTTGCTTTTAGTAGTTTTGTCAAGTTCAAATCACTTCTTGCCTGAAAGGAAAATCAAGAGCCTTGTACTTACAAAGCGTTCATAGGCATGCACATGACCAGCAAAGACGACATCGACATGGCCCCCATATAGCAGTTCCTCCATGGCTATCCTCATGTCCTCCCCCTCACCTTGGTGTGCCTCGTTGGTGTTGTACCATGGTGCATGGATCAACGCTATCACCCATGTCCTACGCCTGTCCACCTTGGCCAAATCCTCCACTAGCCACTTGTACTGGTGTGAATCTGAATCAAAATCTGTATAGGAGCCCAACATGATGACATGGACTGCCCCGCCAGCTGCATCAAAAGAGTAGTAAAGATTCGACTTTGATCCACTCAGTTCATATGGCATCCGCCATCTTGCGTTGTAGGCCTTGAATTTCTTTTTCTCGATCATAGCTATTTTCTCAATCTCATGGTTGCCTTGTGTCACCATCCAAGGTCGGCTGCTCGCGAGAGGTTCTACCAGCCGGCCAAAAGAATCCCACAGTGGCTGGTTAGTGTCGGCGTAGGAGAGGTCACCAGGAAGCAGCAATACATCATAGCCTGAGCTGGACATGTGCTTTAGGGTTGAGTTAGTCCAGTCTGTCTGCCCCAAGTCACCTGTTCAGAAGGTGCATTATGTGCGTATGATGGATGACTAGCCAAAAATGATTAAAAATGGTATTGCTTTTTTCTTTTTTCGCTAATCATATTCATTTTGCGGACCTCAGGATACCCAAAATCGAGAGATGAATTACCAGCGATGGCAAATTTGATCGGAAGTTGGGCAGGTGGTGTCTTGAACGAGAACTCGCGGCTTGGATTGTTGCCACAGCGGTAGTAATAAACTGTTTCGGGTTTCAGGGGACCGATGACTACATCGTGTATCTGCCCTGAATTGTAAAGAACGTACGAGTAGGAGGAGGAAGAGCCAGAAGCAGAGAAGGGGTACACGCCAGAGGAGGTTCCGTACTCAACAGTTGATGGAGAGTTGTCATCAGTGATCCATGTCACCCTGATCTTGTCCCTCCCGACTAGTGATATGTGCACCTGACCATTCACCAGACTAACAAGTGTGATTTACTCTGAAAGTCTTCGACGTTTTGTTCTACAAAATTGATAAGTTTCACTGGAAGCAACTGAGACTAATACATTCATTTTGTGATGATGTTGTAGCAGGAAGTGTAAAATACCTATATATTCATGACACAAGGAATTTTATTCTTTTATCAGAATACAATACTTTATATACTTGCAAACATACACCTACGATTTCAGTCTTATTGGACTATATTTTTCAGACTTTTGGTGTAGTTGTTCAACTGCCTGTATCTGTAACTAAAGGCCATGCAACAGGAAAAGAGACCATGATCAAAGTCGAGGGTTACCAGAAAAACAAAGCAATTATCATTTGTCAATTGTATGGTTCTAGCTCTTGTAGTGAATCACAGGATCATGCAGAAATGAGATTGCTGTTTGTTATCAGGTTACCTGTTGAGGAGTGAGCTCGTCGGCATCATCAGCGAGGGGAACAGAGAGGGTCTCTCTGGCCTTCGAACGCTCATACGACAGCGAACCAGGGATCAGAAGCGCGAAGACGAAGCTTAGGACCACAACAAAACCAACAGGAGGAAACAAGGATGCCATTCTCTGAAACTGCTCTGTGGGAGTCCTGGAGAGAGCTCAGAGAAGCTGCAATTTATAACAGAGAATGTCCCAAAGAGCATTACCTTGAAGAAGTCTCTATTTGGGTGAAAGTTGGTTTGACAATGACACACACAAGCCAACAAATTTATAGGCATAGTTTCATATATTAATTTACTGGACAAAATCAACGTAAACGTACGTCCAGCGTTATCAGGTACTTCACGTTGAAGGGGATGAATTTTCAAATAGACAAATATATTGGCATCACATACAAACGAGAATATGAATTTTCAATTTAATCCAAAAAATCAATTATTCATAATAACAACACCTCCACTTAAAGAACCACCAAAATGAATTATGGGTTCCAGAGTAGAAGAGAAACCTAACAATGAATGAACTGTGTATCTAACTAGTGCTTTTTGTTACAGGCTGGGCTGGAGGAGAGGCTCGTCAGCCAGACTTGGTCGGCGACGACCGGTTCGTCGTCGTCGTTGCGATGCCAAGTCCAAAGCGCATGAGTCCCGTTCACGACCTCGAGCTGACCGTGCCCAAAGCTCGCCTCCCTGAACAGTGAGATCGTCGGCGAGGGGCTGATGTAATCCGTCGCCAATCCTTCCCTGTTGCCTCCATCCCCAATGGTTATGTGCACCGGTCCACAGCCATCGGCATTGTTGTTGTTCACCCTTGTCTGCAATTACAAACTCTTCAGTATCGCGAAGAACACGTACACCATGGTCTCAGTATGTGAGAAGAGGTTTTGATATGCACTTACAAATCGCTCGTACGCGTGCACATGACCGGCGAAGACCACGTCGACACGAGCACCGTAGAGCAAACCCTCCATCGCCTTCCTCATGTCCTCCCCCTCCCCTTGATGGTCTTCGTTCGAATTGTACCACGGCGCGTGAATGAGCACCACCACCCACGGCGTCTTCCTCCGGTCCACCTTCGCCAAATCCCCCACCAGCCACTTGTACTGGTCCGAGCCTGAATCAAAGTCCGCGTACGAGCCCAACATGATCACATGGATCGCGCCACCGGCCGCGTCGAAAGAGTAGTACAGGTTCGAGGCGGAGCCGCTCAGCTCATAGGGCATGCGCCACCGCGCATTGTAGGCTTTGAAGGGTTTCTCGATCACGGGGACCTTCTCGATTTCGTGGTTGCCCTGAGTCACCATCCACGGTCGACTGCTGGCGAGGGGTTCGACCAAGCGGCCGAAGGAGTCCCACCCCGGCTGCCAGTAGTCGGCGTACGAGAGGTCGCCCGGAAGCAGGAGCATGTCATAGCCGGAGCTTGAGAGGTGCTCCAGGGTTGAGTTGGTCCACCCAGTCTGGCCAAGGTCACCTGCTCAAATGATCATTCAATCATTTTATTTTCACAACATTAAAATGATATTTCTCATATAACCTACTCTATGATATGCAACATCTTGAATCATATTCTTCAGAATTTTAAATTTTAATAACTCTCGGCAAAGTATTGTGTGATACCATGGTTCAAGATGCAACATTATGAGAAAAAAGAAGGGGGAAAAAAGAATATGTTACCTGCGACTGCGAATTTGATGGGGAGGTGGGAGGGGGAGTCTTGAAAGAGAACTCCCGAGTGGGGTTGGAGTTACAGCGGTAGTAGTAGACCGTGCTCGGAGTTAGGGGGCCCACAACGACGTCGTGGATCAGGCCTGAAGTGTAAAGGGTGTAGGAGTACTTGGAGGCGGAACCCGATGCGGAGAAGGGGTACTGGCCTGATGAAGTACCGTACTCCACGACCGAGGGGGCGTCGTCGCTATCGGTTATCCATGTTACTCTCATCTTGTCAGCCCCGACCTGAGATATGTGCACCTGCACATATATCACAAAAAATATACAAGCAATTATTCAAATCTCGCTTGCACCAGGCTATTATCAATGCACGTCTCCTTGAAAGTGTGCATACTCGTTTTGAATTATAGGGACCGATGAAGCAAAAGGGTGACCGTACACGTACATGTACACAGGGTTATGTGCTGTTCGTCTCTCAAAATTAATAAGCTTTTAATGAAAGCATTCATGCAGATGTCAGTACGACCCACTCATATCAAGGTACTGTAGGACTCAATTACTTCTCTTGGAAATGAAATTAATGATTCCATACTAAGTGCTCAAACTCCGAATACGTGTGACAAATATCTCCCATTGAGCATAATTTAGAAAAAGATATGTGGGGAAATTTTCATCTGGGATGGATAAATTAAAACGTCGAGGATCCCAGTGAGTTTCATTTTGTTTTGGATGTCCATTTGATTATTCAAAACATGCAAGTTATAATAGGAAATTGATAAATCTTTTTCCTCAAAAAGGAAATTGATAAATGTGCTACCATTTTCTACAAGACAAGATACGCTCTCTTTGATTACAAAATCAAAATGCACTCATCAAATATATGGTTACATTTACGAACACGTTACAAATTGACATAAAAAATTTTCAAAAAATAGGCAACTTATAAATAAATGGAATAATTTTATTAGATTTCTTATCCCTAGAAACAGCTGTATCCCCCACCATTCGTGCATCAATTTCACCATCAACAAGCAACTGAAAAATGTAAAAAATTAACATGAAATTCAAACCTATAAGATTTTTATTTTCATTAACTTTGAAGTAGTTGCATTTGTCAAAGAAGTTTATGGTGGTGGTTGGCCAGCAAATACCCCATAATTCTCACTACTACCATTTGCTCACAAAGGGACAAACAAATTAAGAGTGGTAACAAAAAATGGAACCAAAAAAAAAACAGAAAAGAAATCAAGAATTGAACCCAAAAGAAGGAAGGGAAAAAAAAAAAATTACCTGTTGAGGGGTGAGTTCATCAGCATCATCATCAAGAGGAACGGAGAGAGTCGCTCTGGCCTTTGGCCTCTGATAGCAAAGAGACCCATCGATTGAACTACTCACAAGAGCCAGCACCAAGATCAAAGCAAAGCGAGGATTAAAATTGAGTGCCATTATGGAAAAGACTTGGGAACTGAGAGAGAAACAACAAGAGAGAAAGGGATTATTTATAGAGAGGGGGGTGTGGGGGTCCACAATTTGTGCATATAATAATACTAATATTTACTATTGTTAATATTATTGTTAATAAATTAAAAAAATATCATGAAAAAGGAGCACCCATTTTGGGTGTTTGAGGAAGTCGTAACGCTGCCTCTCTCCTTCCTTTGGTTCGGTTTGGCCTGAGGGAGATGGGGGCACGTGGGAGCCCTAGAGGATGCCACGTTGGATAATTAGTTCTCGTGAGGTGTCGGATGAGAGAGACGACAATTTCTAGGGGCATGGACTTGAATTGATCAATCTTTTCGTTTCAGGTCCAAGTGGGGAGAATTTTTTATTTTTTATTTATTTTCCGTTGATTTTTTTTTGATTAAGGAGACGAATGAGGAGCCGAATTTGGCTGTTTCAACTTTCAAGCTTCAAGCTGTAGATTTTTCTTGTGACGAGTGAGTCCGTGATTTGAATTTGGCAGCAAGCGTGAGAGCTCCTCTCGCTTTTCTCTCTCCTCTCTGACCTCTTGTATTTAAAATAGAATTAAATATATTACCTCTTGTATATTTTTTTATTAGGGCTCGTTTGATCGTATGAAAGTAGGCGGAAGTAAGGAAATGAAGAAGTATAATTGCTCACTTCTCTATCTATTCAAATATTAGAAAAAGAAAATAAGAAAATCTCTTTTCCTTTTCTCTTTTCTCTTTTCTCTTTTACACAACTATTTCCTCGCTTCTAGAGTGCTACAGTTAATTTTGTGATCATGTAAATCTCATTTGTAATAAGTTATAGCACAAAACAGTTAATTTTTTTATCATGTAAATTTCACTTGCATTCTATTTACAGTCTATTTTTTATTTTTCTTAATTAATTTTTATTTTAATATTATTTTGCGGTCAACTTTGTAGTCAACTTTTCCACTTTCACTTCTACTTCCACATTGGGCGTGTTTGGATGTAAGGAATCCGAGTGAAGTGAGGAAGTGGGGAAGTATAATTGCTCATTTCCCTATCTATCCAAACACCGGAAAAGGAAAATAAGAACACCCCCTTTTCCCTTTTTCATCTCTCTTTTACACAACCATTTTCTCACTTCCAGAGTGCTACAGTTAATTTTGTGGTCATGTAAATCTCATTTATAATAAGTTATAGCATAAAACAGTTAATTTTTTGGTCATGTAAATCTCACTTGCATTCTAATTACAATCTATTTTTATTTTTCTTAATTAATTTTTATTTTAATATTATTTTGCGGTCAACTTTGTGGTCAACTTTTCCATTTCCACTTTTCATTACCATCCAAACACCGGAAACGACAAAACATTTTCCAAACCACACTTCCCAACAACCATCCAAACACCAGAAAACTTACTACTCATTTTCCTTTTTCCTAAAAGAAATAAATCTTACTTCCTATTTCCTCACTTCACACCAATTCCTTAAATCCAAACAGACCCATTATCATCCAAACACCGAAAAAAGACATAACATTTTCGAATCACACTTCTCAACAATATCTAAATACCGAAAAATTTACTAACTAATTCTCAAGTTCTAAAGGAAATTATTACCGCTTTCACACTTTTTCACTTCATCACTTCCACTCTTAACCAAACTGAAAGAAGTTTAAGAAGAGTTAATAAAAAACGTGTGAAGAAAAAGCATGAGTTCAGAGCATGAAACCTGTGAAAGGTGAGATGACGTTCACAAGACTAGAGAGGAGTGCTTACAGATTCTCGCTATTGTCTCTTGAATATTTATCATTTCTATTTTGTTGGATTAAAATTTCTCCTTTTTTCACTAAAAATGAAAATTTTAATACCCACAATCTCTCACAAGTTAAAGTATCACACCTTGTATTAGTTGACCATTTTTTAAATAATTCATTGGAAGTAGACAGAGATAAGCTAGGTCTGAATTTACAATCCTAAAGTTTCCTTGTTATGAACAAAATATCTCAGTTTTTAGATTCTCCTTTCTCTTTGTTACAAATTATTCTCAAAATAAATAAATAAATAAAATAAATAAGAAAATTTCATTACAACCAGATGCTTTCCTTCGTAATTAGGGGAAAAAAACTCACCCTCTTATTTTTATTCGCTACAGTTACATCCACATCAGTATAAATTGATTCAGTACAACCATCACTTTTTTATATATTTTCATTTTCTCTTTTATCCTTTCTCATCACTCATGACGCTGCTTTCCCTTAACTCTGACTCGACACATAGTAATTCGCGAATCAACCTATATAGTCAGATTGCCGTAGGGGCTGAAAGGAGGGTTGGGAGCCCCCACTAAGGGTCTCATTGGGCGGAGCCTCCGTACCAAATTTTTTCGTGCTCGTGGTGAATTTTATTTATATTTGTGAACGATGTGATTTTCAGATCTGGAAAGCATTGGGCATCATTCAGTGTCGGTGAATGGGGGTGTGTTGATAATTGCGAAGCTGATATGAGGATTGCGACTTTATTAGAAGGCTGCGACAATAGTTACACTCCTTTTATTAATTGAAAATTAGGACATTTTGCGAGGACTGCGATCATTGTCGCATTTTCAATATAGGTGGGAAAATTGTGTTTTATTGAGGGTTACAAACATGGTCCTAGTCCTAATAAAAACTAAAAAATAAGACATTTTTATAAGAACTACGATCATAGTTGTACTCCTCTCGCGGAGATTCAGAAACATGACATTTTTATCAGGAATACGACCATGATCACAGTTTTGACATTTTTTTATGAGGAATGCGATCATGATCGCACTCTCCTATATATCAGCGGTCTGCATTTTCGAAGCGTTTTTTTTCGAAACAATTAATGCGGGGTATTTGTGTCTTTCGCCGCTGAGGAGCGCTTCTGCGTTTGACACATCGGCGCACAAATTATGAAGTTAATTTTTTTTTTTTCAAATTACGATTTGACATATAAAGCTGTAGCGAAATCCCCCAAAATAAATTAAAATACAGGATAAATAGATGCCTTCTAAACAGATGCCTCCAGGGAGAAGATCCATGCATGAGCTGGTCGACAGAAGCTAACATGCAGCAGATGGCGCTGACTTTGCGACGGTTTTAACTCGGCGTCCTGTTTTGACTCTTAAAGTTAATAATAATAAATTAATAATTAAATCCATTTTGTGGTGTCAAATTGACGTTGCCATTCGAGACTTGATTCCTTAATTTCTTGACCTGAATCGGTCCCAGTCCCTTTGCCACTTGTCTGTTTGCAATTAATATTGTTAAATGTTACCTCTTTTGTTGAAAAACATATGACGACTTCTTGCTTGTTCACACTCAGGCCTCCTCTTTCTTTTGGGCTGTGATTAAGACTAGTCCAAAATTAAACCCAATTTGAGGGCCCAAGTTGAGCTCGGTGCTTATAATGCTTTTGAATGTAATTTTTTTCCAGCACATGGTTGAAACTTTTTAATGTTGTGAGCTTCGTGGGCTCACTTTTTGGGCCTCTGCTCCAGCTGGCCTTCACTCTTAACAGGACTCTGGTTTTTGAAATCATAATCAAAAAGTTATTTCAGTAGGCCCTATCCATGCCTATCTAATTTTAGTAGGAGGGTATTAGAAATTTTGAACTTGTTTTGTATTTTGGGCTGTGAACGGAATCAGGTCATGAAGAACTGACTATTTCTTAATCTCAGATGTACCCATATCAATGAAACAAATTACTCATTATTTTATGGAATCATTAAGAAGATTCTGTAAGACCTTATAATTTTTTAGAGACTGTGCAAAAGTCAAGATAGAGAAGAGAAATCCAATGAGTTGAAGACACGTAACAAAATCAAGACCTCTTCGTTGTTTGTTTGCGGGAGGAAGAGCTGCTCTTCCTCCACTGGCAACTGAGTTGGCGGAGGACAAGAAGAAGTTCTCCATGTAGGGGGAGAGGAGATAGATGAGATAGAGGAAGATAGCACAGAGATCAGAAGACAAAGGAGCAAGAAACGGCGCATGCAGCAGGCTGCTGGTCGACCGGTGTGCATGAGGTGCACAAACGCAGAACGGTTGACCGTTGCATGGAAGCGGTGGACCGCCCGGTCGACTGAAATGAGCCAAGTCTCGGTTGGAGACGGTCGACCGGTACGATTGACCGTGGCATGGGTCGGTCGACCGACAGACGCGTTTTCTGTAGTCCTTTAAGTATTCAGATTCCTTTTCTGTTTGGGATCGAATCCAATCGGGGTTTCGTTAAACCCAGGGACTCTGTGGTTATAAATAAGGAGTAGAGCCCTCATGTATTGTATCCCTGAAAGTTCCCTTAAGTATCCCTCTTGTTGATTGTTGAATCAATAAAATCTTTCTCTCTCTTGTCCCGAGGACGTAGGCACGTTGCCGAACCTCGTTAAATACTGTGCTGAGTGCTTTTCTCTTTTGTTTCTTTATTCTTGTCGTGTTGGGTACATCTCCGGCTGCATCAGTCTCCTCCTGGTTGGTAAATTCCTCAGAGAGATTGTTGTCCTGCGCACAACACTCCACCTCAAAAATCTGATGGACGACTCTCTTAGCTCGCCGATCAATGCGACACGCAACAGTCAAACAACAATTAAAGAAGAGGGCGATCTTTCCCTCTTCAATCTCTCTTCCCTTCCTCTCTTCCCTTTTCCGGGATCTAAACAAGCCCTTGTTATCATTTTATGTGGACTTACATTTGCGTGATGGTGAAATAGTCAATCAGGTATCTAATTTATTATTTTTTTTTCTTTTTCCCTCTTCAGAATTCCTACCCCTAAATAATAATATATTATGCACTACTTGTTATTGTCAATAAACATATCATGGAGTATAAGGTTTTACCAGTCTCTCTGATGTAACTGGTTTCCAGCATGAATCTCACCTTCTTTGAGAGAAAGAAATTAAAAAAAAAAAGTGTAATTTTCATCAAACGTGAAAGGCGACATCAGCCGTCCGATCTACAATTACACGCGCGTGATGGCGCCTCGCACGCGCACGGCACGAGATTGCGCGCGCGCTCAACTAACGCATTTAAATTTTGTCTTTTTCTGAAAAGAAACGAAGAACAGAGGGCAACTGGATATTAAAAAATATCCAAAAAAAAGCAGGAAAAGACAACACAGAAAGCGATAAAGGTCGAGAGAGAGAGAGAGAGAGAGAGGGGGAAATGGGGGTTTTCGGGGAGATTAGGGTTTTGAGGCCATTGCTTCACCTCCTGATCCCCCTCTGCGTTCACTGGATCGCCGACGAGATGACCGTCTCGGTGCTTGTCGACGTCACCACCGGCGCTCTCTGCCCCGGCGAAACGTCCTGCCCCGAGGCGATTTATCTCTCCGGCCTCCAGCAGACGGTAACATATCTTGATTGATTCTTAGTTCTATTTCTTTTATGTGTTGATCAGACACTTGCAATCTCAGTTATTCAATTGAAAATTCTGTAATGGCGTTAGCTGGATTGATTCTGCTGTAGGTCGTCGGAGTTTTCAGAACGGTGGTGCTTCCGATTTTGGGCCAGCTCGCCGATGAATATGGGCGCAAACCGTTGCTTCTCATTACTATTTCTGCTCCCGTGCTCCCATTTGGTATCGTTCTACCAACTGAATTGCTTCAATTTGATCGATAACGAAATTGTGGAAGATTTATTCTTCCTTCTGTGCCCTATGTCATGCTAATTTTGAATAGACTTTTATCATTCTAAGCCTTCATTTTCATTTCCATTCTTATTAATTTGCAGCTGTACTCGCGTGGGGGCAGTCGAGAGGTTTTGTGTATGTCTACTTTGTTCTTCGGACGATTTCACACATCATCAGTCAGGGAAGCATATTCTGCATCTCTGTTGCTTATGCTGTAAGGACCGTCCCTTTCCCAAGTTATCGCCGTTTAAATTGCTAACTTGATGTATTGTATCAACTGTTAACTCATAGTCGCCAATTTCATAGTTTAATGGATATTGTTTAATTGCGATTTCATACAATGTGATCACTAGAATGCTCTTCTTTGAGCAGGCAGACGTAGTGGAGGGAAGTAAACGGGCTACAGCATTTGGATGGATGACTGGGATTTTTTCTGCGTCATATGTGCTGGGAAATGTGTTGGCGCGATTTCTTCCAGAAGGATGGATTTTTGAGGTACGCTTGAATATATCCAAAACAAAACCATCACAAGTATCAAAACTTCATTCATTCAGTAGGTTGTTGATGGCCGAAATTGTTTCAGGTATCCGTAACTTTGTTAGTCATCGCCATCTTGTACATGAAAATATTTCTTGTGGAGACCATCAGTAAAGATTCCCGGCAACATCAGCGTGTTCCATGTTCAGCGATGGTCTCAACGGTCCTCCAGGATCGCTGGAACTCGATGAAAGATACTGTATCTGTGGTCACTAGTAGGTAGATTCAATTTACACAAGTCACCATATGCCCCTAGTGTTTCTGCAGCTTAATTTCTGAATTTATCAGCCTTTTCTTCTTCTTTTTTCTTGCAGCACAATACTTACACGTATCTCATTTGTTTTATTCTTCTACAAGTTGGGCATGAACGGCATCAGCAGCGTCTTACTGGTAGCTATACATATCTCTCTATAAATTAAATTTTAAGAATAATTGTAAGTTTATTTAAAGTTCATGACATGATATGATTTTGTCGCGCAACATATCATCATATGGACATTGCTAGTGAAGAAGTTTTTTCTTCTTCTTTCGAATTTCATATGGAGTTCTGTTTTTCTTACAGTACTATCTCAAATCAGTTTTTGGATTTAACAAAAACCAATTCTCGGAAATTCGGATGTTGGTTGACATCGGGTCTATATTTTCTCAGGTACCATCTTAATCCACATTGCATGCTTATAAACTATATTCTTTGAAACAAAGACCGTTACCTCGACTTGAACCTAGGACTAATTACCTATGTATTTTATCTGTTCTGTAAAATCGCTGACTTAAGCTATGCGGCCTTTTAGATTCTCATGCTACCGCTTATCAATCCGTATCTCGGAGAAAGGGGAGTATTGTGCATTGCCTTGATTGCTTCTATCGCTTATGTAAGTCTTTTGCAATGACAGTCGGGATCTGTTCTCTATTGCAAACATCTGGAGCCTGCTTTATCTCTCTACACTTCTTTGTTGTGCAGGGTCTGCTCTATGGCTTAGCTTGGGCACCATGGGTACTGTTTCCTGTCATCTTTTTTACTTTCTTCAACGGAGGCGATGTAGTTTATGAAGCTTACGATGTTATCATATGCAGGTTCCGTATCTCAGTGCCTCGCTTGGTGTTGTATATATTCTCGAGAAAGCATCTGTAAGTAATCTATGGAGTGATGTTACTGTTCAGAATTAAGAACCAAATATCATTTACTGAACTTGAAATGAGTTTAAAAGCCAGACTCCTGATTGTATCTCCTTACAATTTCTCCTGGTTTCTTCATTTTAACAGACTTATGCTATTATATCGAAGGCAGCAATCGCAAATGATCAGGTATTAGCTGTGATGCATGAACTAAAGTGCTAAATGAAAGAACTTACTGCAAGTTCGGTATTTCTTCAAGAGCTCCCTAAAAAAAACATAAGAAGGGTGTAAAACTATTTCACAGGGAAAGGCACAAGGCTTCACTGCTGGGGTGAGATCGATTGCCAGCTTGTTATCGCCTATTGTAATGAGTCCATTGACTTGTAAGTAAAATCATTATCCATACATGTTTTGCTTGCAAACATACTGCTAGCTCAAGCCGAGTACTATGCATTTTCAGTTTCATTTTACATATAACATATTTCTTCTTGTCTGCTTCAGCTCTCTTCATCTCAGACAAGGCACCATTTAACTGCAAAGGTTTCAGCATACTCGTTGCATCTCTCTCCATGGTCTCTCTCTCTCTCTCTCTCTCTCTCGCGATTGTTGATTGCATAATTTGGCAGTAGATGTTTGATGAATGTTTGTTCGTGTATAGGTCGTGGCACTGGGCTACGCTTGGCAGCTAGACCCTGAAAACAAAAGCGAAGAGTCAGAATGTGAGAATGCACACGAGTCTCTTGATGCACCATTGCTCTCTCAGGCCAGTGTGTAATTTAGCTCTGATACGCGAACAAAGTGGTGAACAGGGCTACAAACACCAGCTTCCAAGTACTACTCCGGACCTCTTTGTAACGATAATTGATAATATTCATATGTAATGATACCATATTATTATCCTGTAATCACAACACATGAACAGTTTCTTTTCTTTGATTGGAAGGTCATGCTGATCACCCATTATATGTACAGTTTCTTATCTGTGATAATTTAAGGCTGAAATGTTGTTTTTCTCCCATTTAAACGGATCAAATGCATACAATATGCATGCAACCTGTGATAATTTAAGGGCTGCAAACATCAGTGATAATTTTTTGTTTTCTTAAAAAAGTTTAACAAATTAACAAATTTAGCACTAATGCAGCATCTAACTCTGCCAGTGCATTGTTCACTGCCTGTCCCAAGGCTGGATAAAGGAGGTGGGTTGTGGTAGGCCAGTGACAGTCAACGTAAAACATTGTCACATACTATGAACATGAACCAAAAATTAAATTTCGTTAGGGCGTTCCCTATTGAGCGACGCGCTACATCGGAGCCCGGGTGTAGTGAAAAGTGGGCAAGCATTGCTAGGTCGTCGTCCGAAAATGACGCGCCACATTGGCGTCTGGATGTGGTGTCAAATGTGTAAGGGTTCTCACACTTTTATGAGCGGGTGAGGGTAAAGAAGTTAACTCATGAATATAGGATTAGGTTAGCATCACGGAACATAGGTTCTCTTACAGGTAGATTAGCAGAGTTAGTTGATGCTATGATCAGACGGAATGTTAGTATTTTGTGTATGCAGAAAACTAAGTGGGTAGGTGAAAAAATTAGAATTATAGAGCCTTGGGGTTTTAAACTTTGGTATACTAGTAGAGATAGAAATCATAATGAGGTGAGTGTGATCATAAATAAACAATTGCTTGAGAATGTAGTGGAGGTTAGTAGAAAGGGTGATAGGATTTTAATAGTTAAACTTATTTGAGGCATGAGATTTTTAATATTATTAATGTCTATGCACCATAAGTAGGACTTGATCAGTTTAGTAAGTGTCAACTTTGAGAGGATTTAGATGAGATTGTGCAAGGCATGCCCATTAGAGAAAAGCTTTTCATAGGCGGTGACCTCAATGGACATGTAAGAACTATTCGTTATAGGTTTGATAGTGAACATGGAGGATTTGGTTTTGGGAAAAGAAATGAACCAGGTAGCTCGATTCTAAATTTTGCTTTGTCTTATGATTTGATCTTAGCAAATACTTAGTTTAAGAAGAGAGTCTCACTTGATCACTTTTATAAGTGGATCAAGTGCGAGCCAAATAGATTTCTTTTTAACTAGAAAAGTAGATAGAGGTTGTTGTATGGATTGTAAGGTAATACCGGGTGAGAGTGTAGTAACCCAACATAGACTCTTAATTTTAGATGTCCGGATTAGAAGGAGATTTAAAAAGATTAAACGTAAGTTAGATCATAAGATTAAGTGGTGCGGCTAAAAGAAGGTAACCAATGAGTTTTTTTAGATCGATTAGTACATGAAGCAGATTGGAAAGCACAAGATGACCCCAATACAACATGAAACAAAATTGCTAGCTGCATTAAAAAAGTAGCTAAAAATGTATTTGGTGAGTCACGGGGTGGTGCTCCACCATGTAAGGACACATCATGGTGGAATGAAGAGGTAAAAGCTGCCATTAAGATCAAATGAGACTCTTACAGAGAGTTGGAGAAAAATTGTGATGAAATAAGTTTTGAGAGGTATAAGCTAGGCAAGAAGGAGGCTAAAAAAGCTGTTAAGAATGCAAGAACTAAAGTGTACAAAGAAGTATATGAGAAGTTGGACACCAAAGAAGTTAAAAATGACATATATAGAATTGCTCGAATAAGGGAGAGAAAGACTAGAGACTTATGTACTATGAGGTGTGTCAAAGATGAGGATCAGAAAGTTTTAGTTTGAGATGAAGAAATAAAAGAAAGATGGAGAGAGTATTTTGACAACTTGTTCAATGGTAGTTCTACTCAAAATTTGAATGACTTTACCATTCAGTGCTAGGATATGAACCATAATTATATGCGCAGAATTAGAGAATCTGAAGTTAAAGAGACCTTGAAGAGGATGAAGTCAAGAAAAACTATTGGTCCGGATGGAATTCCTACTGAGGTATGGAGATGCTTAGGAGAGGTAGGCGTGAGATGACTGATAAACCTCTTTAAAAAAATCTGGTTAACTAAAAAGATGCCAAATGAGTGGAGAAAGAGTACCTTAGTACCTCTTTATAAGAACAAGGGTGATATCTAGAGGAGTTCAAACTATCGTGGAATAAAACTCATGTGTCACATCATGAAGCTTTGGGAAAGAGTAATTGAACACATGTTAAGGCAGAATGTTAAAATATCAGAGAACCAGTTTGGGTTCATACCAGGGCGATCGACGACACAGGCTATTTATTTGATTCGTCAACTTATAGAGCGATTTCGAGAGAGAGAAATTTACATATGGTCTTTATTGATTTAGAAAAAGCTTATGATAAGGTGCCAAAAGAGGTATTATGGTGGACATTGATGAAAAAAGGAGTCCCCATCAAATATATTGACATAATCAAGGACATGTGCAATGGAGTAGTGGCTGTGGAGGCATAACAAGTGATTTTTCTATCACAATTGGATTGCATCAAGGATCTGCATTGAGTCCATTCTTATTTGCCATAGTGATGGATGAACTTACTAAAGCTACTCAAGATGAGATATCGTGGTGTATGCTATTTGCTAATAATATTGTCCTAGTCGATGAGATGAGAGCTGGGATAAATGCCAAATTGGAACTATGAAGGCAAACTCTAGAATCTTGAGGTTTTAGATTAAGGGTCTGTTTGTTTCCCCGCAAAAGTCCGCAAAATCGTAAGTCGTAAAACCTCTTTTCTATTTTTCGTTGTTTGTTTCGCTGCAAAACAACTTGCAAAATACAACTCTCATTTCCCATTTGCAGTTGCTACAGTTAAATTTGTGGACATGTATCTCACTTTTACACTCACATTTTCCCACTTGCAATTGCTACAGTTAATTTTGTGGTCATGTAAATTCCACTTGTAGTACACTTGCAGTCCCAAAACAGTTACTTGATAATCAATATATAATTTAATATTAATAATATTTAATATTTTTAATAGTGTTTAATTTCTTATCTAATTATTTTATATTTGTATTTTGTATTTTTTAATTTTTAATATTGTTTTAATATTTAATATTTAATTATTTTAATTTAATATTTTTATTTAATATTGTTATTTAATATTTTATTATTTTATTAATATTTACACCGATTTTCTTAATATTTTATTTAGATTTAATATTTTATTAATATAACAATAATATGCTTTAATATAAAATTATTATATATCTAATTTATTTATTTCTTAATATAAATAATTGCTTTATTAATATTATCATATACTTTAAAATTATATTAATATTTTATTATGTTAATAGTGTAATAATTCATTATAACAATATCATAATAATATTTTATTATTAAATTTATAATTATATTTTACTTTGTTTATTTTATATTTTTATAATATTACAATATTATTATAATAAAATTTAATATTATAATAATCTTAAGTATTTTATAATATTATAATATTATAACTATATTTTATTATTTTTCTTAAGATTTTTTTAATATTTATGTTTTATTAGTATCCTTAAAATTTTATTAATGTTCTTTATATTTTCTTAAAATTTTATAATTATTTATTTAGTTAATATTTTAGTAATTTTTAACCTAATTTTTTATTAATATTATTGTTATAATTATAATATTAAAATTATTAATATTTTATCTCAAATTTATTAGTATAATTTAATTTTCAATAGTATATTTAATTTAATAGTATTTATAATATTTAAATCACTGCTACAGTTAATTTTGCGGCCAACTTTTCCACTTATACTTTTAAGTTACCAATTAAACACCGTAAAACACATATACTTTCTCGTTCACACTTTCACTTTACCAACCAAACACCGTAAAACACAATATACTTTTCCATTTACAATTTCACTTTACCAGCCAAACACTGTAAAACACAATATATTTTCTCTGCTACAGTTCATTTTTTCCATTCTCATTTTACGACTTACGACTTGCGACATTTTACGGCGAAACAAACAGGCCCTAAGTAGGACAAAAACAGAGTATATGGAATATAAATTCAGTAAACAGGGAATCAAAAATTATAGTATTGTGAGAGTAGATGGACAAGAAATACCGATGAGCAGTCATTTTAAGTACTTGGGTTCTATTATCCAAAAGGATGAGGAGATAAATAGTGATGTCAAACATAGGATCCAAGCCGGCTGGTTGAAATGGAGGAGCGCAACAAGAGTTTTATGTGATCGTAACATTTCGTTATGGCTAAACAGAATGTTTTTATTGGACTGCTATTAGGCCAGCTTTGTTATATGGCACAAAATGTTGGGCTATAAAGAGATATCATGCCCAGAAGATGAGTGTATCAGAGATGCACATGCTTCATTGGATGTGTGGTAACATGAGGAGAGAGAAGGTGAGAAATGAGGATATTCGTACTAAGATAGGCGTAGCCTCTATAGAAGAGAAGATGAGAGAAAACCACCTACGATGGTTTGGTCATGTGCGACGTAGACCTACAGATACGCCAGTCCAGCGAGTAGAGCGTACCAAATTAGGAGAAGTTAAAATAGCGCAAGGGAGACCGAAGAAAACATGGATGGAGGTAATACGACAAGATATAGAAGCTAGAGGTCTTAGTGAAGGCATATTGCTCGATCGGAATGAGTGGAGAAAGTTGATCCATGTGCCCGATCCGGCGTAATTCTCTTTTGGTTCATGTAGCCTACCCCAGATACTTGGGACAAATGGCTTAGTTGTTGTTGTTGTTTTGTAGCATTAATGCAGCATCTGGAGGAAGTGTCACATGTGATACCTAGGTTGACTTTCAAAAGCAGCCAACAATAATTCAGACCAATAATTAAGAAATTATTAAGACAGAACCCAACCTGAACCATATCAGCCCCTTGAAAATGATTCTGATTCGAGTAGCACTAAAAATGCCATCTTTTCTCATCAGATTTCTTCAGTAACACCTAACAAATTGTAAGGCCAGTTTCCAGCAAAAAGCTAACTTCACGTGGACACCAACAAACAAGAAAATGAAAAATGAAGAGCTAATGGTGGCTAACTTCACGTGGACACCAACTAACAAGACAAATCTCAAGCTGGGAACAAAGAAATTAATTAATTATGAAAAATGACATAATCGGTCTGTTGCTTAATGATTCATCAGTTTGGCTCACATTAGGCAACTGAATTAGGGATGATAATCATAAATTAAGTATAGATTATTATTAGTGTGTGTGTGTGTGTGTGTGTGTGTGTGTTTGCACCGTGAACTTACTGCAGAAAGCCTCTTGTGATCTAATGACGGAAGCTAATTAACCCTCGAACACTAATTAATTAGCAATCAATAGAGACTAATTAGCGAATGGGTGGAGCCAAAACAGACACATTTCGCGCATAAAAGGACAGTTTAAGGATGAAAGTGAACATCACAACAATTGCTGCAGTGATATGAGATGCAGCGTTGCACCAACCAAGAAAGATGCCAATGCTGAAAGCATATCCTAATGACAAGAAATATACCTTGCACCTTTGTTCATTCCTTGACGCCACCATGTTCTTCCAAAAAGCCCTTTGCTTCTAAATCTTATATATCTTGTGCTTTAATGTCAGCTCAATCACTTTATTGCTGCCCTTCTCCACTCCGAACAGAAAATGGCATCGCCATGGCCTTTAGCTTTCGGCTTCCTCCTCCTCCTCGTTGGGTCCGTTACAGCCTCTGATTACAATCGACCACCGCCAAAAAGGATCGTTTCTACACGGTGCACGAAGCCTGAGTCACATCCTCAACAGGTATAGTTCATTCCCTCTATCTTCTGTTTTGTAACAGAGCACAGAGTTTAGATGCTTACAAGTACTTGTAGCCTGCTTCAGGTCCATATTTCAGCAGTTGGGGCAGATGGCATGAGAATCACATGGATCACCAATGATAAGCATGCGCTTTCACGGGTCGAATATGGCAAAGCTCCTGGAGTTTATGATATGTCAGCCACCGGTGAGCACACAACATACCGATACTTCTTCTACAAATCAGGCACAATTCATCATGTTAAGATTGGGCCTTTGGATCCGGATACGGTCTATTACTACCGATGTGGTGGTGTTGACGATATGTACAGCTTCAAGACCCCACCAGCTGCTCTCCCGATTGAGTTCGCCGTTGCAGGTTGGTCTGAAACCAAACTCCTGTTGAGTTCTGCAGAAATTTGAAACATAACATGTGAAAGTTTAGCACATACTAAACGCTACAATCATGATTGTATTGTGCAGGAGATCTTGGGCAAACAGAATGGACGGAGTCTACACTGAATCACATAAATGCATCTAACTATGACATGCTTCTACTCCCTGGCGATCTTTCATATGCTGACACGAATCAACCACTGTGGGACTCCTTTGGTCGACTCGTTGAGCCATTAGCAAGCAGAAGGCCATGGATGGTGACTCAAGGCAACCATGAGATCGAAGCATTCCCGATCTTTGATTGGTTCCATCCTTTTGCATCATACAACCACAGGTGGAGAATGCCCTATGAGGAGAGTGGCTCATCCTCTAACCTCTACTACTCTTTCGATGTCGCTGGGGGTGCCATTCATGTTGTAATGTTGGGCTCGTACACTGACTTTGGCTCTGACTCAGATCAGTACAAGTGGTTGGTTGGGGATTTGGGCAGGGTTGACAGAAATCGGACACCATGGATTATTGTGTTGCTTCATACACCTTGGTACAATACAAATTCGGCACATCAAGGGGAAGGAGAAAGCATGAGGGAAGCAATGGAGTCCATACTCTACAAAGCTCGCGTTGACATTGTTTTCGTGGGTCATGTACATGCCTATGAACGATTCGTAAGTCCATTCTACTGTTCTTACGATTTAGCAAACAATTGCAGTATGAAGCATTTCTACTTTTATAATTGTCTAATTCAATTTTAATTAAAACCTAGGCTATTATAAAGCCAAGATGAATCAAATTTCTATCACAAACTACAGGTGGATTTCTCTACGTTGGTTTCTGAAAATTATCTTAGGCTTTACATTTATCAGCTAATGGTTATATAATATACATAATTAGCTTAGTTGAAGAATGACTAGTTCCCCTTTATCCAGATCAAATGGGGCTTAGTTCATTGAACAATGCAATGAATACCAATTTCATATGAGTGTTATAAGCAACAAAAGCTCTAGATTCATTAAGCTAACTGTCTCCTGAGTCCTGACAATCGATCTTTGTGTATCGTAACAGTAGCATAAGACCTATAAATGGAATTCTTTCCTCCCAATTTGTCAACTTTTCTAATCAAATGCTTACATTTAATTTAACTTAATTGCAGACAAGGGTCTATAACAATTCGGCCAACTCTTGTGGCCCGGTGCATATAACCATCGGCGATGGAGGGAACAGGGAAGGCCTTGCATTGGAGTAAGTCGAAAGCTCAAAATCTTTCAATACAAGGATTCATTGCCAATGTAGTTATCTTCAAGTTTTCTAACACATGAAAAAACCTTACTTGAAGCTGTGGACACACTTTCTGAATTAGCTTCTGTTATTGCTGTGCAGCTTCCTGAAGAACCACAAGCTTGCTCCTCTCTCTCTGTTTCGTGAGGCGAGTTTTGGGCATGGGAGGTTGAAGGTACTGAATCAAACGCATGCTCACTGGTCATGGCACCGGAACGATGACTCGCAGTCCACAGTTCGCGATGAGGTGTGGTTGGAGAGCTTAAGTTCAAAGTATGGAGATGGGGAGAATGTTGAAAT
Source organism: Agave tequilana (assembly GCA_038442645.1). Classification (NCBI taxonomy): domain Eukaryota; kingdom Viridiplantae; phylum Streptophyta; class Magnoliopsida; order Asparagales; family Asparagaceae; genus Agave; species Agave tequilana. Next base: position 56,531 of record JAVJIF010001253.1, read on the forward strand.
GTCTTCAACTAAAGAGGAGCTATAGTGTTTTAGGGTTTCATACTTTCATTAGCTTGTTAGAAATTTTTAGTGAAGGATTGTTATAGCTCTCTTGATAATTCAATAAAGTTTTTATCCCTTTTGATATAAGAGTGAGAAATACAGTTTTCATTTATTTCTTTGTTGTGTATTTTCAAAAAAAAAAAAATTATAATTAAAGTTCAAATAAAAATCCAATCTTTCAGCCTTTCACTGCCAATTCCAATAAAAAAGAAAATTAACAGCATATATCATCAATAAACATCAAATTCGAAAACAAAAGAAGATCCTGCGGCTTCATGCAACTCAACACAACAAAAAGCAAACTTTCTCGAAAGAATCAAAAAGTTGCGTCAAATTTTACCTTGCAATTGTAATGCAGCTAATTCGAAAGTGGAGATCGAGGGATTCGATCCAACCATCATGCTCCTACTCCTCCTTCGCGATTATTAATCAAGAGAGAAGAAGAGAGAATTAGGGGGCAGGTTCTCCCCCTTCTCTCTCTCTCCTCTCTCTCTCTCTGTAATGATTGTGTTGATTTAAAATGCAAATTGTAATTTTGCAAGAACACTCCTCATCCCCGAGCACGAAATAACTCATTATTCTGCATTAAAATAGAAAATTGTGACTGCAGAGCCCGGCCCGGCCCGGCCCGGTGGACCTCCTGGCATCGACACGAGCGAGCACGCGCGCGATGGCGACCTCCCACACGGGGGAGTTCATACGGCACGTGCTCGCGCGCTCTGGCCTCACGCGAATAAGTACGGACACCGACTCCCAAACCTACTCAACCAAAAAAGATAGACGACGACCAAAACCACTGAGAAAACATCTTCACAAATTGATCTGCGGGAAAAAAAATTTAGAAAACGAGAGAGAGAGAGAGAGAGAGAGAGAGAGAGAGAGAATGGTTTTGGGGGAGATTAGGGTTTTGAGACCCTTGATCCATCTCTTGATTTCCCTCTGCATTCATTGGATTGCGGAGGAGATGCCCGTCTCCGTGCTCGTCGACGTCACCACTCGAGCTCTCTGCCCCGGCGAAGAGTCCTGCGCTGAGGCGATTTATCTCACCGGCATCCAACAGACGGTGAGCTGATCCTTCTCTCTACTCGCTTTAACTTTTATAGATCCCAATATTAAGCTCATTTCAGTGACCTGCAATTCTTTATTAAATCTTCAGCCCTAATGTCAGATTTTTGTGCCGTTTGCCGAAAATTGGGATCTTGTCAGGGGAAAAGGTGTAATTTTTGGTATTCATACGGTAATTTATGGCAGTGAAGGGTTTATTGAATGCTCGATTGATTCTTTACCAATTTTTGTTAGCATTTGAACTTGTTCAAGCTTGCCTATGTTCTTTTTTGTTTAGATGTGTTATTGATTTGATGATAATGGCCATAATGATGTCTGTTTCCAGAAAAGTGATCATATTTGTGCACAGGCAATGACAATGACAACGACTGTAGGTTGATCATTTTGAGCAAGTAGGGTCTTTGTTTGTTGAGAATCTTTAACAAATGCATGAAGAAAAACTTCAATACAAGTCAGACAAGAGAGATTTCAAGTTGAATGCATGAACAAAAGTTCTGAAGGATTTGAAAAATGAAACTGAATAATGTTCGTGCACATGGATGGTGAATATCTGCGTTCCACCCCAAGCATACAACGGACCATGTAGAGAAATTGGACCTTTTCTGCAAAGCATATAATGTTGATCTAAGTATTATTCAAAATAAGATTCACACATACACTGAAAATCTCTTTATCAAGATCAAAGGGAAGGAGGGTTTTAGGCATACCTGATTCCATCATGAAGGTGACTCCGAAGGCAGCACGATCTCAAACACTTAAAGTTGATGGAGGGGATTCTCCTCTCCAACCAGCTGGTTCTCTTCTTAATCACAGTGGAGATGAGAAGCCTTCAAGAGAGAGATTGAGTCATAATAGTGGAGAGGAAATTCTAACCATGATGTATATAGCGTAGTGAGAACTCATTGTAATCTCTCTTATTTAGTGAATTCTCTCTCTTTCTTTGCACTGTGATTTTTTCCTTCAGTTTTTTCACGTAATTCTCTGGTGTTTGCAATTGATTTATTCTAATTTACAATTTGAGTGCAGATAAATTCCTCCAAAAATTTACCTCTACATTTTGGTGATTAAATTGAGAGCTTTGAGTCCACCTCAAAGTTCTCCTAATTTCAAACCCTTTTCCCTCCTCAAGAAAGCCTCTCTGAAGTCAAAATGGCCCCGTCGAAGAAGAACACTGCACGTGTTGCTGCCTCGACTGCGTCAAAGGCTAAATTAACGGTCGCCGGGGGCGCTGGGGCCACCATTGATCGTCCTCCACATTCCGACGTACTCATCAAAGATGCAGGAGGATTGTCTTCCCCGCTTACTGCCTCGGGGGCAGGGGCAACGCTCACGAGACTCGCTCCCCTCCGAGAGCCAACTCGTCTAAATGCTTTCCAGTCTTCAGAGGCGGTTGAACGAATAACGGGCGGAGGCGGTTCCTGAGCGCGAGAAGGCAACCTTGGAGAGAGACGAGGAGGACCGCGTCCAGACCAGCTTGTCGCTCAAATCGAGACCCTACAGAGGTCTAATCCACTAGGAACCAGAGGATAGAAGGCACTCACACTCCTTTGTCTTTGCCACCTAGCACTTTTCGGGGCGCTCGCACTGAGAGCAATTGGAGGTGCGACATGTCACTATCCCCGAGTAGTAGTCAATACTCCGAGAACTTTGGGTCGCACATGACCCCGAAGGTTCCTCGCGTGGAGGATATCGAGGAGATTGTCTGAAAGCAGGTTGAGAAAGCAAGTCAACTTCTCTGGAAGGAGAGAGAGACTTGCGGATTGAGGATCTTCGATTCTCCGCTCTCCGAGGAGTTCACTTCTCACTCCTTCCCGAGGAAGTTCGTGATGTCAAGCTTCGAGTGTTACTCGGGAGCCATCGACCCCATCCAACACGTCCGCCAGTTCCAACGACGACCAACTCCTAAATCGCGTGTTCCCGTTCAGTCTCAAAGGCCCTGCCTATGACTGGTTCTACATACTCTCGAGACAAGACAATTTATCCGAAACTTCGAGGAGGTGAAGCAGGCCTTCTACCACCAGTACGCTTTCTGACAGGAGCTCAATAAGAACAACAACCACCTCCTCACCATCAAAATGAAGCTTGGGGAAAGTCTTAAGTAGTTTGTCAGTTACTTTCAGAGCCAAATGGCTCTGATGTATAATTGTAATGACAACGTGGATGTTTTTGCATTAATCAGTGGGCTGCAAGTCTCCCACTCTTTCTATAAACCTCTGGTGGAACATGAGGTCACCAAGATGAGGCACATCCACACCCACGCTCATAAGTACATTCAAATTGAGGATGCTACTCGAAGTTCTGCCAATCACTCTCCCAAGCGAGGGGGCGAAGTGGAGAAATCGAAGGCGCAACCTATTCCTCCGAAGAAGACCCCGAGCCGGGCAGTCGGAATTGTCAACAAGCCCACTCGGAATCTTGCCAAGGCCCATGGGGATGAAGCCAACTTGACTTTGTTCGAAGTCTTCGTGGACCAGGTGTACAGTGCTATCAAGGACCAGGAGTTTATCAAGGCCCGAGCACTCCTGTCAAACCTCTAGGGACCTGGAGCCAAAGAGTATTGCGCTTTCCACGATGGTATGGGTCATCATACCATGGATTGTCGCTCTGTCCGGAGAAAACTCCATGAACTGGTGAATTGGGGCTATCTCCAGGAGTTTGTCCTCAACCGAGGGCAACCCTCAGATACCAAGGTTAAGAAGAGGGCCTCTGAGGTCCCACAGCTGGAGAGCCAGGCCATCCAGTATCAGAAAATCAACGCCATCTTCGGCGCCTCCCCAATCGAAGGCACCACCTCCCGAGAAAGGGCCATCTACATCAATGAGGAACACATGAGCAAGTACCCCACGGTGCTAGCTTGCCCATCATTGGCTCCTAGCAAGCCAATCTCATTCTCAGGCTCTGACATATCAGTTGTGCACTTATTGCATAACGACGCTCTGATTGTCACTATGATCATCGGTAACTGTCGAATGTCCAATGTCCTCATTGATAGGGAAAGCTCTGTCAACACCCTATATGGAGGCACCCTAGAAAGGATAGAGGACACTCTAAAAACCACCCAAGTAATGATCAACCCTCAAACCCAATCTCACCTATAAGGGTTTGATGGGAACAAGACACTCTCCGGGCACAATTTCGCTTCCAGTTCGTGTGGCCCCTACAACGACATCATGAAATTTTACGTGGTGGATGTAGAGTCCCCCACAACGCAATACTCGAGAGTCCCTAGCTCCACATGATAAAGGTCGTACTGTCTACCTATTACCAGTTGGTGCGGTACCCCACTCTGATTGGGACAACCGATATCAGAGGAGATCAGGCCACAACCAGAACCATATAGCTGTTGCTCAGAAGAAGTCGAGCTGAAAGTCAAAAACTGCGAAGTCTGTCTCCAAGGAGGACCTCCCTGAGAGAAAGAAGCTGAAACAGATTTCTACTGATTAATAATCAAAGTGCGACAGAAGCTCAAACTCTGACTCTTCCTCTGAATTAGAAACTCCTAACGACAGATCAGAGGAGGCCGAGTTGTTTCATGTGGACCCCTGTCATCCAGAGTGAGTCTTCCGAATAGACACGAAGCTTTCTGACCTAAAGAAGGATCAATTCAAGAAGTTCCTGTCTGAGAACCTTAATGTGTTTGCATGGTCCTCGATAGATCTGCCCTGGGTTGATCCCTCCGTTATTTTTCACACAGTATCTACCCTCCCTGAGGTCAAACTAGTGAAGCAGAAGCCGTGAAAGATGAATGTAGAACGTCTCCGAGCCCTAAATGATGAAGTTGACTGACTCCTCTAGGCCGGTTTCATCCGAGAGACTCTTTACCTCGACTGGCTCGCCAATCCAATTCCGATGAAGAAGAAAAATGGAAAGTGGAGAGTCTGCATCGACTTCGCTGACTTAAACAAGGCCTGCCCCAGACACTTCTCGCTGCCCAGCATAGATCAGATGGTCGATACAATAACATGCCACGTACTTCTCAGGTTTATAGATGCCTACTCGGGATACAATCAGATCAAGATGCATTCAGAAGATGAAGACAAGACGATCTTCACCACCAGCCGCACTATCTATTGCTACAAAATCATGCCCTTTGGCTTGAAGAACATCAGAGCCACTTTTCAGCGGATGGTCAATGAAGTCTTTAAGGAGCTGATCAGGAATACAATGGAGGTGTATAACGATGACATGCTTGTAAAGAGTCTCGATCGCTCAGACCAAGTGAAGAATTTTGGGAAAGAATTCGCTCCCCTCTGAAAATTCAATATGAAGCTCAACACCGAGAAGTATACCTTCGGAGTAGCCTCAGGCAAGTTCGGGTATCTGGTCTCTTTGCGGGGAATCAGGCCAACCCCGTCCAGACATCCGCTACATTGGTGATGAAATCCCTAACCACTCAAGGAGGTGCAGATTCTCAACGGTCACCTCGCTGCCCTCAACCACTTCCTAGCAGATCGATTAACAGGTGCAAGCCCTTCTTCATGGCCATAAAGAAGAATGAAATTGATTTCTATTGGAACGATCAGTGCGAAGCATCATTTCAAAATCTGAAGGCCTATCTGGCGTCTCCCCCACTTTTATACAAGTCACTTTCTGATGAAATGTTGTTCCTCTATGGAATGCCAAATCTCACGGATATAGGGACGCTGGACGATGTACATACGCATGGTAAATATACCCTCACATATGCACGCTAAGTCTCAGTACAGAAAAATAAATCCAATATACACAATTATTTCAGCAATAAATAAGTATAAGAATACCTGCAAAAGGGGTCAATAATTATGATAGATATGAAAAAAGATAAATAAGAAAATAAAAACTGAGTAATACAGATACTTAAGAATAATAGAGACAACAGATCTCCTCCTAATATCTCAAAAAACACCAAGTACTACGATACCTCGGATCTCAAACCTGGGCATGTAAACAAGGGTCGTCAGAAAGCGACCTAGTGAGTGATAAAATGAAGGAAGCTTTATATAATAGAATTACAATCATGATATTATATAATACACATTTAACTACCAGTGATGCAATATAATTATACTAATAATCGAGATATATGCATGATATAAACAAGTGTTACATTAATACTATAACATTATAAATGCTTAGCATGTTACAACGGTATTAGCTCTATAATATTATCCAATTATATAATATTAATATCAATTAATATTGGCAGGAAGAGTCTTATTTATCACCAACTTTATATTATTATGTTCTTATAATCAGTAGGAGTTATGCCATTTTTATGGTATGATCAATATGAGTAATAAGATATAGTATTTAGTTATATATTAACAAAATCAAGTTATTTAATGAACATGTATCAAGTCTTTATTATAGTATATTTATTGTTTAAACTAATAGTAACAGTAACATGATGGTATCATGATAAAAATACTTATACACGAATACATGAAACAAAGAATATATAGAATACAAAGTGTATATATACATGAATAGTGTCTTCACATGAAGTGCACAATATACATGTGACATGATCGTGGATAAGATATCGGTACATGTGACATGATGGTGGATAAGATATCAGGAAGTGTAACAAATATAACTGAACGATAATATACATGTACCGAGCAAGTCATATTATTTATACAATAATAACAATCAGTACAGCCTGATATTTTAATTAATCTCTTTTAGTATTTCATAGCACTAACAGTTCATACCGGAGCCCGTACTCCAGCCGAACCCATCTGAACATGGCATACAGGTATTATGATCCGAACGAGAGTGACCAAATAACAAGCTTTTTTGATGTCATTATTGTTTATAATATTTTATTATGTTAATTGGAAATACAATAATTAAGGAGCTCTAATCGGGTGGGTGTATCCCATGCATACTCGGGATCACGGCCTTAAACGGACCCCTGACTGTTGAGACCAGGGCCCTCCGCTAAGAGGGGAGCAGGTTTCGGGAAACGAGAGTTCATGAAACTATATACAATCGGTAATCAGTACTACCATCCCTTACAGCGGGATAAACATGGATCCAGTACATTCACCCGATAAGCTGTAGTCAATCGTCAAGTCTCCCCCATTCCTATGTTATATTTATTATATTTAAACTACATGGTATATCAGGAATAAGAACAGTGCATAGTACATATAACATAATAACAAGGCATGAGCTCTATTGATGTATGAAACAAGATAACGAGAAATAGGAAACAAGAGATGTGAGATTCTAAAGGTGACCCTCGTGGAACATGTTTCTTACGAAATATGATTCCAACTTACTATGATTAAAAGCACATTGGCTCAAAAAAGAGCCTAAATAATCAATGTTTTTCTTTATATTAAAAATCTCATTTTCAATATTAGAAGAAGAAACAACATGAGCATGAGAAATAAAGTTTTTTTTCACTTTGGTAATAGGAATATAAATCTTTTCTTTTACAACCAAAACATTTTTCAAAGAGTTTTTTCTTTTGAAATAAAAACAATCTCATTTTTTAAGATCTCATTTTCTTTTGAAACAAAATCAAGTTGAGTTTTCAAAGAACCTTTTCTTTTAAACCAAAATCTCTTTCTTTGAAAATCAACTCAACATGGTTTATCAAAGATTTATTTTCATCTAAAATTTTTTCTTTCTCATTTAAAACACAACCAAGTTTTGAAGATAAAAGTTTATTTTTTCTTCAATTTTTTCTTCAATTTCAAACTTTTATTTTTTAACAATTTATATTTTTTTAATAAATCCTCACAAAACATGATACACTCTTCATTCAGCATATTACCATCCTCATTTAACATATTTCCACTGTCATCAAGATTGAATTCTGATTTTACTTCAAGGGAGCCATTCTCTTGGACCATAAAGCATGCTTGGTCAGAATCATCTTTACTTGATTCTCTCTCCATATCATTTGGATCTTATTCTTCAAGAGAGATCAATGTGTTTCAGACTACAAAAAGCGGAATAATAATTAGCAAGCCTAGAGATATAATCATTATTAAGAGTTTTCTTAAGTGCAATCATGGTTTGTGAACTAGTCTCAAAATATTTGCCATTATCAATATAAGATCTTTTTATTTTGGCAAGATAGACATGTAATTCTAGGATTTTAAGATATGAACTCATTTTGATTTTTACATAACTAACATCAAACACAGGTGAAGTAAGAAAATTCATGTGTGTGTAAATAAGTATAGTAATTGGCAAATAAGGATCACTCTTCGATAGTTAAATCAAATATCAGGTGCACTAGCTCGATACCAAATGAAAGTTCACCTAGAGTGGATGAATATGTGATTCGCTAATCAAATGCAGAAGCTAAAAAATAATGGCTAATAAAAATTAACACAAATATAGATTCCAAAAAGCGAAGCTGAATCCCCATTGAGGGCTTTAGAACTTCTCCTCAAGATTTCTTTTATAAAAGTTAGGCGCTTCAATAGATCTCTTGGACCAAAATAAGTATAAGCACAATATCAAGCATATATAGATGAGTAATAATATCAATGCAAGATCCCTGTTTTAAATATCGTCCGACTCAGCGGAGATATCAGCTGATATCTCCTTTTTTGCTTGTTTTCGACACGATATGTGAACATCGTTCGCCATATCGTTTGTAGCAAAAAATGGCCAATATTTAAAATATTGGACGATAAATTGCCCGATATCGGGCGATAAATCGCTTGAGATATCGTTCGATATGAAATAACTTATTTATTTCATGACTGCGTGCAAATATACATTATTTTTTACTGTCTTTACATGCATATTACATTATTTTTATTAGGTAGATGTATCTATGATACTAAATCAACTTTTAGTAATTAATATTTTATTATATATAGTGTCTGATATTAACGTCCGATATGTACGCGTATCCCCGATATCCGATATCTGATATGAAAAACTCCCATTCGATACGATCCTGATATCCGATATTTTTGAACCTTGTGCAAAATATAAATAAGAGTAAAGTTAAGTTGAGAATAGGTAAATGCAAACATGAGAATATATTTCAAGGTTTGAGCCACTTACTTTACGTCCTTGCTTTCACCGCATGAAGGATTTCACTATCTCCACAAAGGAACTTCACAAATGATACAAACTCTAATTTTCTACACAAGAGGAGACACAAAGTCAATGCATAAGTAAATCACCTCTACACAAGAGGGAAGGTATAAAATCAATACTCCTCTACACAAGAGGAGGGGACAAAGCCAAATTGGAGGTTACAATCCTTGGTGACCACAAAAATCTCAAACAAAAAATCTCACAGTACAAGATCTTAAAGATAAATTTTGAAATGATAATTTAAGCTTGTGAGAAAATAAAAATTTTAGAAATGAAGCTCTTTGGAAAACAATTGGGAGAACTTCTATGGAGATATAGAAACTTGAAGAACAAAACTTGAATTTTTCAAAAACTTGTTTTCTTTGATTTTCTAAAACTTTGAAATACTTGAAAAACTTCTCTAAAGATATGGATTTGAAGCTCAAAATTTTGTTTAAAAACTCTGTATAAAGTAGGCAAGAAGACACTAGAAAACTGATTTCAAAACTCTTGTGAAATCTTGTCAAAATTCCAAGCAAAGATACTATTTATAAGCCTCTAAAACAATAGCCATTGGGGTCCAATCATAGGCTGAAGTAGCCTGTCGGTCGACCGGATGGTCGACTGTCAATGGTCAAAAATATGACTATTGGGGTTGCTAGTTTACCGAGCAGTCGATCGTTCCCAACATCCAGAGAACAAAACTCTCTGGCGATCGGCTAACTCGTTGACCGGAAACAAATAGAGAGCACTGAGTCTTTAATGGTCGACCGGTCAGCTGATCGACACGCACAACCCTTAGGCATGTGCACATCTGGTAAATCGGGCGGTCGACGGGGCACAACCCAAAACTATATTTATGTATTTTTTAATATTCTTTTAAATTTAATTAAATTTCAATAAATCTTAATAAATTCTACAAAAATAAGTTCATGAAAATACAGTGTAGCACAATTATGTGTGATAAAAAATCATCACATATTGCAAACATTTGAACTTGTTTTTGAGATAAAAACTTTCAATCTTAAAAACAAAATCGTATTTTTCTAAAAGCTAAACTTTTAAATGAAAATCTAGTTTTTCTAAAAACTTGTATAAATAAACAAGCTATTGAAACTCAATTGAAGTCCAATGTGTGGATAAAATCCAATACATATATAAAATGATATAAACTTATTTTTGACAATATATTTCATAAAAATAACTTTTTGTAAAAACAAAACTTAAACTCTTGAAAGCAATTCTTTAAAGTAAGTTTCTTAAACGCAATAGAAACACCAATGTGTATGGAAATCTCATATACATATAAATCAATGTAAACTTATTTTTGATGAACTCTATTTATGAAATAAAAAATGAGTTAAACCGAAAATCAAAACTTTTGTATGTATAAGTTATAAGCTTGAGCAATCAAAACTAGTCTATTCTATACAAATCTTCTAAACACTTATAAACTTTAAATATAAGTCTTCTCGTAGATTTTCTTCTCCAAGTAGATTTGATCCAAATTTGATTCTTTTAAGTTAGACTCCTTGAGTTCTTGAAATATTTTTTATGCTTAAGCTCTTGGATCAACACGGGTTAGCTTCAAAACTCGACTTTGAATCTTAAAGCTAAATACCAACTAAGATCTTTATCAATATCTGAAACTTAAACAAACACAAGATCATTGATACTATAATTATATGAGTTAATCATCATCAAAACTAGAGTGATGAGTCTTTGGGTCAACATATATGTGCTCAGGGGCCAGGGGCCCACGCGCTCTATATGCGCTCTGTATACGCACAGAGGTCAGGGGCCCACACATGCAAGCCCACGCATGCGCTGCACAGTCCACGCATGCAAGCACTGCAAAAAAAATGTGTAATATTCTCATTCACTACTCAAGCAGCAGTTGTGCAGCGCGCGTATGCATGTAAACCTTTTTTTATTTTCTGTTTAATTAAAAGACAGAACAATAATCACAATGATTATTCTAGAAAAATTATATATACATAATTCAATTAATTATCTTTAATTTAAACAATTATTTAAGATACAAAAATAATCTTATGGAATTAAATAAAGAGATTGCTCATGATTCTAATAGATCGAGATAAAAAATTTACTTTATATCCTGATGATCCGATAAAGAGGAGGTTGTGATTTCAATTGTTGATCTAAGTATTATTCAAAACAAAATTCACGCATACACTGAAAGCCTCTTTATCAAGATCAAATTGAAGGAGGGTTTTAAGTATATCTGATTCTATCACGAAGGCGACTCGAAGGCAGTACGATCTCAAACACTTGAAAATAGAGGGGATTCTTCTCTCCAACCAGCAGATTCTCTTCTTAATCCTTAGAAAGATTAGAGGCCTCTAATAGAGAGATTAGGTCATGATAGTGGAGAGAGAATCATACCCATGATATATACCATTAAGGAATTCTAGTGCAACTCATTATACATCTAGGCTCTTGATTAATAGTTTCACATGTGTAGATGGATCCCACATTTAACTTAAATACACTCATGACTAAGTGTAATTGAAATGTGTGTAGACTCAAACTATTACGCTTGATTAATTCTTTATTGAGTCAAATAACATAGGTGAAGATAGTCGGGTGCAAATATCCAATTGACTTGATTAGGCCCAATTGACTTTAGACTTGAAACCAAATAAGTCTAACATATAAAAGCAACGCTAGAACAAAATATTTTTAAGGACCATAAGCTACTAATGAGATGATAATCCTTCTTATTCGAGCACCTGATGGTGTCTGAGTGACTTCTGGATCAGCATAGTGGTCCTGTAAAGAATCCCCCCAGATGCTCATGGAGTCACCCTAGATTCTTCAATCTCTAGAATGACACTTCTCTAAGGTGTTTCTTTGCTTCCACCTTCTCTGCCCCGGCCTAATATGTAATGTTGTACTGATCTTAAAAGATCTTTAAGCAACTGTCATGTGTTTTAGCTTTGAATACAATGCGTGATATTCCAGTGACCTACTTTCCTAGAAATCATGGAGAAAGGATTCGTGTAATTTGCCCCAAATCCTATGAGTAAAGGCTGTGTTGCTATTGTTGTTATTGTTCCTTCTCCTGTTCCAAATAGTGTCAGTTGTGCAAGTTAGTAGTATCACCGATTTTGTTAACAACCTATATCCAAGGACTAAGTTGGTGAGTAAACAAACGTGTACAGTTTGCCTTTAGATAATGTTTACTTTCCATTTTTGTGTATAACTTCGTATTAGTGTTTAAATTCGATATATTAAATGTTAACCGGTTGGCATTTTAGTAATCATCACCAACTATCTTTGAATATGTTATCAGGGGCCTCAGCTTTATTGATCCTCTTGTAGGTTGTAGGCGTTTTTAAAATGGTGGTGCTTCCAGTCTTGGCCAACTTGCTGATAATTATGGGCGTAAACCGTTGCTTCTTATAACTATTTCCACTTCCATAGTCCCATTTGGTACGGTTCTTCCAATTAAATCAAATATTCAAGTATTTCACAGTCAATTTATTTTTGTTTAATTTATGTGGCATATGTTTTTCCTCCACCTTATCTGTTTCACATGTAAGCTGATTTAATAAGCAGTACAAGCAAAGTTATTGTTATTGTTTTTTTCCTTCTTCTCTCTTTCGATAAAAAGAGAAAATTAAAAAAATAAAAAACACAACATTGAAGCCAGTACCAACTGCGGCCAACTAGCCGACCGCCGGTGGAAACCGCATCACATCAGAGCCTTCAATTCAAGGCAAAGGCTAACAAATCACATAGACCTCCATAAACGTCAGATTACATCTCAGATCTTTTCGAGCTTATCGGCCTTGACCACGGGGTTGGCACGTGCAATGGCCTCCCGCCCGCCGCCTTGAAGTCGAACCCGCACTCGTGCTGCTTTAGGTACCGGTGGGCCCCGCAGTACGTGAGCCCGCACCGACACTTGAACCCCGTGATCCCCACCCTCTTCCTGCACGTCGTGCACTGGTTCGTCGCCGGAGCCTGGCCCTCTCCCCTGCGCGTTCTCGAGTTTTCCTTCTGTAAACTCGTGAGCGCCATTTGTACTATTCATATTTGTACATCTCTTTGTATTCTCGCATTTGCGCCTATCGGTGACCTAATATTCTTGTAATATTGTGTCACATCTGATGATAACTTTGTAATTGTACTCATATGTTGGAATGTATAATGCACACGTGCTTCCGTACTCTGATTCTTACCTGTACTGATGCTTAGCGTATATACGTGAGGATATTTTCGACCTGCGTATATACGTCGCAGTAAAGTCTCTGTACCCGTGGGATCAAGACGCTACAGTTACGGGAGCTTTCTACACCAAACGCGACGGAGTCGAGTTTTCTCCCACCTGGGGAGAATGATACGGACATCCAAGGAGCGGCACTGTTCGAATTGTTTCAGTCGATTGGAGTCTATTTTTTTATTTATTTGAGTCGATGTTGTTTTCTTTATTTTAGCTTTGTATTTCTCTGTTGTTTTTAGACCCATATCGACTACGTGAAGAAAGTCTTCAGTTTGTAAGCTTATAAAGGTAAAGGTCTAATAAGTTGTAAGGGATGAAGATTGATTAAAAAAATTGAGTCATTTTTGAAATGAAATTCTCTTTGCGAGTTCGAGTGTGAAGCCCGATCCTCCAGAATTTTGTGTATGAAGCCTTAATCCAAACTAACCAGTTATCCCCTTATCTACTCTCTCCAATCCCAATTACAAATCCTATCTCTAATCCCAAAATCTCACTTCAGCCAAATATCCACCAAGCATCCAAACAGAATTATAAAATCAATACAAAGCCAAAACTTTACAATTTGAGCAACAAATCAAAGAAGAAAGGCCCAAAAGCAAAATTCTATTTACGAAACCAAATAGAGCCTCAATTTCCCTCCCCCCATGTGACCAACCCCATATGTGAGTGCCCCTTTCTTCTTCATCTTTTCTTTTCTCCAACTCACGTAGAGCACCAACCCAATCCAAAAAAAAAAAACAAAAACAAAATCCATTACCTTTTCAGCCGGGGCCCCATCTCCCTCCTCCCTGTGAGCAGAACCCGAGGCACACCAACAACCTCTTTATCGTCAACATCCCTTCCTCCTCACTGTAACTGTGCAGCCAAGGTCCCAATTCTCTCCCTCGCTGCTGCAGAGCAAGCCAGAGCAAGTCTCCTTTCCACCACTGTAGTTCGACGACACGTCAACAGTCCCTGCAACAACAATAACAATAGTGACTCATCATCAACGAACCGAGTATAGTACTACATCATCAAACGACAGAGTTCAAGTAGCAACAAGTTCAGCAGTACAAAGTCCATTACAACACGGATACCCGAGAGTGAAGCCACTCAGTAGGTAATATCTCTTTTCGAGTATCAGATTATCAATTGGATGATTTAGTAGATTTATTTTCTAGCTTATTATCATATTAATCTGTTGTTCACTAGCATTGTGAGAGTTGTGTGATTCTATTTACACTTGTTTATCTATTGGTATTAATATTGCAAGTAGGATTAAACAAATTAACTGATTATTGTTGTATCTGATTTCTTTGAGACTAGATTATCTAAATCTGCGCATGCAAATGAGTTGTTAAAAATCCATCGTGTTGCATTACTAGTTTAAAGTAATTTCCTACCGAAGTTCATATTTTTGGTGAAACATTGCGGAATTTGAATTTTTTACTGATATAGCACACCATAGGGTTCCCTTTTCACATCACACCTTCTCTACCCGGGCCTAATATGTAATGTTGTACTGATCTTACAAGATCTAGCAACTGTCATGTGTTTTAGCTTTGAATACAATGTGTGACATTCCAGTGACCTAGTTTCCTAGATATCATGGAGAAAGGATTCATGTAATTTGCCCCAAATCTTATGAGTAAAGGCTGTGTTGCTATTGTTGTTACTGTTCCGTCTCTTGTTCCAACTAGTGTCAGCTGTGCAAGTAAGTAGTATCACCCATTTTGTTAACAACCTATATCCAAGGACTAAGTTGGTGAGTAAACAATTTGTACACTTTGCCTTTAGGTAATGTTCACTTTTCATTTTTGTGTATAACTTTGTATTTAGTGTTTAAATTCGATATATCAAATGTTTGCTGGTTGGCATTTTAGTAATCATCACCAACTATCTTTGAATATGTTATCAGGGGCCTCAGCTTTATTGATCCACTTGTAGGTTGTAGGTGTTTTTAAAATGGTGGTGCTTCCAGTCTTGGGCCAACTTGCTGATGATTATGGGCGTAAACCGTTGCTTCTTATAACTATTTCCACTTCCATAGTCCCATTTGGTACGGTTTTTCCAATTAAATCAAATATTCAAGTATTTCACAGTCAATCTGTTTTTGTTTAATTTATGTGGCATATGTTTTTCCTCCACCTTGTCTGTTTCACATGTAAGCTGATTTAATAAGCAGTACAAGCAAAGTTATTGTTATGTTCATGAATGACAACACTTTGCTGTGCCTTTCAGTATATCTATACCTCCATAATTTGTAGTAATGGATGCATATTTTTGTGCACTAATGATTGTTGGCCTTCCCCCCGTTTGCAGTGTCATATGATTTCTATAAGTGAAATTTGTTGTATATCAAGTTAATATCAGAAATTACTGTAGTTCTTTTACCTATGTCATGCTAAATTTTGAGGCTAAGTTGATACTGTAAATCTGAAGTTTGTTATGCCTTCTATTTTCAGCTGTACTTGCTTGGAATGAGTCAAGGGCTTTTGTGTATGCGTACTTTGTTCTTCGTACAATTTCATACATCATTAGTCAAGGAAGCATATTTTGCATTTCAGTTGCGTATGTGGTAAGAGGCATCCCTTCCCTTAGTCCTTGATTTTTAAGTTAATAAGTATGCTGTCAGTTTGCATATTCACATTTCACTTGCTTATTCAGTAAGATTTTGTGACGACCAAGATCCATCTTTGGTGTCATTATGGATTGTTCTTTATTTTTTTCACCACATTACCATGAAAATGGTCTTCTCTTGATTTTTGGGCAGTCTGATTCTCTTCTCGGTAGTCTCACCACGAAGGCGGTAGAGTTTAGACATTATGCACCACAATTTGATTAAGACGAGTTTGATGAACAGAACAAGAGCAAGCCTTAAAGTTGCTGGATTGATAGAGAAAAAGACATGCATTTATGACCTTACATGTGTTTAGTCCGAAAAGGAAGGTTCTAAGAAATGAAGTTATGCAAACAAATTTGGTTAAAGTTCCAGAATATTTGGGTAGTTTTAGGTTGGAACCTTTTGGTATCTTTTAACTATTTCTTGAATCTTTTTAAATAAGATTTTATGATAACGTAGCCTTAGGCTCTTAGCTTTTTTTATGTAATCAGTTAAAGAATGATGAGGAGTTATTTTTTTCAAAATAAAAAATTGGGAATTTTCTTTTTCAGCAAGAATTGAGTTGATAGTGTGTGTTCATCATGGTGTGAGGCCACATTTATCCTTGTATATCTTTTTTATTTCATTTTTCACTCGCATCACTCACTGTGCCTTTTTTAAGACCCTCAGCTTCTCCTCCCTCTAGATATCGAGTTTATTCCTCTCATTTGGTTGGTTGGAGGCATGCCTCGAACTTGTGGTCTCCCCTATCGCATGCAACTACCCCTTTAACAACAGCTCTTGACAAGTTTCTTTTCCACTTGTAGCAAATTATGTTTAATGACTATTGTTTTAATTATTCTCCCCAATTATATTAATATATTCATTGAGTAAATTTCTCTTCTTGGAATAGGCAGATGTAGTGGAAGGCAGTAAAAGGGCTTCAGCATTTGGATGGATAACTGGTCTTTTTTCTGCTTCGCATGTGTTAGGAAATGTGTTAGCAAGATTTCTCCCAGAAAGATGGATTTTTGAGGTATGGATATTTAAAGTGAAAGAAGCCTATGATATCTGATATCAAATGCAGGATCGCAACTACCAACCAACACCTCCACCTCACCCGGTTGGGTTTATCATATCAAATGTTTTCCTAATTATCTCAGATGAATTATTTAAAGTCCTTCACTAGATGAAGCTATTCTGTTTGTCTGTATATTATTTATTTTTTGTGAATTCATGAGAGGCAGTGCGACTAAGCTGCAAAATTCATTTCATAAATAATTGAAGTTGATGAGTATCAGAGTGGAAGAAATTGCTTAATATGTAATTATAAAGCATCTCTTTTTTCTATCAGCACTAGTTATTTAGAAGGGTAAACATATAAATTGGACCTTATACATAGAACCAGATTTCGGGGCAAAATAACAAATGTATCAAATTGCTCAAGTACCCTTCTATACTATGCTAACAATTCTCAATATCTTGCATGATTTTCATCTCTAATAGCCAAAATTTGTTGCAGGTGTCGATAACTTTGATGGTCTGTTCCACCCTTTACCTAAAAATATTTCTAGTGGAGACCATCAATAAAGCTGCCAGGCCACATCAACATGTTCCATGTTCAACCATGGCTATCAGAATCTTCCAGGAACGGTGGAACTCAATGAAAGACACTATAGTTGTGGTGGCTAGCAGGTCAATTCTATTGCCCTATATACCATCCTTGAATAGATTTCCTACAATTTTCTTTTGATTTGCTTACGTTTCATTTGTTGCTGTCCACACATTTGCTCATTTTCCGTGTAGTGTAATTGTTACTGATGGTTCACAATTGGTTGGCTTGTGCATGTGTATATACAGAATAACGTGCACTACTCACCTATGTTTATGCGTATGAAGGGTCTGACAGCTTATATTTTTGTATTTATGTAAATATACATGATTAAATTTGTATTTCTCTGAATCACTTTTCCTTTTCTTCTGCAGCGGAACACTTAAGCACATCTCACTTATTTCCTTCTTTTATGAGCTAGGCATGTCTGGCATCAGCAGCATCTTACTGGTATATATTCAATGTTTAACTTACATGTAGTTTCTGATGTGATTACGTTGTTAAATGTTTATATAACGTAGCTTCTTTATATCGTTATAGACATTGCCAGGTAAGTCTTTTCATTGAATATTCCACGGCTGTTATTGTGGGAACTTACTTGATTTTATTTTTCAGTACTATTTGAAATCAGCTTTTGGATTTAACAAAAATCAGTTCTCAGAAATTCTGATGGTAGTCGGCATTGGCTCCATATTTTCTCAGGTACTTTTCTGAACATACTAAACTCTATAGATACCTTAGTTTTACTTGGCGAGTGTCTTAATTAATTATAAGTTGGGTTATTTAGATATGTACCCTCAAATCTTTGGTATTTAGAAACTTACCCCCCAAATCATTAATATTAAAAATTTACCCTTCAAATTTTCTAAATCTTAAAAGTTTGCCCCCTCTCTTAGAATAAAAGTAGAATATTCCAGTTTGATTCTATTAACTTGCCTATTTTT
Source organism: Agave tequilana (assembly GCA_038442645.1). Taxonomy (NCBI): domain Eukaryota; kingdom Viridiplantae; phylum Streptophyta; class Magnoliopsida; order Asparagales; family Asparagaceae; genus Agave; species Agave tequilana. Next base: position 75,058 of record JAVJIF010001253.1, read on the forward strand.
TAAAAAAAATGATTAAATTGTCCTTATTTAAATAATTAAACACTACACTTCAACTTAAACCGGTAAACTTATCTTCTTTTCTCACATATTTCAACTCTCTCTCTCTCTATCTCTCTCTCTCTCTCTCTCTCTCTCTCTCTCTCAAATTAAGCACATTTCTTATCATTAGAAACTCATGTCAAATCATTTTCATATATGCTCACTTAAAAATTTGATAAAAATCTCAAGAAATTTTTAGAGTGAGATTAAGAGAAAATTTGGAGGAATTTTAGGTTTAAGCGTATTGAGAGAGAGAGAGAGAGAGAGAGAGAGAGAGAGAGAGAATGAAGGAGAGGGGGCAAGAATTTTGGTTTTAAAAGAATTTGACTTAGGTCATATATATGAACAATAGAGAAAAAAAGAGAAGGAATAGTAGGTAAAATACTCTTATTTCATTCAAATCTAATTGGAGGGTAAGTTATTAAGAAATTCGGGGGTAAATATCTAATATTAAAGATTTGAAGGTTATATATCTAAATATACTTTGATTTTGGGAACTAATAATGTTTGGGTAGTTTTTTTATTCACATTCTTACTCTTATGTCTTGCATTTTGCTTTTGAAGCACAAGTGGCCCCCCTTTTCTCCCTTTGCCCCGCTCAAACCTGAATTCTTCCATTCTTCCATGATTTTAACCATCTTATGTGAAATTCATCATAAGTGAGCAAACTTGTGCGGCCTTTAATTATCTCATCTTTTTGTGACCAGCTTCTACCATTACAGTCCATGATTCCATGTGTACCCTCCTGGTTAAGACTCTTATTTTTTTTTCCCCCTCCTTATAACTGACTGACAATTCAAACCATCCTATTTAGTTCTGTGCATAATGATTTGATCAATCTTTCTTCTCAAAGAAGCCTGAAAACTCACTATATAGTGCAGGAAATTGGTCTTTTATTTCATGAAACACTTTCCGATAAATATGGGGATAAAATTCCTCTGACTATATTGGTTGGAGCCTTGGAGTCATGCCTCAAAATTGTGACATCTCCTGTCACGTGCAAACCTGTGTCCCTCTGTAATATACTTATTAAGGAATTTTCATGTCGCTGAATTCATGTCGTGTCACTTGTTTCTGCATTCATTCTCCTTAGATGATCCTTTTCACTAGCCTGATAGTATTTCTGGGACTTTTGTTCTGCTTATTATTGATTATGAATTGACTGCGGAACTGTTATTCCTAATTAATATTTAGAATGGTTTTTTTTAAGCATAATATTTAGAGCAGTTAACCAGGGCCATTTGGTAACTAGGTTCTGTTGCTTCCACTGATCAATCCACGTCTTGGAGAAAAGGGCGTATTATGCATCGCCTTGACTGCTTCAATTGCTTATGTAAGTCTTTTGCGAAAAACACTTGGTATCTGTCCACTTGCAAATATGACTTGCTTTCAATTGGCAAATGTTCTCTTTGTCATGCAGGCTCTACTCTATGGCTTAGCTTGGGCACCATGGGTATAACACCGCATTCAAATCACCTGTCTGTCTACTTTCTCGACCAGAGAAATGAATTAGGACAGAAACTAGTAGCTATGTTGTTTCAAAGTTAGTAGAGCTGATGGCACATTCATGCAGGTCCCTTATCTCAGTGCCTCATTTGGTGTCATATATGTTCTCGTGAAACCATCTGTAAGTAATTAGAGAATGGTCTTACAAGCAATTTCTCTTGTTATCTAGCCTCAAAAGATTTGCTATTCTATCCCTTGTCTTGATTTATTTGAGCATATATTGTATAATTTCAGTGTTAAGGAACATGCAAGTATTTTTGCTTCCTGTACCAAGTATCATTTACTTAAACTTTTTAGTTGTTTGAAACTTGTAGTCAGTTTTTTTCCTAACAAAACTGTATATGATCTGATTAAAATTTCACTCATTTCATTACCTTCACAGACTTATGCCCTTGTATCGAAGGGAGCAATTGCGACTGCTCAGGTATTATTCTCATGTCAGAACTCAGTATCATTGTAAATTTATTTTTTTTCTTTTTCCTTTTTGAGGAATTAATACAATGATAAGTTGGACTTGTAAAAGATTCATCATCGCAAATGTCTATCATTCAGAGGAGCATCGATTTGTAGGGTTCATAGTGAATCATATCGATTTACACCATTTGAAAACACGGGAACGCAAATTCCATGTATCCCATGGATGATGATGATGCTAATCTCATACTTGGCTTGTTTGTTTCTACTTTAGCATCACCCTTACAGCGGTAAAATGATTGTCGCACTTTTACAGGGAAAGGCGCAAGGATTCATTGCCGGAGTGCAGTCAGTTGCCAGCTTGATATCGCCTCTTGTAATGAGTCCACTGACATGTAAGTAGAAGCATCCTCAAGCTCGAGCTCAACTGCCATTGTCATGAGCAATCGCATTAGAGAGATCACCACTTTTTCAATTGTTTCAGCTCTCTTCATTTCGAGCAAGGCTCCATTTAACTGCAAAGGTTTCAGCATACTCGTTGCATCTGTCTCCATGGTAACCCCTCTCCCCTATGCTTCTATGTCTCTGTGGATGTGCACATTGTAAGCTGCCTGTGATCGGCGTTTATTGACTGCTTGGCTATATCGTTAGGCCATCGCTCTCGTCTATGCTTGGCAGCTAGACTCAGGCAACAGAAGCGAAAGGGCAAACTGTGGTGAGCCATCCTCGGTCGAATCTATTGAAGCACCCCTCATCACAGAAACATCAAGTTGTTAGGTCCTCGCATGAAAATATCGGTATCATTACTGTATCATGCCACTTATGAACATGTATATTTGCAACATAGTAGGTATTATCATAGAGCTTGGCAACCAGAGTAGTAGTGCATATTGCAATATAGCTATTACAGGCTGAAAGTGATGGAAGCCTACCGATTTAAGTAGCTTGCCCTGTGTATAGAGCAATGTCAGATACTTGTGGAGGAGAGACCAAACGTAGGCAATACTGAAGTGATTTGGTATCCATCAAACACCAACCAAGAAAAGTTAACTGCAATATAAACATTCATTTACATCTCACAAACTCTAAAAATATGTCCATCTGTCCATCTTTATCTCAGAGAGAGAGAGAGCTCCCCTCTTCTTTCTTTTGCCCTCCTCTCCTCCAATCGATTTTCCATCGACAGTGACTAGCATTAAGCATAACAAATGAGATGATAAAATTATGGCTTTTAGTGAAATAATTAAATATAAAATCAGGACATGATAAACTTTTGATTTTTAAGTTTAATAAACTTTTTCTCAATCTCTAAGAAAAAAACATCTATCCTTGATGAGAATAATGTTAAGCGCGGCGACCCTCGATCCCTTTGTAATGCAACATATATAGAAGAAAACATGACAGAAAAATATAAATAGGGAGATATTTAAAATAAACCAGTGGCCGTGGTTCTATGCTAGAAAAGTAACGTAGCAATGATCCACACCATCTTCTCCATTTTTTATATTCATCATCTCCACCACTTAAAACCATTTCCTATTTTTTTTTTTCCCCATAAAACACACAACATCGAAGCCAGTACCAACTGCGGCCAGCCCGCCGACCGCCGGCGGAGACCGCATCACATCAGAGCGCGAAGGCTAACAAATCACATAGACCTCCGTAAACGTCAGATTACATCTCAGATCTTTTCGAGCTTGTCGGCCTTGACCACGGGGTTGGCACGTGCGATGGCCTCCCGCCCCGCCGCCTTGAAGTCGAACCCGCACGCGTGCCGCTCCGGGTACCGGTGGGCCCCGCAGTAGGTGAGCCCGCACCGGCACTTGAACCCCGTGATCCCCACCCTCTTCCTGCACGCCGAGCACCGGTTCGCCGCCGGAGCCTGGCCCGCCGCCGCCGCCGGCGACGCCTCCACCCTCTCCGCCGCAGGCGCAGACAGCGCCAGCGGGCTCCTGACGTCAGCAGACAGCTCCGTCACGGCTGGGTACGAGGACGAAGACGGCGACGCCTGGAGAGATTTCTCGACGGCGACCTTCGCCGACGATGCCTGCTCCTCCTTCAGGCGAAAATCACGATAACATTTGGAGCAGAGGTTTAAGGTCGCGGGGCTCCCGAAGAACCCGCAGTTGTTGGCGCAGAGGCGGTGGCCTTCTTGACATCGCTGCTCTTCAGCCATCCCTTCGACGATTAAATTCGATCAAACAAACAAACAGCAATCTAAACAAAAATAGATCAAAAGTATCAGTATATAAATCCGATCAATTCTCGAAAAATCCAGAAAAGAATCGTCGATCGACACAGGCAAGGGATATCTGCAAGCAGATCGACACGCCATCGTTTGAAACAAGAAAAAAAATTTATTTTTCGTAGAAAACAAGAAATCCTCTAGGGTAAGCTTCAAGATGGGGAAAGAAACAGATCCATGTAAAATCAACGAAAAATTTACCTTAAAATCCTTTGAGATCAGATCGAGATCAAAAGAGAGATTTGGGGAATGATTTCAATTGAGAAGGAGACGCAAGGGATTAGATCTGAGAAAATTCAGAGCCCAGGCTGGAAACAAATTAATAGAGAGAGAGATTTTTTTTTCTCTCTTTTTCCTTATTTTTCGGGGGGAATTTAATAGTTTGTGAGATCGAGGCGGTGGAAAAAACAACCAGCTGTATTTGTAGAAGAGAGTTCTACATTATTCCCCATTTCCTGTCTCTTTCCTCCCCTTTATCGGAGATCTCCTTCATAAAGGGCCCTGCTTTTCAATTTATTTCCAAATATGACACTGTAACACAGGAGAGTGTGTGACTTTTTTGTAATAAGGTGGTGAGGGTAGGGGTACATGTGGAATAGGCGCTGACCGAAGCTCAGCATTCCTTACTGCGTGGCAAGCCGCGTGGCCTCGTGCTGTTGGCATTTTTGGTATTTTTTTTTTTTGGGAAAAATAAAATAAGAATAATGCGAGGGAGGTGACTGGATTGTCGCACATGAGGATTTGGTACATTCCAGATTTTTTGGTGACACGTGTACATTTATATATAACTAGTGACTGTAGTTGTATACGTGGCACTGAGTTGCAGGTTAGCTGCTTGTGTATATTACTTCGTATATGATATTATTGGGCATGTTTTTATTATCATTCATCAAATAATTTGCTGCCGACCAATACTTTTTTCTCTTTTAAATATCTAAGTTTGATATGTTCACACTGGTTTTTTTATTCAATAAAGTTGTAATCCGATTTTGAGTTTGAAACTTCACGAAACTGATGTGATCATTTCTGTATTATATGATTTACGACTTAGAGGCTGTTTGTTTGGACGTAAATGTCTAAAGTTATAAAAGTTCGTAATTTATAAATCACTTATAATACAATTACAACTACACGGAGTTTATTTGTACCATAATTTATAAAAGACTTAAACAACTCAACTACCACTCACTTGCAACCCAATTACCACTCACTTATAACCCAATTATAGTTAATTTTGTGGTCATGCAAATTTGTATTATTTTTTTATGTTAATATTTAATTTTTTTAATATTTAACATTTTTAATATTTATTTGTAATATTAAAAAATTTTAAAATCACCAAATAGTTAATTTTGTGGTCAACTTTTTTCACTTACGACTTACACATTACGATAACTAAACACCGTATAACACAATACACTTCCCCACTTACAACTTTATATTATCAACCAAACACCGTAAAAACTTACATGCATGTAACTCATTTACAACCGTAAAAGAATTTATCAATTACAACTTACGAATTACGGCCAATTACGACAGCCAAACATACCCTTAGTTGCAAATAACTTTTTATTGATCTTGAGATAGATGCAGATATCTAACCTATTGTTACAATTGTTATTGAGATACAATGGTAAAATTCCTACGTTATGATATTATATCTTTCTTTGCAATGTAAAAGAACTTTAAGCATTCAAATTAATCTTATTCTTACACAAAAAGTTTTAAAAAAAAAAAGAAAAAAAAAACATGTAAACTTCTTATAACCAAGTGTTACCCAAACGTTCTTCACTTTAGTTTTGATAATGACTAACTTATGAAGTTAAGTTACAAATGATCTTGTGTTTATATAGTTTTAGATATTGATAAAAATTTTAGTAGGTGTTTAGCTTCAATAAAGGATTCACAGCCAGTTTTGGAGCTAACACGTGTTGATCAAGAGCTCGCGCATGAAGATCGCATCTAGTACTCGAGATGGAGTCAAGCCTATGGATCATGTTTGGATCGAGTCATCTTGGAGAAGACAAGAAGACTTTGGTCTAGGTTTGTTTTTATTTAGATTTTGTGTAAGGATAAATTAGTCTTGATATGCTCAAGTACACACACAAGTTCAAAAGTTTATTTGTTTCGGTTTAACCGTTTTGAATTTTCAAGAATACATTTATTGATTTAATGAATAGATTTCATCAAAAGAAGTTTACATGGTTTATATGTATATTGGATTTCATCCTTATACATTATTGTTTTATATTATCTAAAAACTCATTTTTGATGATTCTAGTTCATGGTTAAGTTTTGTTTTTATTAAAACTTATTTTGAGATTTAATGTCAAAAACATAGATGTATCATTTATATGTGTATTGAATTCTATCCATATACACTATGCTTCAAATGTATTTCAAATATCTTGTTTTTTTTGTATCTATACAAATTTGATGAAAAATCAGTTTTCTATTTCAAAGTTTAATTTTTGGAAAACACCATTTTTGATTTAAAGCTTAATTTCTATACCTCAAAAATAGTTCAAATAGTTTGTAATATGTGTTGATTTTTGATCACACATATTTGTACTTAAAATATTTACATGAACTTATTTTTGTAGATTTTATGGAGTTTTATGGGAATTTATAGGTATTTAAAAGTCCACATTTCATATCTTTTAATCCCTGGTTTTGGGCTCCCTACGGTCGACCAAACCTGGACTCGGTCGACTGAGCGGTCGACCGATGTGCACAGGACGTTCACAAGCCCATAGGCCTTAGGCCGGTCGACCGCACAGTCAACCAACCAGAGAGGGTGCTCTCTGGTTCCGGCCTGGTCGACCGGGCGGTCGACCGATGATTGAGATTTTCCTGCACACAAAATATAGAATATCAGATTTAGAACAAGTAGTGCAAGGTTTTCAATTCGAATCCGCGGTAGCAGTGGCTATGCGGGTCGTGATCCTCAGGGAGGGACTAGCGATGGAAGCGTTTAAGTAAGATTCTCTAAAAATTATTTTCTTTTATTATTTACAATAGTATATGATATTTACAATAAGAGGGTGAAAAGTAAATTTGAGAGAGATGGAGATCTAAACTAGAATTAGAAAGAAAGAAAACTATACATACATACCTCTTCTATCTTGCTTACCTTTGATCCGTGCGATGACTTACCTTGTCTTGGAAGGCGTACAAGTATGGCGTATAGGATCGTCCACCTTCTTAATCTACACTACAAAAATAAAAGACAAACTAACGAGGGTTTGTTCATCTCCATAGGCCATCAAGGGCTCTTCTTCGGCTAGGCAGTCTCAACGCAATTGGGTCTCATGGTTCACAAGATATTAGAGAGAAAATAGAAGAAAACAAGAACAAAAGAAACACAAGATTAAACAAGAATAAAAGAACATAAAAAAAACGAACCTCGAGTTGATTTATTTAACAATAGAAGAAGAGCAAAAACACCGATTGTCACCCTCAGTACAAGTAGATCTCCTTCCTCCATGAAAACATCCTCTCCTCTCAGTTACAAAAAGGAAAAATAAAAATTACAAAAGAGAAAAGAAAACCTAAACTAGAAGAAAGCCTAAAAACCCTAATTTTTGGCTCTGTATTTCGCTGGACGCCCTTTACGGTTGCTCTGCAGGGGTATTTATAGGTGCAGAAGGTAGTAGAGTCCCAATACGACTCCTCCACGAAAGATAGTCCCGGGATAATACTGAATTGCCGCGGAAACGCGGCTTGGGCCGCGTTTCCGTGGCCTGGTGGTGGCGGTTGGCCACGCGCTTTCGCGCGTGGCCTCCCCTGGTCCGTCCATCTGGGCGTTTCTGTAACGGTCCCAGATTTCATAAATTTCAAATAACAGAATATTCTATTAAACTGATAGATTATCGTAATCATCTCCAAGCTCTTAAAATTTTCGGCAGCACTTCCTTTGTAAATGTTACATGCCCAAATATACATTTCAATTTGCAGTAATTTTGACCAACAATAGTCCACAAATTCTCAAATCTAACATGTAAGTCAAAGTTAACAATCACCCAAGCAATCATAATAATACCTCAGCTCACTACAGCCTGTTAATTCTCTAAATAATAATTTCGGCTTGACATCGCCTACTTATGAAACAAAAGGAAACATGTGCCCGAGAGTACTCCTCTCGTCATCCACAATATAAACATATTTAACTGTAACTCTAACACATCACCATAATCACAATCTAACTTATTTCATAAATATCCATATCTCAAAACGTACATAAGGTATCAGTATACATCAAGTAAGATTTCAACAGGAACTAAGTTACAGTCCAATGCAATCAATAAAAATTAAACTTCTCAACAAACGCCTAAATCTGAAGCTGGTCTTCTGCCATACAGCGACCTGAAACATAAAACTGGGAGGGAGTGAGCTCGACAGCTCAGTGAGAGAGAATCAAAGTGAATCAAGGAAGGAAAATACAATAAAGGGACGTGTTTCTTTCTTCAACAATTTGCAAGTATAGATGAACAAATGAAATGAGGAGAGAGCAATATCTTATAATGAATGATTAACACAACGATCCATATACTCTATGTGACGGTCTGACTTCTCTAGAATCGATTCTCTTTAACTTTCTTAATTTTCTGCTGCAGATTACTTGGTCTAAGAAATCAGTGAGATACTTTCTCAGTCATTATAACTTATGCATGGTTCTGTTTTAAGTACTATTGACACATATCATCACATAACTCATATCTCATACATTAGATACAACCAATCAAAATCGAAGTTTCATGGGGGGTAAGTATATGTTTCGGTAATACAATATCACAATATCACCCCATATCATCTAAGTATAATTTATCCATATGGATAACGCGATCACGCATAATCATACTACACTTCACAATATTCACATATCATACTTAGAGATGTGCACAACACACATGATACACATGCATATACAACCACAGTGAAGTGAGAATTCCCCGTCTTCTCCCTCCTACCGGCTCCCGCACGGCCCCTTCCTCCTATATATATGTATTTGTATGTATATACAACAATAACACCGTCTTCCCCCTCCTACCGGTTCTCGCACGGCCCCTTCCTCCAATATATATATATATATTACAATCCCACCGTCTTCCCCCCTCCTACCGGCTCCCGCCCGGCCCCTTCCTCCAATGCAAAAGATGTAACAAACATATACATACACATTCGAAAGTACAAATAATGATTTCGTCACAATACGAACAACAACCCCTTTATTGCAGTTTACCTTTTAGCTTGACACTAATGTCAATTGACATCCATATATGACACACCATATGTGTATATACATAAATATGAGTTACCAGTCAATACTGTAGTGATCTAATCATCTCAATTTAACGAGTCAGCTCTCATTTACTTGTTAAGTATTAGCCTTTTGAGTCGTGCTACTAGCACATCAACATTCAATTATGTAGCATACAATCATGATCGTAAATTTTACAATGCATACACGTTATGGAGATCAATTCATCAACAAAACAAATACTAAAATTGTTACTTGAGGGCAAAGATAATTGTCATATAGGTATACAACTTGTTAGTTATGCTTATGTGACATCCCCGTCAATTTCATATATATTCAACATACATCAAGGTTGTAAACAATCATCACTTAGATGTGGTTGCACAGTGTATCAATAACCATATGAAGAATAAGCAATATCAACAAGTTATCTATTATGAGAAACTCTTATAATAATTTACACCCATGTATCCGTAATAATGTTGGATTTCTATTCCCATCAACGCACCCGAGCTTTCATTCATACGTCTAACACCACTAGTTTCTTAACGCCCAATGTTCAGTATGGTTCCGTCGAAACTCCGAATACCATAATTATTCGGTCAGTTAGTCAATTAATGACTACCAATATGATTAGACAATTCATTACCAACCTGGATTCCCGACTTCGTAATTAACAGTTTCCGCTCTGATGATTTTTATAACTGCCACTTACGTAACTATTGATTTTCAATCTCACAATTTAAAGCGAAGTATCCTCTATGGACACCAACATCAATGATTTAATTTGCTCAAGCCTAATTTCACATCTTTATGAGGCAATATGAAAAGATACAATTTTCTTAGCTTACAGCCATGTGGTATCCACTCTATATTTCTTCGTGGTCTTCTGTTACATCAGTTTATAGTTAACCATCAATATTAGATCTTTCTTCCTATTGAGAAAGTAATTAGCTATTGTTCATAGCCAGGGTAATCAACGAAGCGTTGTTTAAATAAACGCTTGGAAGGACTCCTGCAGCCTTATTACCTATATATGATGAGTTTATGAATCAAGATCTTCGATGGTCTACGTGCACTGGGCCATTGAAATGAAGATACTGAGACACCCTATATAAATAATACATTGCTCTAGTCGTATTCAGAATTTGTCTCCATGCAGCTCAAAGTCTAAACCATCAATGCCTGGTGTGACGTGAGTACCATGCTATTTCTTATAGACAAGTGGTATGAAAAATGGTTATAATCTCCTCCTTTATACCCTTCTATCACGGTACTCACAACTTGTGAATATTGTCAATAAAATTTCCCGCCTAATCCTATCCCGCAATCATAGAGTTGGAAACCACAGTCCTATTAGCTCGGGACTGTGAGTTGAAAACCTGCAACACTGCATAGTGTTGATAAAGAGTAACAATATGTTTTATTAAAACTTATTTCTTATTATTAAAATTATAGCACTTGCCATCTGCCATAATCCTTAGTTATCCTGAACCTCTTGAACCTCGCTTCTAACTCATATGTGGAAGGAGAGATGGGTCGAGTAATTCTTCCAGTTGCTTACCTTTTCCCTTTGCCATTAGGATTTGTGTTAGTCCTACCAAATGGTTGGATCTATAATTCACCTCATCAGGATGTGCTCGACATAACCAAATGTATCAATACTTCTAAACATGTCAGATTTTCTAAGTGTCTGAGCGAATGCAACAGTAATTATTTAATGACGCAGATATGTCCAACAATGTACCTACCTGAACTTGAAATAATATAACACAAGGATAAGAGCTCTTTCATGAGAATATTATTTTATGCTGAGCTCAGAGAATTCTAATCTGGTGCTATGGGATCCAGAGCACCACTTGATCTAGCACCACGACTCTGAAATTTATATAAAATCTGATAGGATGATTCTATATCGTTTCACTGGTTACGCTAGAAATTTAACAAAAATTATTACTTCAAGAATGTATCAAGTCATAACCTACCAAATTCTAGAGTAAGTATCGTCGTCCAAAACCCAATACACCTTGCTGCCACTAGGCACAAGTAGCAAATCTTTTAGGCTTTTTAACTTCTTTCCAATTATTTACGAGAACAGATCCTGGGGTTACCTCTTAAATGGAAACAAACATATAAAATTTATGAAACATCAACATTCATTATTAGGGGCGTATTCAGTTCCAAGCTTGGCGCAACATGCCTCTCTACTTATTCTAAAATTCTCATGGGTATCCCCTTAAATGGTAATTCATAAGGAGGAAACTAATCTTTGACATGATTTATGTTTTCCTTTGTTTCTCAAAGGATTCCTAACGTCCAACCAACACATGTTTAAATTTCACGTGCTTAGAGATACTATCACCTTTCTAATAGTCTATTAGATGACATTTATAATTGAGTTAACTAGTAAAAGAAAATTCTCAAACTCTTCAATCGTAAAGGAAAATTCTGCAACTCAAGAAATTTGACTAACCGGTCTTATTTTGACGATAACTTTCAGCACAGACCCTCAATTGGGACACCACAAAAGCCGTTGGAAAGTAGATTCGATTATCTTTCCAACGATATACTACATGATAAATTTTATCTAACTAAACTGTTTCTGATATACCGAAACTCTTCAGCTGTGAGTGAGTTCTGCAGCAGGACAGTTTTGACCAACATGCAATATTTCAGTCGTAACTTGAGGTACAGATATCTGATTAGGACATGGTATGAACCGTTGGAAAGTAGACTTGATTGTCTTTCCAACGGTATATAATATGATATAATATAACCCTAACATACTAATGAACTGAGCCCGAATTTACAGAGTAATTCTGTTTAACAGATTTCTGCACATATTAGAAAGGTTCTCTACTTTGCTCTAGATGATGATTTGCTCAGAAATTTTTATAAGAAAATATAGGGGAAAGTAGATTGAATGCTACTTTAAATGACAGAAATTAATCAATATATATTATGAGGTTTTCTCTAGAAATTCAGAAAATGAAATAGATCTAGATCTAGATGAAATCTCCCTCACCTCCTTGTTTCTCCTCGCTATAGTCGTTGCTCCCACTTGCCGCCGCTCCACCATCGGCCCGGCCGCCGCTCCACCGCCGGCCGCCACCACCGGCCACCGCCGCCGGCCGCCCGGGTGTGGCCGGGTGCTCCCGGTTCCAAAGAAGAGAGGGAGGGGGGAAGAGAGGGAGAGAGTGAGATTAAAAAAAAAATGATTGAAGGTTGGAAAGAGATTTGAGAGGTTGAATTTGGGATTCTTCTCATGTGTTTCTTAGGTTGAAAAATGAGAGATGGAAGAAGATGAATGAGGGATTAATTGTCTACCCATTTACACAAACCCCCCTCACATAAACATATATCACATATATCCACAACCTCTCTCTTCCCTCATCTTGCCACCTATACACACATATTTCAAGGCTAATCTTAACCCTCCATCTACCCATGCCATGCACACCTACTTTCTCCACTATCTCTAAAATAATAAAGTAATTCTCATGATTGTATTTTTATTTCAATTTATTTATTTATTTTGATATTTGCTTCATTTTCTTGTATTTACACAATGTATTCACTTGCCACTTTATTACGCATATATGTATGAACAATATATTTAAAAGTATCAAATATATGTGCAAGTATTCATAGAAGAATGATCATATTCATAAGGTTTTACATATACATAACAAACATAGATAGGAACATATGTATATATATGTCGAATACCCATATTTCCCACTTTCAGAATTTTCTTTTACGGGATTTCTAAACATCCATTGTTACACTCACTTAATTTTGTTATTATCTCAGATAATCAGTTTATCTCCTTTAATAAGATTAAATCAAGATTTAGAATTTCAGGGTGTTACAGTTCTACCCCCTTACAATAGTTTCGTCCTCGAAACTTAGCATACCTGAAACAGATAAGTGTAAAACCTTCACATTCCTCCTATATACTTCAAAATCGCACTTCCATATAATATCCCTCTCGATCCTTTTCCTCGAGAACTTATTATCTCTTGAACAACTTCCTACACTATATTCTTACGATCTGACTTAATCTTAACTCGCTTGATATTTTGATCATTTCCTTACTCTAGTGTCCCATACCACTAGCAGCTCGTACTGAGGGCCCACACCCTCAGTCGAACACATCCGAATTATGGCATGTGGGTACCATAATCCGAACATAAGGCAGTGACCAAATATCACGCGCTTCAAGATTAGTCTTCTACGCAAGAACTCCTACCCCCTTAAATCAATCATATCAAACAATATTTCTACATACATACAAGCGTAATCATGCATATCAATCATAACAATCAGCCCTATCTATGCAATCCTCTTTCTACTATTCATTCTAAGTTTATCCTCATTCTATATCCTGTGCTCTGATACCAACTGTAACGGTCCCAGATTTCATAAATTTCAAATAACAGAATATTCTATTAAACTGATAGATTATCGTAATCATCTCCAAGCTCTTAAAATTTTCGGCAGCACTTCCTTTGTAAATGTTACATGCCCAAATATACATTTCAATTTGCAGTAATTTTGACCAACAATAGTCCACAAATTCTCAAATCTAACATGTAAGTCAAAGTTAACAATCACCCAAGCAATCATAATAATACCTCAGCTCACTACAGCCTGTTAATTCTCCAAATAATAATTTCGGCTTGACATCGCCTACTTATGAAACAAAAGGAAACATGTGCCCGAGAGTACTCCTCTCGTCATCCACAATATAAACAGATTTAACTGTAACTCTAACACATCACCATAATCACAATCTAACTTATTTCATAAATATCCATCTCTCAAAACGTACATAAGGTATCAGTATACATCAAGTAAGATTTTAACAGGAACTAAGTTACAGTCCAATGCAATCAATAAAAATTAAACTTCTCAACAAACGCCTAAATCTGAAGCTGGTCTTCTGCCATACAGCGACCTGAAACATAAAACTGGGAGGGAGTGAGCTCGACAGCTCAGTGAGAGAGAATCAAAGTGAATCAAGGAAGGAAAATACAATAAAGGGACGTGTTTCTTTCTTCAACAATTTGCAAGTATAGATGAACAAATGAAATGAGGAGAGAGCAATATCTTATGATGAATGATTAACACAACGATCCATATACTCTATGTGACGGTCTGACTTCTCTAGAATCGATTCTCTTTAACTTTCTTAATTTTCTGCTGCAGATTACTTGGTCTAAGAAATCAGTGAGATACTTTCTCAGTCATTATAACTTATGCATGGTTCTGTTTTAAGTACTATTGACACATATCATCACATAACTCATATCTCATACATTAGATACAACCAATCAAAATCGAAGTTTCATGGGGGGTAAGTATATGTTTCGGTAATACAATATCACAATATCACCCCATATCATCTAAGTATAATTTATCCATATGGATAACGCGATCACACATAATCATACTACACTTCACAATATTCACATATCATACTTAGAGATGTGCACAACACACATGATACACATGCATATACAACCACAGTGAAGTGAGAATTCCCCGTCTTCTCCCTCCTACCGGCTCCCGCACGGCCCCTTCCTCCTATATATATGTATTTGTATGTATATACAACAATAACACCGTCTTCCCCCCTCCTACCGGTTCTCGCACGGCCCCTTCCTCCAATATATATATATATTACAATCCCACCGTCTTCCCCCCTCCTACCGGCTCCCGCCCGGCCCCTTCCTCCAATGCAAAAGATGTAACAAACATATACACACACATTCGAAAGTACAAATAATGATTTCGTCACAATACGAACACCAACCCCTTTATTGCAGTTTACCTTTTAGCTTGACACTAATGTCAATTGACATCCATATATGACACACCATATGTGTATATACATAAATATGAGTTACCAGTCAATACTGTAGTGATCTAATCATCTCAATTTAACGAGTCAGCTCTCATTTACTTGTTAAGTATTAGCCTTTTGAGTCGTGCTACTAGCACATCAACATTCAATTATGTAGCATACAATCATGATCGTAAATTTTACAATGCATACACGTTATGGAGATCAATTCATCAACAAAACAAATACTAAAATTGTTACTTGAGGGCAAAGATAATTGTCATATAGGTATACAACTTGTTAGTTATGCTTATGTGACATCCCCGTCAATTTCATATATATTCAACATACATCAAGGTTGTAAACAATCATCACTTAGATGTGGTTGCACAGTGTATCAATAACCATATGAAGAATAAGCAATATCAACAAGTTATCTATTATGAGAAACTCTTATAATAATTTACACCCATGTATCCGTAATAATGTTGGATTTCTATTCCCATCAACGCACCCGAGCTTTCATTCATACGTCTAACACCACTAGTTTCTTAACGCCCAATGTTCAGTATGGTTCCGTCGAAACTCCGAATACCATAATTATTCGGTCAGTTAGTCAATTAATGACTACCAATATGATTAGACAATTCATTACCAACCTGGATTCCCGACTTCGTAATTAACAGTTTCCGCTCTGATGATTTTTATAACTGCCACTTACGTAACTATTGATTTTCAATCTCACAATTTAAAGCGAAGTATCCTCTATGGACACCAACATCAATGATTTAATTTGCTCAAGCCTAATTTCATATCTTTATGAGGCAATATGAAAAGATACAATTTTCTTAGCTTACAGCCATGTGGTATCCACTCTATATTTCTTCGTGGTCTTCTGTTACATCAGTTTATAGTTAACCATCAATATTAGATCTTTCTTCCTATTGAGAAAGTAATTAGCTATTGTTCATAACCAGGGAAATCAACGAAGCGTTGTTTAAATAAACGCTTGGAAGGACTCCTGCAGCCTTATTACCTATATATGATGAGTTTATGAATCAAGATCTTCGATGGTTTACGTGCACTGGGCCATTGAAATGAAGATACTGAGACACCCTATATAAATAATACATTGCTCTAGTCGTATTCAGAATTTGTCTCCATGCAGCTCAAAGTCTAAACCATCAATGCCTGGTGTGACGTGAGTACCATGCTATTTCTTATAGACAAGTGGTATGAAAAATGGTTATAATCTCCTCCTTTATACCCTTCTATCACGGTACTCCCAACTTGTGAATATTGTCAATAAAATTTCCCGCCTAATCCTATCCCGCAATCATAGAGTTGGAAACCACAGTCCTATTAGCTCGGGACTGTGAGTTGAAAACCTGCAACACTGGATAGTGTTGATAAAGAGTAACAATATGTGTTATTAAAACTTATTTCTTATTATTAAAATTATAGCACTTACCATCTGCCATAATCCTTAGTTATCCTGAACCTCTTGAACCTCGCTTCTAACTCATATGTGGAAGGAGAGATGGGTCGAGTAATTCTTCCAGTTGCTTACCTTTTCCCTTTGCCATTAGGATTTGTGTTAGTCCTACCAAATGGTTGGATCTATAATTCACCTCATCAGGATGTGCTCGATATAACCAAATGTATCAATACTTCTAAACATGTCAGATTTTCTAAGTGTCTGAGCGAATGCAACAGTAATTATTTAATGACGCAGATATGTCCAACAATGTACCTACCTGAACTTGAAATAATATAACACAAGGATAAGAGCTCTTTCATGAGAATATTATTTTATGCTGAGCTCAGAGAATTCTAATCTGGTGCTATGGGATCCAGAGCACCACTTGATCTAGCACCACGACTCTGAAATTTATATAAAATCTGATAGGATGATTCTATGTCGTTTCACTGGTTACGCTAGAAATTTAACAAAAATTATTACTTCAAGAATGTATCAAGTCATAACCTACCAAATTCTAGAGTAAGTATCGTCGTCCAAAACCCAATACACCTTACTGCCACTAGGCACAAGTAGCAAATCTTTTAGGCTTTTTAACTTCTTTCCAATTATTTACGAGAACAGATCCTGGGGTTACCTCTTAAATGGAAACAAACATATAAAATTTATGAAACATCAACATTCATTATTAGGGGCGTATTCAGTTCCGAGCTTGGCGCAACATGCCTCTCTACTTATTCTAAAATTCTCATGGGTATCCCCTTAAATGGTAATTCATAAGGAGGAAACTAATCTTTGACATGATTTATATTTTTCTTTGTTTCTCAAAGGATTCCTAACGTCCAACCAATACAGGTTTAAATTTCACGTGCTTAGAGATACTATCACCTTTCTAATAGTCGATTAGATGACATTTATAATTGAGTTAACTAGTAAAAGAAAATTCTCAAACTCTTCAATCGTAAAGGAAAATTCTGCAACTCAAGAAATTTGACTAACCGGTCTTATTTTGACGACAACTTTTAGCACAGACCCTCAATTGGGACACCACAAAAGCCGTTAGAAAGTAGATTCGATTATCTTTCCAACGATATACTACATGATAAATTTTATCTAACTAAACTGTTTCTGATATACCGAAACTCTTCAGCTGTGAGTGAGTTCTGCAGCAGGACAGTTTTGACCAACATGCAATATTTCAGTCGTAACTTGAGGTACAGATATCTGATTAGGACATGGTATGAACCGTTGGAAAGTAGACTTGATTGTCTTTCCAACGGTGTATAATATGATATAATATAACCCTAACATACTAATGAACTGAGCCCGAATTTACAGAGTAATTCTGTTTAACAGATTTCTGCACATATTAGAAAGGTTCTCTACTTTGCTCTAGATGATGATTTGCTCAGAAATTTTTACAAGAAAATATAGGGGAAAGTAGATTGAATGCTACTTTAAATGACAGAAATTAATCAATATATATTATGAGGTTTTCTCTAGAAATTCAGAAAATGAAATAGATCTAGATCTAGATGAAATCTCCCTCACCTCCTTGTTTCTCCTCGCTATAGTCGTTGCTCCCACTTGCCGCCGCTCCACCATCGGCCCGGCCGCCGCTCCACCGCCAGCCGCCACCACCGGCCACCGCCGCCGGCCGCCCGGGTGTGGCCGGGTGCTCCCGGTTCCAAAGAAGAGAGGGAGGGGGAGAAGAGGGAGAGAGTGAGATTAAAAAAAAAATGATTGAAGGTTGGAAAGAGATTTGAGAGGTTGAATTTGGGATTCTTCTCATGGGTTTCTTAGGTTGAAAAATGAGAGATGGAAGAAAATGAATGAGGGATTAATTGTCTACCCATTTACACAAACCCCCCTCACATAAACATATATCACATATATCCACAACCTCTCTCTTCCCTCATCTTGCCACCTATACACACATATTTCAAGGCTAATCTTAACCCTCCATCTACCCATGCCATGCACACCTACTTTCTCCACTATCTCTAAAATAATAAAGTAATTCTCATGATTGTATTTTTATTTCAATTTATTTATTTATTTTGATATTTGCTTCATTTTCTTGTATTTACACAATGTATTCACTTGCCACTTTATTACACATATATGTATGAACAATATATTTAAAAGTATCAAATATATGTGCAAGTATTCATAGAAGAATGATCATATTCATAAGGTTTTACATATACATAACAAACATAGATAGGAACATATGTATATATATGTCGAATACCCATATTTCCCACTTTCAGAATTTTCTTTTACGGGATTTCTAAACATCCATTGTTACACTCACTTAATTTTGTTATTATCTCAGATAATCAGTTTATCTCCTTTAATAAGATTAAATCAAGATTTAGAATTTCAGGGTGTTACAGTTTCCTTCTGGAAGTTTGATCCTGACTCTTTATCTTTAGATTTGGATATAACTTGGGAAGCAAGTTACTAGATCCCAAATCTTTTATCCACGAATTTTCTTATCTTTGCACTCTTTTCTTTGGCTTTTGTCCTCATCCTGCAAGTGTTTAGGGTTGAATAGAAGTCTATCCTTCCCTCTTCTTTGTATTTGTAACTTTTGCCCTTAGTTTTTGCAATTTTGGCAATTAATATTTGCAACTTTTACATTGGGCTTGCATATGGGCTTTTGGGCTTCTTTTTAAGCTTTATTTCTTTATTTTAATATTTCGAGGCCTGCATACAATAAATCATAAAATATTAGTAAATGTGCAGAAATATAGGAAAAAATATGAAAATGTGATGGTAAATATAATGATAAAAATGCAACTTTCACTACCAATCACACCCCCACACTTATCTTTTTACTCGTCCTCGAGTAAAAATCAAAGAGAAAAAGAAAAATTAATCTAACCTAACTCACTTTCGTAGGAATCACGGTTGCACTTAGCATGTGTAACAAGCCGTTAAACTCCTAGGTTACCCTAGAGGACGAGTGTTGTCTCGTGAGGGTTTTCAGCGGATTACACCCACAAAATCCATAAAAAGGAAATATTTGAGGTACTTTTGAAAAGACTAAGTAATCTATAAGTTTTTAGGATCCACATTTTTATTCATTCTTAAACTTAGTCTTTATAGAGTAAATTGTTATCCATTTTAAGTAAGGATCAAAATTGGATTTGTGTATAGTCTTTTTCGTTACCAAAAATCATATGCATCCTTATGGATTTTTACTAGGAATTCCTTAACTTGGACTCTCATGCCTCTTTATTATTATTATATATATATATTTTTTATTTTTTATTTATTTATTTTTTTAATATGTATAACTCATCTAATTTTCTTTCGTATAAGCATCAAGGCTTCTTGAGGCCCTCATACCTAACTAATTGACTATTAGATGTGTTAATACATATAATATTTCTTAGTTCTCTTAGGCTTTCTAATCCACCCATGTAGCGAATTTAAAGTCGGTGGCTCCCAAACCGGTCGGCTTTAGGGCACCAGGTGAGAAAACACCCCGCGGACTCAAATTCGAGTGAACTAGGCCACAAAACTAAGGACTTTATTTTATTTACTCACCTTTAGGCATGAATACTTATGCTTCTTGAGGCACATGTATCCAGCTTAATTGGTGATTTTTTTTTATATATATATATAAGGCACAAGGATCTTTGTCTTAGAATCCTAGATATGCATTAGGTATGCATGTTTCATTAAGGTAAAAATTAAGACTAACTACTTATTCAATTTCTCCTCCTATACCTAAAAATTCAATAATTTATTTATTTTGACCAAGTTTTTAGAAATCCTAATCATGATTTTCCTAATTCTTAAGACTAACTTAGATTTCTTTCAAAAGATAAGTCAAAATATTGTCCTTTTTATAATATTTTTTTTTTTAGCAAATTTTGATTAGTTTCTACCTATTTCTACCTATGTTAGTATGTTAGTAAAGCCTACCCCCACACTTATCTCATGCATTGTCCTCAATGTATGAATGAATGCATATATGCATGAAAAAGAATAAGGGAAGGCAGAAGTTACCTTAAGGTGGTGGTTCCGGTGGTGATCTAATTGGGCCAAGCGTTGCTACCCAATCAAGATAACATAAAATTTGGTGAAACCCACCAGAAATTTTTCTTATATAAACCACTAAAATGTATGTATAATTATTTTTTAAAATTTCCACCCCATCAAATTTCCAAATTTCATAATAAATTTCAGAGTCAATTGTGTCAACCTCCTTGTCCCAAAATGGAGTATGAAAAGATGGAATTATTGATTTGGACGTGGGAAGTACGGGAACGAATACCGACTCAGGAAAGAAACTTAAATCAAGTAATGGTTCAGGAGTCGGGCTAGGTTCAGGAAGTGGGTCCAAATCAATAAGCTGAAACTCAAGTCCACAATCAGTTTCCCACAATGGAATGTGACTCAATATTGGTGATTCAAGTTCAGGAATGATAGGTGTGGGAATCAAAACTGACTCTAAAATATTACCTAAGTCGGGTAACAAAACAAGAGTCAACAATGATTCGGAAATTTGAACTTGATCACAGATTTGAGAATCTAGGTCACATATCTCATTCAGCTCAATATCATAAAAATTAGAACTTGCCAATTTATCCATGGGATTTTTCAAAATTGCAAAATTGGTCAAGTTCAATATGATCATAAAAAATGGGTGATTCAATTTCATGATGAATTGGCACAGGATCCAATGTTGACTCAGGAAAAGTAAAATCAGGTGGAGATACCGGAGTCATTATTGAATCAGGAAATAAAATTGAATCATCAAGTTGGGGATCATGATCATATTCATGCTCAAGTTCTATTTCAGGAAAGGAATAACTTGCCAAACTATCAAAAATTGGAGTTTCAGCAAGTTCACATGGTGGTACTGAATTAGAATCTTGTTGTCCAAAGCAACGTGGCTCGTCGGCTCTAACAGAATGGTTAACCATATCAGAAATGGCCGAACGGTGAGAACGTAAAGATTGAACCATCATATCTATATCATGATCACGGGCTAATCTAGCCTGAGTCATGGCTGCAAGCATCCTTTCATAGTTGATAGGTGCATCATGTTGTGATTGGACTTGAAAGGATTAAGTGTAATCGTGATGAAGTTGTGAGTCGGTGGACTAACGCATAATCATGTCTGCGATTGATGGTAATTGTTGTTTGGACTCATGCATACTCATCATTTCCTGGATAGATGGTAGTCTATTCTGACTGGGTGGATCTGAGCATGAATCTTGGGAATATTGTGGACAAGGTGGAGACTGAGGACAAGTCGGTTGAAAATTGGACTCGGGAGAATCGAAACCCCATGAACTCTGTGAAGAGTTGAAAGTATGAAAATTATGGTCATAAGATGGGGGGTATGGGTTATATTCATTCGGATAAGATCATTCCGGCACACTAGGTTGGTCAAAGTTGTGATATGCCGGGTTGGTAATATCCAAAAAATAGTTAGGTGTGTAATATGGATTAAAATTGGAAAAATTATTATTATATGCCATATCACACCAACACAACAAAGAAAAAAAAAACAAACAAATAAACAAACAAAAAAGAAAAAATTCTAACCTAAGTTAGGGTAGACCTGTGACCTAGACGACTTCTAACTGGTTAGACTGTCCACGGGAGGTAGGGTGCAGACTTTGACCACAAGTTAATCAGCCAGGTCAGGGCAAGATTGGTGGGAGGTTTTCCGTCAAAGACGTTCCTTAATTAAATAACCACCAATCTTCGGGCTTTCGGCCCTCAATCCCCTTCCTAGACACTGATTTGGCAGAAGTCAACTTCCAGCACTGTTCCCCCTTAGGATAATCTCCTAATTGAG
Source organism: Agave tequilana (assembly GCA_038442645.1). Taxonomy (NCBI): domain Eukaryota; kingdom Viridiplantae; phylum Streptophyta; class Magnoliopsida; order Asparagales; family Asparagaceae; genus Agave; species Agave tequilana. The sequence continues at coordinate 97,680 of JAVJIF010001253.1, forward strand.
TCCGAGATGTCCCTAGGGCCAACGTCTACTTAATTTTAATTAGGCTTGGGTTAGTGAGTGCTTGGAATCTGATTTTTGGGCCAAGGAAGCACCTTATCTTGTTAATAGGTTATGTCCTTAGAATAAATTTATGCAAGTGTACAAAATATGTAAATAAGATTCACTCAAAGCATGAAAATCAACCAAGAGATGAGTCTTATTCTACATGAAATGCGAACGTACCTTACTCCAGCACTCTTCAATAGTAAAATAAAGGAATTGAAAAGACACGTGCCTAAGATGCAAACGTCTAATCAATTTTTATCTTTTACAACAAATATTTTACTGTTGAATTAATTAGCAGTATACAAGTTTATCACAGAACAAATTTTAACAGAGCAGAAAACAAATCTTGCACTTTTTAGCAACCTGCAGAAAGATACGTCAGTAGTTCACTACTATTGCCGCGAATCCGCGGCTATTGCCGCATTTGCGCGGCAGATGAGTAGGCTCTGCTGCTCTGCCTTCTAGGGCAGAGGCACAGAGTTGCTATATGTCCACTTCTGCTGTTGTTTTTCTGTTCTCCAAACCTGCAAACAGAAAATAATAAACGAATTAGTTAATAATTTTTTTTTATTATTAGAGAATAACTTACCGTCCCCTCCGGCAACGGCGCCAAAATTTTGATTGAGATTTTCCTGCACACAAAATATAGAATATCAGATTTAGAACAAGTTGTGCAAGGTTCTCAATTCGAATCCGCGGTAGCAGTGGCTATGCGGGTCGTGATCCTCAGGGGGGACTAGCGATGGAAGCGTTTAAGTAAGATTCTCTAAAAATTATTTTCTTTTATTATTTACAATGGTATATGATATTTACAATGAGAGGGTGAAAAGTAAATTTGAGAGAGATGGAGATCTAAACTAGAATTAGAAAGAAAGAAAATTATACATACATACCTCTTCTACCTTGCTTACCTTTGATCCGTGCGATGACTTACCTTGTCTTGGAAGGCGTACAAGTATGGCGTATAGGATCGTCCACCTTCTTAATCTACACTACGAAAATAAAAGACAAACTAACGAAAGTTTGTTCATCTCCATAGGCCATCAAGGGCTCTTCTTCGGCTAGGCAGTCTCAACGCAATTGGGTCTCATGGTTCACAAGACATTAGAGAGAAAATAGAAGAAAACAAGAACAAAGGAAACACAAGATTAAACAAGAATAAAAGAACATAAAAAAACGAACCTCGAGTTGATTTATTTAACAATAGAAGAAGAGCAAAACTTACACCGATTGTCACCCTCAGTACAAGTAGATCTCCTTCCTCCATGAAAACATCCTCTCCTCTCAGTTACAAAAAGGAAAAATAAAAATTACAAAAGAGAAAAGAAAACCTAAACTAGAAGAAAGCCTAAAAACCCTAATTTTTAGCTCTGTATTTTGCTGGACGCCCTTTACGGTTACTTTGCAGGGGTATTTATAGGTGCAGAAGGTAGTAGAGTCCCAATACGACTCCTCCACGAAAGATAGTCCCGGGATAATACTGAATTCGGAAACGCGGCTTGGGCCGCGTTTCCGCGGCCTGGTGGTGGCGGTTGGCCACGCGCTTTCGCGCGTGGCCTCCCCTGGTCCGTCCATCTGGGCGTTTCCTTCTGGAAGTTTGATCCTGACTCTTTATCTTTAGATTTGGATATAACTTGAGAAGCAAGTTACTAGATCCCAAATCTTTTATCCACGAATTTCCTTATCTTTGCACTCTTTTCTTTGGCTTTTGTCCTCATCCTGCAAGTGTTTAGAGTTGAATAGAAGTCTATCCTTCCCTCTTCTTTGTATTTGCAACTTTTACCCTTAGTCTTTGCAATTTTGGCAATTAATATTTGCAACTTTTACATTGGGCTTGAATATGGGCTTTTGGGCTTCTTTTTAAACTTTATTTCTTTATTTTAATATTTCGAGGCCTGCACACAATAAATCATAAAATATTAGTAAATGTGCAGAAATATAGGAAAAAATATGAAAATGTGATGGTAAATATAATGATAAAAATGCACTTTTCACTACCAATCAACCGACAGTGAGAATTTTCTCACTGTGCCTTGGGGCGGTCGACCAACCGCTCGATTGACGGCTCAAACGGTCAAAAATTAGACCGTTGGCTGGTCAACTGACAGCCCATTCTGGGTAGATTTTAATCCCAACGACTACTTTCTTCTTGGCCCTATATAAAAGGGCTTTGGGGGCTGTTTTCATTAAGAGTGTTCATAAAAATTTTAACCAGTTTTCTAGTGCTTTCTTACCCACATTCTAAAGAATTTCAAAAGAGTTTTTGTGCTTAATATCTCTATCTTTATTTATTTTCAAAGTTTTGAAAAATCAAAGAAAATCAAGTCTTTGGGAATTCTATTTTGTTCTTAATTTTTCATATCTATCAAGAAGTTTTTCTCAAGTATTTTTTATGTGTTTTCTTTTCCAAACACTTTAATTTCTCACATACTTGAACTATCATTTCAAAACCTATCTATAGGATCTTTGTATTGTGAGAAAATTGGTTTGTGATCCTTTGAGATCACTAAGTGTTGTTTGTGATCATTAGATCACCAAGTTTATTTTTCTCTTTGCTTTGTGCAAGGCTTTGTGCATTCCTCTTGTGTAGAGGAGAAAGAGAGTTGGAGTTGTGTACTCCAAGTGTTGAGTTGTAATTTCTCAGTGGAGGTCCCTGTGTGGAAGATCCTATAGTGGATAATTGAAATTTTTCTGTGTGAAGTCGGGGACATAGAGCATTGGCTCGAATCTCGAAACATATTTCGGTGTGTAACGCCCTAATTCCGTGGGTATGGAGACGTTACTGCGACGTATATACGCAGGTCGAAAATATCCTCACGTATATACGCTAGGCATCAGTACAAGAAAGAATCAGAGCTCAGAAATATGTGGCGCATTATACATTCCAACATATGAGTACAATTACAAAGTTATCACAGGATTTGACATAATATTACAAGAATATTATATCACTGATAGGCGCAAATTGCGAGAATACAAGGAGATGTACAAGTATGAACAATATAAAGGGCGCTCACGAGTTTACAGAAGGAAAACTCGGGAGACGCGCAAGGGGCCTAGAAGGATAGGGCTTCAGACGGTCAGCCGATGATCCACGCTACCGCTGCGCTACTCTGATCAACAATTGGGAGAATTCACAAGCTTCAATCTCTGAAACCTGGACATGAGGATCCAGGGGAATCAGAACTCCCCAATGAGTGGTATGGCGAATGCCAAGTGGCATGTAAAGATAAGCACACGTGTATCGATAAATCCGAATCATAAACACGCATTGAAAATCGTGCCATGAGCACAAACATACAGGAGTAAGTTGTTAGAAGAGTTTAACTCTTTATAAGTATTCCTCAGCTGAAAATTTCGACCCTTCTTCAATAACAAACTGAGCTATTTATAGGGGTTTCAGGGATAAAATTGTTCCCTAAAAACTCTCCATGATGAGGGTTAACTCCCCTCATTACGTGGGCAGTACTTGACCCAGTAATGAGGATAGTTATAACTGAGATGCGGGGCTCCTCTCAAGTTAGAACGCGAACTTAATCTCTGCGTTTAGCCGTTGAGGTAACACTGGACGCGGGTCTTGAGCTACGCGTTTGGGTGCCGCAGCGGTGTTGAAACGCGAGCTTTAACCTCTGTGTTGAGCTTCGCGTCTGAGATGCGGGTCTTAAGCTTCACGTTTGGGCACCGCGGTGGTGTTGAAACACGAGTTTCAAACTCAGTGTCAAGCTTCGCGTGTGAGACGCGGGCCTTGAAGCTCTGTGTCTGAGTACTGAAGTGGTGCTGAGACGCGAGATTTGATTTCTACGTGTAACACCCCGATCATTAATATCCTAATATTTGATTAACATGATTTATTTAAAATTTTAGCTCTTGGTTTAAGGGAGTCTATAATTTTAGTAGGGGTGAGGATGAAATCAAGTATTTTGTATAATGAATATTTTCACATTTATGTGGGAAAGAATTTTAGTGGATTGGAAATTGGGCAAATATGAATAAGTGTGTATAAGTGTATGGACTTGTATATGTAAATGGATATATGTGTGTATATATATATAAGTTATATACAAAATATCATCATAATTGTAAATGCAAGAATTTAATATAGAAAGAGAGTTAGTGGAGGGAGTTGATGTGCATGAGAGGGGATGATGAAGGGTTGGGATTTACCTTGGACCATGTGATTACTTGTGGCATGAGAAGAAAAAGGAGAGATAAAATTGATTTGGTATTATGTATTGTGATAGGGGGTTTGTGCTAATTATGAGATGAATATTTTCCTATCTCTCTTCTCATCTTCATCATCCCTAATATCAAACCCTAGATCCATCTCTCTCAAATTCTCTATCCTCATCCTCTCTTCTCCCTTCTCCCTTCTCTTCTCTCTCTCTCGCAGGGCGGACCACGGCCGGGGGGCGTGGGCGCGGCCGTACGCGGCCAGGCGCGGCCAGGGGCCGCGGTCGGGCGCGGCCAGAGCCGCGGCGGCACCAGCGGCACTCAAGGCGGTGGCGGGCAACGGGTCTTCTTATGGATCTATAGGTGAGGGAGATCTCTTCCCTTTTGACCTAAAGTCACTTTCTAAAATTTCAATTTCAACACATACCTATCTTGAGTTAAGATTTCATGATTTATACCTCAAGCATGCTTAGATCTGAATTTATTGGTGTTGGTTTCTAGAATAGATGAATGAGTTTTCATCTATTGAACTCAAGTTCTTTCCCACCTTGATGTTTCATGGGTTAAATTTTCTTTTGTGGGCTTATATAGAATGGATGATAAAAATCCCGTCTTGGCTCTCGGATTACATAATAGAAATCGATAAATGGGTATGTTGGTGGTTTACTTAGAGATGTCTTCATGTAAAACTCTAGTATGGTATAAAGCACTAGCTATCATGGTCTCTTGTGTATAATTGACTATAAATCATATGAACTACATAACATAGGGTATGAGTTCAATCTACAAAAAATGGTTAAAGAAAGTAAAAATCACTATTGTTATTATGACAATAGAAGAGACAATAGGGTGGGTGTTTTCATGAAAATCTCAAAATTCATCGGGGTAGTTGAAAAAGATTGATTCTTGTTGCTATAGAAAAATGCCCCACAAAACCTTCAAGTGTAGGACTTGACTTCAAGTTCATTTATGTACAAGGTTAAAGTTTGTCCTGGGATATCTAAAAGAGAAATTTTGAGAACACGAAGGTCTCTAAATTAAACCTAAGCTCTTCCTTCATTAAATTTTGTATACAAAGAAGATGAGATGGTACCCTGAACATCTACACCTATAATGCCTTGATTGACGCTCTAAGAAAGAATATCTCATGATCTTACAATGAAAGATTTTATTAAGTTATATTTGAAAGCTGCAATTTACAAAATATAAGTCATGAAAGTTTTAAAGGATATCTTGACCCTGAAGGGAAGGGATAGTAGGTCAGAACTCTCTCATTGCTCGTTTTGACTATTTATTGTTTATTTAATAACCTTTTCTAACTTTTCCCAAGTTACCAAATTTTTGGAGAATTCTATTAAGTGACAAGAGCGATCATGAATACATTAAGAGTGGGTTTAATACATACCTCAAGTGTAGTCTAATTTTTTTTACTTGCTTTGACACCTATTTGATAAGGTAATTATTTGGGTATGCCATATCATTCTGTAAATTCATGTCATCCTCCAATTCTGTTGATCACCTGCACTTAAACTCCTTCTAGACGTTTGGACTATATTGTAGTAGTGTTGTATGCATCATATGTATCAGGAAGCGAAATACTCATGTGACTTCTATACATCACTATTTTTCTTCCTAAATCGAAATTGTATACTTAAAGTCACAAATAATGGCACTGCAAGTTGATGAAGTCTTTCTAATATTATCCACCTTGTTTTCACATACTGCATTAGACTGAATTATCTATGTCACAAAGCAAGGATATGATTTTTCACAAGTAGGAGGGAATTTTGTGATGGTTCCTTTATATGAATAATTAAGTTAGCCCGATGAACGATTGAAGGCCGTAAGATACAAATTTTGGGTTTAGAAGCCAAGTATTCAATTATGGCTATGAATACAACCATTAGGAATTAAGGAAGATAAGGCGAGGCTATATCCGATAGCAAGATGCGTATGAGTTAACCTTGTATATGCTAACTTAATTAAGTACCTCGTACTCTAACTGTGGACGTCTAAGCCCTTCTCAATTTTGCATGTAAAAAGGGGTCAGTTAGTTAGTGCAAGAATAAGAAGTAGATATGATGGCACAATCAGTGAAAACTATACTAGTGTACAAGTAAAAAGTTAAATTTTCAAAGGTACTAACTGAATGTGGCTATGGTCAAGTGAATAAGCCTGAAGCTTTTAATGTAACCAAGTCATGTGGAACTAGAATGACTAATGGGATTGTATATGGATGATTGCCACAAATAACAACCAATACATAATTACGCGAACCCAATATGTGGGTTGGTGACGATAACACTTAATCACCTGAAAGGAGAACGGAAGAACCAATAAACTCTTGATAAACTCAGAAATCGATATGAAATTTGATGATCGTTTACACTTGCATACTGAACTTAAATAATTAAGTATTATACCTTGTGAATGCGCGTAAAAATTTTGACAAAAGAAATATGAATGTTGTTAGAGTATAATTATTGAGCAATCATCTATACTGAACAATTAGAGTAAGTCAAAAACCTGATTGGTGGGCTAATCAACTCTATCAGTTAAACAATAAGATGTATGAAGGGTGAAGTATAGCTAAATGCAAGATTTACTCGTACGAATTAGGAATTTATGTATTAAAAGTGTAATCAATGGTCAGACGAAATACTGAACGATTGACATTGATAATATTTTGTGTGTAAATTGATTATTACATATGAATGATACTGAAGTATGAATATGATTAAGTGTAACATGAGATTTACAGTTATACATGCTCATACACATACACCTCTATCTGGATATACAGTTGTTGATAATATGAATGAGAACTCAATTTACATGAATGTTTACTGTTGCCTTACAACTCATGTGTGATTGTATAACTAGTAAACTATGTACATCTTATTGATAATAAAATTACTAAGATAGGAAGGTGAAATGTAACTTATGTTTACATACACATATACAGTGAATTACATACATTCCTCAGTGATAGAAGTGATAAGCTGAGAATCGAATTATAATAAATGGTCAGATTGTTGTAATATGATGAAGTGATTGTTATCTGAGTGTATGTATACACATGCAGTGAACCACATGAAGCTCTTCAGTAATAGAACTGATGAGCTGCAAAGCAAACCATAGTGTTTAATTGATATTCATATTGTTACTACAGTGGTTGTTATCTGCATGTTAATATAAGCATGTCTTTCGCTTTCTTCCTCATTGGAAGAAGGGGCCGGGCGGGAGCCGGTAGGAGGGGAAGACGGTGTTATTGCATTATATACGTTCATATATCCGGAAGAAGGGACCCATATTGCACGGGCGGAGTGCGAAGACGGTGATATATATATATATATATATATATATATATATCCGAAGGAAGGGACCCGTATTGCACGGACGGAGTATGAAGACGGTGCTATATATCATATTGGGAGGAAGGGACCCGTATTGCACGGGCGGAGTGCGAAGACGGTGCTATGATATACATATATTTGCATCTTTAAAATGATTGAGAATGAATGGCTATGTGTGATACATATGTGTGTGACACTAGAGGTATGTTGGATCGTATATGATAATGAAAACATCAGAATACAGATTTAGCTGATTGAAATGAAATACTGTAAATTGTGTGAAAGTGTATAGGTTAATCCATGCATTACTTGAAGTGTGATGCGATATTGTATTATGAGAAGTATGATATGATTATATGTTATACAAGTATGGCTTGTGATGTATGTGTTATCTAAATACATAAATTAGGTTCATGGCATAACTATAGTGGTTGGTGTATTATAGCATGGAATACAAGACACGTGAGTAACACACACTATGTATACATAAGACAAGTTTAAATAACTAAGCAAAAAATTTGTTTTTATATAACTCATAAATCTTATCACACGGAAAGATGAAAATCCAAGAAAGGAATTGGGAAGTACGATCAAAAGAGTCTGATCGTCCCCAGAAATATTAGAGACCGGGGTCTTGATTATTAAACCATGGGATGCCTCTGATTCTTTATCTTCTTACTGTTTCAGATTTCTCTTATTACTTGAATATTCATACTTCTCATTGATATATTATTATTTTCTGATTTATTCCTCTACTCTACTCACTGAGCTGTTGAGCTCACCCCCCCCCACAGATTTTTATATTTTCAGGTCATGGTGAGGCGAAGACTCAATGTAAGTTTTCAAGCTCCTTGTTGGAAATCCTGTTACATAGAGAAGTTTTAGAGTTGTACTTTGTGTGATTGTAATTTAGTTCTTATTGTATATGTTCATTATCCTATTTGACGTGTACTTATAGCAAGTGTTAGTGTTGAATAGATGGATAGTCTGAATTCATGTATTGTATAGAGATATGAGTTTGGTTATAATTATGATGAGTTGGAGTTAAAGATGGTTTGACATTATTATGTAGATGTCGAGAGGGTGCTCTCGAGTACTTAATTATTGAGTTTTCATATAAGAGGTCGTGTGAGCCGAATTATATTTATGATTGCGTGGGCGATTGTTGAGTTGGTTTATATGCTTGGATGGAAGATAAGTAGGCTGGTGTTGGCCGAAATTATTGTAATATGAAATGTATATTTGGACATTCAGTATTTACAAAGGAGGTGCTGCTAAAATTTTCAGGGATATTAGAGATGAGTATGATAATCTGTTAATCAATAGAGTTGTTTATGCAAAGTGAGATCATTAGAAATATGGGACCGTTACACTATGTCTTGACATTGTAGTGGTGTTGAGACGCGGGCTTCGAGCCCTGCATCTTGGCTCTGTACGAGTGGCTTTGATTAGCCTCGCGTCTGAAGCATGGACCCTTTTATCTGATGACTTGTCTTCAGTGATTTTTAGATAGTCTACAGAACCCCCTCCAAAGGTTTTGAAACTTTGTGGTTGACTGGGATGGTTTCAAAACACTTTGGACCTTTCTGTTGGCAGCAAGCTCTCAAGACTTGACTGGCAATCTTCTGAGATATCTTGAGCTCGATCTTGTTTGGATTTTGGTCTTTGTGAGTGTACTGTTAAACTCTTTGAAGCCACCAAAGATGATCGTTGTGTGTATCTAGATACGCAGTCTGAACCTCATCGGTACTCTGAGCTGGTTGTCGATGTACTATTGAACTAGGGAAAATCGTCAACTGCTTTTGCCAGTGACTGTTAAACTGGCAGAAGCAGAGACTGAACACAGGTCTTGTGTCGTCTTGCCTTAGAGATGCCACCTCCTTTGAAGTAGAAATGCAACTCTCATTCATTGGAGAGACGCAAGCATCGAAGTGGAAACACAGATCTCACTTTGTCAAATAGACGCGACTCTGCTAGAGTTAAGACGCAACTCTCTTGTTTTACCCAAACGTGAGCTTAAGAATACTGAAGAGACGTAGTTTTTGAAATGAAGACACAGACTTCTCTTAATTGAAAAGACGCGGCTCTGTTAAACGCAAGATTCGCGTTTCGGGTGTGCTGTCACGTGCCTGGCGGACGCTAGGTCCGCGTTCTGGGTGCGTTGCCATGCGTCTGGCGACGATCAGTCTCGATATACGTGTCGCGTATCAAGACCAATTACCGTGTTTATAAAAAGATAGCAGTCTTTCAAGAGTCATCATTAGACTCTTTTCTTCTCCGTTTGAGCTTTACATCCAGAGCTTAAGAACTTAAGAAAAGTTTCGAGCTTTTTCTTCCTTTTTTCTTATCTTCTCCAAAGAATTCACTATCAAGATGGCCCCAAAGACCAAACCTGTGGCTTCCTCCTCGAGCGCTGTCGCTCGAGATGTTCAAATGGGAGGTTCCTCTACACTGGAGGCCCCATTTTAGGTAATAAGACCAACCAAATCGGCTTTCGCCATTAAAGAATTCGAAGAGTTATCTTAACTCTTAAGCTTCTTCTAAGTTGAACCGCCAACGCGAGGCTCACGCCCGTATTTGATTTTCAGATGCGACTATTGCATTAGTAAGCAAGACGCGGGTTTGACGACCTCCGCATCTTCGCTTCATCAGCTTGAGTCTGCGTCTGCTTATTGAACATGGGCTTCATTGAGCCTTGCGTTTGATCTCAACACTTAGAGAATTTTCTACGTGGTGGAGTTCAGACGCTGACTTCATGTGAATTTCGCGTCACTGAGATTTGACGCGGGTTTCACTGAGCTTCGTCTCTGATTCTAACACTTAGAGAAATTTCTAAGTTGTGGAGTTTCAAACGCGGACTTCATGTGAACCTCGCATCTTTCAGGTTAGACGCAGGTTTCGCTGAGCTCCGTGTCTTCGTCATTTGACGCGGTTCTGAGGCGAACCTTCCGTCTGAGCTTCAATACTTTAGCAATTTTCAGGTTGCCGATTGTTGTGTTATCCTTTTTACAGTGCGATATTTCTCGAACCTTTTGTCTAAAAAGTATTACTTTGGACATGTAGGTGGAGCCGATCCTAATCTTACGTTCGTGCTCTAAGAGGCTGCTCCATTGTTTGCTCTGAAATCAAGGGAGCGTCGGGACAGGTTCAACAACCCTAGCATGCTGACCTTTTGGGAGATCATGACCAATGGGCGGTTTGAGTCCGACACCCATATCGCACTGAAGAAACTCGACCAATGGGTTTCATTCTTCAGATAAGTTATGGTGGGATAAAATGGTGGGCTTTGTTCTCACAGAGCTCGTGGTCTCGTTGAACCAGGTTGGATTGTATCAGGCTATTAGGGTCGTTCAATATGGCATCCCGTAGAGCTCCCGCCACTTTTATGGCATCTTAAAGCGCTGCAATCCCTTAATGTGCACGTTCTTCACTCCGGTTGGAGAGATGGGCTCATTCTCCATGAGCTATACGAGGTTTCGGGGCTGGTGATTGGAGATGCTCCGTATGAAGAGTATCTCCCGATTACCGAGGAGTTTCACTTACTGAAGAAGGAGGACCCTCAGATACGAGACTTATTAGGAAGTGTTATGCCACTTTCACGTCTGTGGGTAGACGGCTGGCTGGAGGAACATAAGAGTCAAGCAGAAGTCCTGGGCGAGCTACCTTTTTACTGACATAAATGATAAGTCTAACCCAGTGACTCGTTTGGCTCCTAGCATATGAAGAGATTGCCGAGTGGATCAGTGCCTCCACAAGCTCGTACACTGCGGAGTCTAACGAGGATACTTTCAAGCCTGATACGGTCTTTGAAAGCTTCCACCATCAAGCCAAGATCCCGATATCTGACCGGACCCTGTTGGTGGGATTTCTTACATTATGGCTGAAGCGTTGCGTGGTACCGACGTTGCCACACGAAGTTATTATCGCCGATATGGTGTACCTGACGGTTCTGTTGACGCATGGGAGGTCGATATGTCTCCTTCAAGCAACGGTGGTCGGCATCCAAAGTTGCTTGCGGGCATTAACGAAAAGCCTGTGTCAAGTGGAGGTGGTCGTAGACACTCAGGGCAGGCATGTGCTGGACTTGGAGGGGAGAGGCCGGAAGTGAGGACTCCCAATCTCAGAGTCGAGCTTCCTTATACGTACCTGATGACCTAATACGTCATGTATTGCATGTCGCTGATGACAACAGTGTCTCCTTTAAGTCGCTTGAGGGCTTTATTCTTTTCGTGTAGAGATTGGAGAACTCGAACTGATCGCAATACTATATGTTCTATGTTCAGATCGAGATTCGAAAGAGAGAATTGGGGATTGATTTCAATTGAGAAGGAGCCGAGAGAAAAACGAGGGCGAGAGAGGTGGCTGGGCATAGGATACATCTGAAAAAATTCAGAGCCCAGAGGGGACACAAGTTAATAGGATAGATTTTTTTCTTTTTTTTTTTTTACCTTATTTTTCCTGAGGGGAATTTAATAGTTTGTGAGATCAAGGTGGAAAAAACCACCAGCTGTATTTGTCGGAGAGAGTTCTACATTATTCCCCATTTCCTGTCTCTTTCCTCCCCTTTATATGAAATCTCCTTCATAAAGGGCCCTGCTTTTCAATTTATTTACATACATGACACTGTATCACAGGAGAGTGTGTGGGGCTTTTTCGTAATAAGGTGGTGAGGGTAGGGGTACGGGTGGAATAGACGCTGACCGAAGCAAGGGGTCAGCATTCCGCACTGCGTGGTGAGCCGCGTGGGCTCATGCTGTTGGCATTTTTGGTATTTATTTTGGGGGAAAATAAAATGAGAATAATGCGAGGGAGGTGACTTGATTGTCGCACATGAGGATTTGGTACAGTCCAGATTGTTTGGTGACACGTGTACATTGATTTATTACTAGTGACTTGGTAAGTTGTGTACGTGGCACTGAGTTGCAGGTTAGCTGCTTGTGTCTGTTATTTGTGATAGGGTATCATTGGTCATGTTTTTATTGGCATTCATCTAAATTTGATATGTTCACACTGGTTTTTTTTTTTAATTCAATAAAGTTGTAATCCGATTTTGAATTTGAAACTTCACGAAACTGATGTGATCATTACTGTATTATGATTTATGACTTAGTTGCAAGTAACTTTTTTATTGATCTTGTGACAGATGCTGATATCTAACCTATTGTTACAATTGTTTGTTATTGAAATACAATGATAAAATTCCTTTGTTATTATATTATATCTTTCTTTGCAATGTAAAAGAACTTTAAGCATTCAAATCAATTTTATTCTTACACGAAAAGGAAGAAAAAGAAAGAAAAAGGAAAGAATGTAAACTTTTTCTAACCAAATACTTTCCGTGTAAGCTCAAGGAGGATACTTTAATATACAGTTTTGCTATTTGGCTCCCAATACATCTCCGCTTTGACTCCCATCCGAGGTGGCAAGACATGTCATCCTGCCATGTGGCACCCAACGTGGATGATATTAAAATTAAAATTGGGGCTGCTCTCTCATCTCAGCGTTCCCCGCAGTGCAGACGAAAATCCTCCCCATCTCATTCTCTCTCCCCCAAATCTCACTGTTGCGCCACCCTCGAGCTCGCCTTGCCACACTCTCTTCCGTCGAGAGACGATCACAACGTCTGCCAGTCACGACGATCTCTCTTCTCTCGATCACAAAATCTTAATTTGGACCACACCCGCGTCCCCAATTCACAAATGCTCACCATCCCAATCTCTCTCCCACAAATCTAGCCGCCGCCTTCTCGAGGTCGCCGCGCAACCCTCTCTTCTACTGATCTCGACTACAGTATCTGTGTGGAGTGTCGATTTGTTACTCTCCCCCTAAAATTTTATTTTTTCAAGGTCACCGCACTCTTGAGCTCGTTGTTGCCCTCTGTTTCAATCTCGCCACGGCCCTCTCGACCACAAAACAACGGCTGAGGTATAGCCCGTCTTTCTTGGATTGAACTCAAAATTATTTTTCATTTGTTTGTTCAATGTTTATTCAATTAACTATTATGTTGGGGCTAATTTTGTTCAATTCAGTACTGTTTTAGGGCGAATTTGTTCAATTCACAATACTGCTGTTCAATTCACGGAGAGTTTTTAATTAAAAAAAATGTTGTTCAATTCACAGAGAATTATTCAATTTACAGACAGAGCCTCTACAGGTAACCGCGTCATCCGATCCTTCGTCGATCTCGATATAGGGGTCGTTGCGCCACCTGATCTCTCTAAGCCTCTCTCCCTAACATCTCTTCATTGCCCTAAAAGATCGGAGCGCCACTACAAACTCCATTGCCATCCTCCGCCATCAACAAACATTCTCCCCTCCGCTGGATCTCGACCAAGTCATACCTTAAAGCTCGTCATCTCAACCACAAATACTGAGGTATATCCTTAAAAGAAGAAAGGAAAGATGAAGAAGATGGCTTGGAAAACATATTGGATCCACTATCTAAGAGTCGTAAAGAGCGGCCAAGGAAAAACAGAATTAAGCTTGCAAGTAGGCAGAGAAAAAAAAAAATCTGATCATGATGGTAATGTCTCAAATCCTTACATGCTAGAATCATGGGGAGTGTATCAGCCATTTTGATGTGTAATCAAATGATTGGGAACTGGGAGTTTGTAATTCCTGAAAGTATGTTGAATACTTAGAGTACTATTTTGATGTGTAATCAAATGGCTGGGAATTGGGAGTTTGTAATTCTTGGAAGTATGCTGAATACTTTGAGTACTATTTTGATTTCTTTGTAATTCCTGTGATGGCTCTTCAAAATAACATGTTTCATGTTCAGACCCGGCCAATATGCAATTGTCTTTTCTAAGGACTGCGACCAAACTTGCAGTCTTTTTCTGAGGACTGCTATCATGGTCGCAGTAATTTCTTATGTTTCAATATTATAGAACTTTGATTCATTTGAGAGTCAAGAATTTGTTACCTCTCAAAAATCTCAATTGGAGCAATTCGAAGACTCAGCCGCTGGCGCAACGTGGTTGAATTTTAACCATAATTTTGGGTGCTGGTACCATGGTCGCAGTTTTTTATTAGAACTGTGATTAAGTCGCAGTGTTTTTATGAAAACTGCTGCCATGGTTGCAGTCTTTTTTAAGAACTGCGATCAAAATCGCAGTCTTTTTCTGAGGACTGCTACTATGGTCGCAGTCTTTTTTACACTGAAAATATATGATTTTAGCATGTCACATGCATAGTTTAATGATTATTACATGCATAGTCTAATGATTATTTTCTTATATTTCAATATTATAGAACTTTGATTCATTTGAGAGTTAAGAATTTCTTACCTCTTAAAAATCTCAATTGGAGCAATTCGGAGATTCAGCCGCCAGCTGAGAGAGACTCTCTTAGCTGGCGCAACGTGACTAAATTTTAACCACAATTTTATGTGCTGGTACCATGGTCGCAGTTTTTTATGAGGACTGTGATTAAGTCGCAGTCTTTTTATGAGAACTGCTATCATAGTCGCAGTCTTTTCTAAGGACTGCGATCAAGGTCGCAGTATTTTTCTGAGGACTGCTACCATGATCGCAGTCCTAATTACACTAAAAATATATATAATTTTAGCATCTTACATGTATAGTTTAATGATTATTTTCTTATGCTTCAATATTATAGAACTTTGACTCATTTGAGAGTCATGTATTCATGTAATTATGGATGGATGCAAACAATATTTTGTGATGATTATGCTTGTATTCATGTTCTATTCTTGTATTCATGCTTGCAACTATTCAACTACTTGTATTCACTTTCTGTTGAAGGGTCAGCTTTATTTATTCTTGTTCTATTGATGTTTGGCTGAATCCACTTTATTAGCAACTTTTTTTCCAGTTGATGATTACTATTGCAGTTCAAAGATGAGTTCAACTTTTGATATACGATATGTTTGATGTTTCATGTTCAGGCCCGGCCAATATGCGATTGTCTTTCCTAAACATTACGACCAAGGTTGCAGTCTTTTTCTGAGGACTGCTATCATGGTCGCAGTATTTTCTTATGTTTCAATATTATAGAACTTTGATTCATTTCAGAGTCAAGAATTTGTTACCTCTCAAAAATCTCAATTGGAGCAATTCAGAGACTCAGCCGCCAGTTGAGAGAGACTCTCTCAGCTGGCGCAACATGGCTGAATTTTAACCACAATTTTATGTGCTGGTACCATGATCGCAATTTTTTTATGAGGACTGTGATTAAGTCACAGTCTTTTTATGAGAACTGCTGCCATGGTCGCAGTCTTTTCTAAGGACTGTGACCTTTTTCTGAGGACTGCTACCATAGTCGCAGTCTTTTTCTGAGGACTGCTACCATGGTCGCAGTTTTTTTTACACTAAAAATATATGATTTTAGCATCTCACATGCATAGTTTAATGATTATTTTCTTATGTTTCAATATTATAGAACTTTGATTCATTTGAGAGTCAAGAATTTGTTACCTCTTAAAAATCTCAATTGGAGCAATTCGGAGACTCAGCCGCCAGCTGAGAGAGACTCTCTCAGCTGGCGCAACGTGGCTGAATTTTAACCACAATTTTATGTGCTGGTACCATGGTCGCAGTTTTTTATGAGGACTGTCATTAAGTCGCAGTTTTTTTATGAGAATTACTGCCATGGTCGCAGTCTTTTCTAAGGACTGCGACCAAGGTCGCAGTCTTTTTCTAAGGACTGCTACCATGGTCGCAGTCTTTTTTACACTGAAAATATACGATTTTAGCATCTCACATGCATAGTTTAATGATTATTTTCTTATGTTTCAATATTATAGAACTTTGATTCATTTGAGAGTAAAGAATTTGTTACCTCTTAAAAATCTCAATTGGAGCAATTCGGAGACTCACCCGCCAGCGGAGAGAGACTCTCTCGGCTGGCGCAACGTGGCTGAATTTTAACCACAATTTTATGTGCTGGTACCATGGTTGCAGTTTTTTATGAGGACTGTGATTAAGTCGCAGTCTTTTCATGGAAGAATAATGTAAAAAAAAATGTATAATTGTAACTGAGATACATGGATACATAAGTAAATAAATAGAAGCGATGAGCGGCCAAGAGAAAGAGAGAGAGAGAGAGAGAGAGAGAGAGAGCAGAGCAGACAGCGATAGAGAAAGAGAGGGACAGATGACGCGCAACGACGAACGGTGATGAGACGATGAATGGCGATGGGCGGCGCTCAGATCTGCACTGGAGAGAGAGAGAGATTTAGACTGAGAGAGAGAGAGAGAGAGAGGGATCTATTTTCGTTTTGTTAATTGGGACTGGGAGGGAATTTAATTTTTTGGGCTGAGAGGAAAATTCAAATTTCAGAATTGGGGAAAAATTTAAATTTTTGAGTTGAGTTTGAAGCTTAGGTGTCATGCCATGTGGCATGCCACATCAGCGCGGGAGTCAGAGCGGGAGCTAATGAGGGAGCCAAATAACATTTTTGTTTAATATGAAATAGTTCTTCCAAAAATATCTCTTGAAAGATACTATGTCGAAATTGAAAATATTATTTTGTCAGAGACCTTGCGATTTCAGAGTTCTCTCTCTTTTTTTTTTCTTTTTTTTTTTCTTTTTGAAACAAAAAGGATAGTTCTTTACCTTATGCAAGAATATCTAAATTTTACAAAACTAAAATACAAAATGAAAGGGTGAGCAGCGTATCATCATTGCCATTCCGACAGGGTGGCACAATGAAGTGGTGATGACACGGAGTTAGTTCCACGTCGGACACACGCCACGTCATTATCGATCAAAAGCACAACATAAAAAAACAAGAGACGTATTGAACATGAGGACTCGAGTCGGAGGATGGGAATGAGGTGGGGCCCACCACCTTTTAGAATTCGGAACCTTTCAACGACTTTTTTTTTTTTTAGTTCGGAGGGTAGACCGGTCAACTCCAGCGTGGTCCGATCACCGGCACGTCAGACTTTATAATTCGTGCTAGCGAACCGTTCACTGTTTGCCTAAGGTGGAATCGCGGAACTGAGGAACTAGTAATACTTTATTTTGAAACCTAAAATTAGTTAGTAAGTCTTTTCAGTGTTTGTATATTGTTGGGAGGTGTGATTTGACAAATATTATGTCTTTTTCGGTGTTTGAATGATAATATGAAAGTGAAAGTGAAAAAGTTGACAACAGAGTTGATCGCAAATAATATTAAAATAAAAATTAATTATGAAAAACATTGCACTATTATTAGAATGCAAGTGAGATTTACATCACCACAAAACTGTTTTGAAATACAACTTATTACAAATAAGATTTACATGATTGCAAAATTAAGTGTAGCTGTTGGATCTTAAATTAAATAATAAAAAGATTGGATCTACAATAATTATCAAGATCAAAGGTCATAACTTTAACATAGTTCATACCGCAAAACATAGATCTAGTCTCAATGAAGATTCAACGACATGAGAAAATTGAAATTAAAAAGGTGGAATCGTATCTTGATCCATAACTGAATTCCTTGAATTATTGGGATGAAGATGGCCTTCTAAAAGATTCGTATTATTTTACGGTTTCTCTCTTCCTGAAAGAATTTTAAAGAGAAGAAGATGATATGTTCCTTTGGGGACTATGATCCCTTTATATAATAACAAGAGTTATTTTTTTCTTTCCAATTTGTCCTTCAACAAATTAGAAATTGGATAATTATCTTTACACATTAAATCCATGACAATTTAATACCCATTAGTTTAATTATTAACTTATTTATATCACAATTAATTTGAACTATTCTTTAGGATATCCATACATATTAAATTCACATATGTGAACCCACACATGTTGAATTATTTCCGACAGTAACACTTTAAAAGTAAGGGAATAATTGTGTAAAACAGAGATGTAAAAAAGAAAAGAGAAAAGAAAAGAGTCATCCCAATTTTCTTTCCCAATATTTGATGAACAATGAAAGTGAGAAATGAGGTCTCCTACTTCCTCATTTCCCTGTACATCCAAACAGCCCCTTACTTTTCTCCGGGAAAAAAAAAAAAAAAAAGGAAAATTAGAGCAAACTGGAGTTCACAGGTACTGAAATCTGATTGATTGAGGGAAAACTAAAATCTATTAATCATTATTACGTGCATGATCAATTGAAATTTTTTCAGTGATAATTTTTATATATAGTTTGAAGAATGAAAAT
Source organism: Agave tequilana (assembly GCA_038442645.1). Taxonomy (NCBI): domain Eukaryota; kingdom Viridiplantae; phylum Streptophyta; class Magnoliopsida; order Asparagales; family Asparagaceae; genus Agave; species Agave tequilana. Next base: position 116,382 of record JAVJIF010001253.1, read on the forward strand.
TATAGAAAAAACATAATAGAATCCAAATCAACTAGATTTCATGACTCATGGACCATCCACATAATAGAATCCAAATCAACTAGAATCCAAATCAAAAGCATAAACCTTTGACTGTGGTTTAATTTTTTATAGGTAAATTCTTAAATGTCAGTAGTTCATTGAGCAATCTTGAACTAATGATCAATTAACATGATTAAATGGAAATTTTTGAGAAATTTTGTGACCATCAATGATGAGATGAATGAATAATTTTGAAGATTCTGTACCCTAAAAAAACAGAAACTTACTCAAGTTGACATAACATCAAAAATACATAGGAGATTATATCTGTCACAAAAAGGAGAAAATTGAAAAAATTGGGATTTATTTGGAGAATATATAAAGTTTTCCAATATCAGTATTTGTAAACTTCCTTTTTTATCATATGATTTTAAATTTTCGATAGAGGAGGAAACTTTTGAGCCAAGTCATTTAAAGTAAGATATTTTTCATTTTTAAATGAATTAAAAAACATGCTTTTATCTAAAAATCAATATTTACATAACAATTACGTGCTTACAAATTTCATGAGTTAATGAATTTTAGAAGAGAAATATAATATTCTTGAGCCCAGTTGAGAGAAACTATAAACTGTCCATTCTCTAGTTTCCAAAATCGTTCGGCCCACGAAGAAGGGAAATCAGAAGTACTTTTAAACGGGCCGAAGATGGGCCTAGGCCCAGGTGCTGCTGAAATTCTTGGGCCTAAACTTTGGGGTGTATCCAGGGCAGGCCCAGGGCTTTAACATACAGGACTGAGTATCGTACGGATAGGGCTTTGGGCTGGACTCTGTTACTCTGTGGGGTAAAATAAAGACCACATTTCTTAAAATTAAGATTTTAAATGTTCAAGTATTTAGGAAAAAAAAATACTCAACAATCAAATGTTTAACTATAGCTCGAAGATGCGAAGGAAAATTTTGGATACATTCTACTGAGTTCTACTCTTTGAAAAGGACTTCAATTTTAAAGGTTTTTTTTTTCCTTCTCCTCTTCTACTTTAATATTTGGGCAATCGTTCCTCATCTGAACAGAGGTCTCGTGATAACGCTCGATCTCAAGTGTTGGTGATTTCAGGAGAGTTTTTACCGCTATATGACGGGGCCACTCGGTGTCCAAGTGATAGGACAAACCATTTGTTTTCTAGGATAGTGCATGACACGACTATATCTCCCAAACCAGTTATCTTACTTTATTCGTTCTTATTTTGAAATAGTTTTTGTATTTCAACAGTGCCTTACATTTGAATAACTACTTTGCATATTGTGGTTGCTAGCATACCTATTTCATTGAATTGTGTTGCTTATAATACAAAACAACCAATATGCCCTCATGCACTGTGTAATTGATATACATGCATAAAGCACTACCCTAAACATGCTTATAAAAACCAAATGTCATAAAGAGTACCAGTAATGGGACAATAAAGATATAAGTTACATCATACCAGTGAAGCTATTATTATTGATAGCACCTGCCAACTATTGATATGTGGTAATAGTTTTCTTGTGAGAATGAAAATTTTGGATGAGCAAAGAGGGTGTGGTTTCAATCAAATATGTCCTCAGTTTGTTATTACTCAAAGTTGTGTGCCAACTAGATCAGGTATAAATATTTTATTAATTTTGGTTAAACTTTAGTTTGATTGCATTTTATAGTTAGATCAAAATTTTATAAATATACCTTCCTACTCTTGCAATGAATTCTAGTTTACCGTGTAACACCCCGTTTCTGAAATACGTACTTAGACATGTATTCTGATTTTTTGATAATTTTTTTCGATTTGATTTCCGTATTTATTTATTTTGTGATTATTTATGTGATTTTTTTGCTTTAGATCAAGATTCATGGACTCGGAGTCGGCCCTAGTCTAAATCAGGGACTCAATTCTAGTATACTGATCGATTTGACATTTCTGATAGTCAGATTTGACCGATTTCAATTTCAAACATTGTTTTCTAATATTATAGAATTTTCATGATTTTTCAAATTTTTTTCTGAATTATTTTTATAAAAACTCAAAAATCGGGATTTATCGGTACTATTGGTTTATTCCCAGATTTTTAATTTACAAATGAAATCGAATTTCAAGAAATCGCTTTCATATATTTTCTTAGAATTATATTTACTATCTTAATACATTTTTCAGGGATTTTCAGAATTTAACAGATTTCAACTAGATTTGGTGTCGACTAGTATTAGCGATCGATTGCAGGATTTTTAATTTCAAAATCATAAAGAATTTCTTAAAACAATTTTCACCATAATTCTTATATAACATTCTTGATTTTTGAGATTTTTGGGTAGCTTTCCGAGATACTTGACTTTCAGGCGTTTCCAATATTTTTTCGAAAATTTTCCGTATCCGCAACCGACTCTGGGGAATCCACTAATCTAATTATTTTAATTTCTCCACCAATAAAAATTTTTTTCTCTTTTTTTTCCTTTTCCTTCCACCATATTCTAAAACCTTTTTTATTCTTCTACTACATTCTACACCTTTCCACCAAAATATCACCTTCAAAATATCCCAACCCATCATCACACCCTTCCCATCACCAAGGCCGGCCATTACTCCTTCTCCCATCACCATTTCACAAAAATTCTCATCTCTAAATTCATTTTTCTTCTCCTTTAACTCCAACTTCAAAAACAAACTCCTTTCTTTCTCTTTCCCTTTCCATTTTTTCATCAAAACCCTAAAATCACAAACTCCACCTTCATCTTCACTACAACAACAACCACAACAACACCTACAACACCTTACTATCATTTTCTTCCTCCTCCATCTCCATTTATTTAACCACAAACTCCAAATCTAACATACAAACCACCATCTCCTTACCTTCTCTAAAACTACCACCACCACTTAATTCTACCACAAAACCACCATCCCACCACCTGCTCCTAGGCCAGCCACCATGCTTGGATAGGGGCCGGACTCCTCTCCTCTGATGATGTCTCCGACGACCATTACAGTAACTACTCCAGCGACAACTTAACCACCAACTTCAACATCAACTTCCACCACCACTACAACCCTTTCTTCATCTCCACCACCTATACTTCTCCTTCCATCACCATCATATTCACTCTCACTACCGTAACACCACCCTCATCACCTCCGTCTCAATCTACAACATCACCATCACTATCATTTTCATCACTTTCCATTTTTTCTTCTCAATCAAAATCCAATTACATCACCTTCACCAACACTAACACTTACACCTTCACCCTTCTTACCTCCTCTCTCTCTCTCCTCCTTTTTGAGGCCGGACACCCTCTTAGCCTCCCTAAGGAGCTTGCACGCCTCCCCAAGGCTGGCAGCCGTCAAGGGGTCAAGCCCCTCCTCCACTTCTTTCTTCGGTGTTTCCCTGCCACGGAGTTTGTGCGCGAAGCTTTCCAAAGTTCTCACAGTTTTCATCGTGTTTGTATTTAGGGGAGTAGTCAATTTTTATGTTGATCACTATTTCTAATTCTGTCATTTGATAAGTCATATTCAGCAATCAACACACCAATTAGTTGCAGACCAAATCAGAATTGAATTTTCACATAAAATTTTAGATAAATCAAATTCAAGTTTGGAGATAAGAAGAGAATTAAAATTCAAAAATTGATAATAGTTTGCTCTCCAAATCAAGAGAAAGGATATTATTTTAATATCCAAAGTTTAAATTTAAATTTTGAAGATATATCTTTTGATGGACACAAAACTTCTACTAGGAGTCTATTCACTACTTCTACTATAAATAGAGAGGTAGAGTATAGGGAAAAGAGCATCTCATCTCAGACGAGAGGGTTATAAAGTAAACTGAGAAGAGATTTTTGTGGGTTGTAATGCGAGTTTTGGAGAAGATCAAGAGCGTTGTAACGACGAATCTTCAATTCTGTTTTCTTCAATAAAGATCTACAGAATTTCAGTCTAAGAATTTCTACTCTTCCTTTATGATTCCTATGATGCAATTTTACTCTTTTTACTTTATGCTTTCATCAATCTCATGTCATCCTCTCCCTTTTGTTTATGGTCTTCTACTTCATCTATTCAGCAGCGTTTGGAAGAAGGAGACAACGGTGAATCAGGCCTTATGATAATTCCGGGTTCCAATTATTTTTTTTCCTTCTCTCTTTTCTTCATCCATTGCTTTAGTTAATTAGTCTTCACAATAGTTAGTATTTTTTTTATCCTGTTATGTTGTTAATGCTTTTAGAAAATAACTCTTAAATAAAAACTCTAACTTCTCATTCAAAGATTTCTCCAAACTAGAATTAAATTAGATTGTAGATATTTAAAGAACCAATTTTAAGCAAGTCTCTGTGGATTCGACTCTCTTCTTGCCACTATACGATTATACTAAAATATTTCAGTAAGATTAGGTTTTTTTTTTATAACTTGTACGTAGTTCAAACAATGATGAAATTCTTTATGACTTTAGAACTGCGAACAAATTTTGGCGCCGTTGATCATCTCTCTATCCTTTTATCCTCTTGGATTTTCAATTTGTCTTCTATAATTGACGAGATATTCATTTATCTTCAACGAAACCGACTGGGACTTCAAAAATTCATTTTTCTTTGAATTTAGAATGGTATTATCTCATCTGATATATCTGGTCCCTCAGATAAGAAGGCTTCTAAAAGCTCTGGATTTGAATAGATCTCTTTGATTTGCTTGATTTTTTGAATTATTTTGATTTAATTAAATAAATCTGCCAATCTATCTCTTTCCTTCGTTAATACACCACATACCACTAAACATGAAAATATATTCAAAAGTAGAGTTTTATTTAAAATAAATGAAGAAAATGTGACATATGTGATACAAAATGTGCAATGCATGTGCATAATCGGCACACATCCCCCATTAAGAGGAGATAATCAAGAAAATTATAATTCTCCTAAGCCAATAGCTGTTGGTTAGCCTCATTGAAGGCTATTCTAGCCTCGCCGGATAGATGTTACACGCTATTTCAACAGCTTTTGCTAATTTTTAAGGGATACTTACCTCTGGGAGTTTATAAATAGCCTACTAACAGGCTAAGGTACGGGGACACACAGATAGATAGAGAGGAGCTCGAAATCGAACACGGAGAGATTCAGAGGATGGACCGAGGATGAAGCACAGACGACTACTTCTTTTCAAGAGAATAGAGAAAATCTCTCTCTATCCACCTGGGTTCCAGCACCCTAATCCTTCAGCTTTAAGGAATTTCTCGAAACAGGCGAGAAGAAATTTCTAGCAGCAAATTCGAAGTCTTATTGTTCGCATCATCAAAGGGACAAAGTGTACGCACGCTGATCATACTCCTACATGCACACTTCTCAAGAATCAATTGTAGAAGATTCTTGTAATTTTCTTACTTCTTATTCTTCTAAAAAAAATTTAAGTTTTCTAATGGAAAACAATATAAACTAAGTTGAGTGCACTGTTTTGTTATCTTGTAACCTGTCAATCTGTGTATTATATATTGAACTTGTCGTCACTGAACAATGCTATTATTCATTCAATTTACACTTCGAGATGCTACATGTATACAACTTTATTACAATAAACACCGGTCATTGCTTCAAACTGATAACTTGTAGTCTAAATTGATCGCCCTTTATTAGTGAGACATGCTTGATTTGTTGTTTAGTTACTGAGCTCCCCCAACTGTACGGAAACATGTTTACATCACAATCTCTAATTGGTTCCCATTTTGATGTATAGTTCCAGGGACACTTGGAACATTGTTCACTCAAGTAAAGGCTACAACTTGCATTCAGTCTACTTTACCTCCTGACAGGCTGATTGGTCAGAGAAGTTGCGTCCTGAAATTGAAGATGATCTTTTGGAGATTGCTGACGACTTCATCGAAAATGTGAGTCCACTGCTCATTTGAAACTATAAAGAATCAAATCTTTTGAGATTTTACCTCCTTTTTTTTAAACTTAAATTAATTTAATGGTCCCAATGCCTTGATAATAAATCCTGTGAATTACCTGCTTGTAACATTACCTTTCCTTGTGTTCAAAAAAAAATCTTGGCAGACTGTTGCTTGTATGGTTAAGCTTTCAGCTTCTAAGCTTGAGTGATTTCTGATTTCATTGTGGACTTCCTTGAATGTTGCTTTGAATTCTTTATAGTTTGTGATGAAAAACTAAACTTGAGAAAGATACTTGGTGACACCAGTTCTGTAGCATGTCAAGATTTGGTTACATTACCTCATTTCCGTCTCTGTATGTTTGTTGTGTGCTTTTCTTTTATGTTCCCTTTTCTAATTCTACTTCTCTCGAAGAAACGGATAATAACGGCTGCATGCCATTTGGCTAAGCATCTAAAATCAGCTACATTATAGAAGCGAAGCAGGGGCGGATCGAGGAGTTGGCTAGGCCGGGTTACAGCCCGCCCCACTTTTTCATATATCGCCTTCGGCTCTCTTTTATTTTGGTTCTTTTTCATATATTATCTTAGATCCCTTTTATTTTACTTTTCTTTTGACAAATTTATTCCTGAATCCGCCCCTGATTTAGTAGCGAATATTATTTCATTCTTTTAAAGATTCATATAATTCATAAGCATATGTTATAAATGATTGTAGTCCATTCCAAAATTTATTCTTGATTTCGCCCTTGAAGTCAACACTTCCACATGTGGGTAAGAATTTTTATTGCAGTCCCTTGTCTGATTTGAGCTATAGTTTCGTGTTCCTCTCCCTCATTCTCTCTTGTCCTATTTGATTTCATGTCCAACAAATGAATATAGGATGGCACTTTGTTGTTACTCTAGAAACAAACTTAATGTTTGCTCCCACGGTTCATATTTTGTGGGCATAAAATTATATATTTGGAAGATTTCTAGCCCATCTATATGATGGCTGCAAAATCTGATGCCTTTTCATATGGGACAAAGGGACCATGAATGGGTTAGAAGCTTCTATATGGCTCATTATGTCTGTAGATCAAGATGAATAGTGCTGTTTGGTAGGTTGGAACAAATTTTAAGGTTGTTCATAGGGAATAATAAAGCACTGTCCCCTGTGTGTGTGTGTGTGTTTTGCTGCTGCTGCTACTGCTGCTATAAATTTTTTAATGCTCAGCGTTGATATAAAACCTTTCAGTCTTTCCACCGTTGGAAGCAAAAGCCCCTGACGCAGCTGCGCATGTGAAGGCTCCAACTTATGGTTTTCTTAGTGTAATCCATGCCAACAAGCCAGTGAGCGATTTTGCCACTGATTTGCACATTTTCTCAACATTGCTTGCTTGAACTCTTCCAGATCAAGAAGTCTGTGGTAGGAACGAATGAGGGAGGTAATGCAGAGACTCCGGCCTCGGCTGGTGGACAAAGCTGCTGCAAACCTGAAGCTTCATGCTGCAAAGACACCTGCCATGGGTTTTCTCCAAAGGCTCGCGAACCATCGTGAAGAAAGCCAGGAGGCCTGTTGCATGTACTGAAGGCCCAACGGCTTGTGACGGCAAACCACACTCTTCTACAGGTGCAAGGTGCATGTGATGCTTGGATTCATGCAGAAGAGGATGTAGAAGTGTTGGGGGCGCAAACCCATCGGATTTGAGCATGGATTCATGTAGTATCAGCAAAGCTTGAGAAGCTAGTATTCGTATTCCATCAGGAACGAAGCTCGAGAAGCTAGTATTCATATCGCATCATGTGTTCCAGACACCGAGGTTTTGATTTCGATCGACAAGAGTAGACGAGCATGCACAAAAGTTTGTTCATATATAGGAAGGCTATGATATGATTCTGTGACCAAGATGAAGAAAAGTTGAATTACATAGATGGGGAGCTGAGAACTGAGCCCAGATATGCCAACTTTGTTGTGGACATAAGGCTTTCAATCTGCTTGTTTTAGATGCTTTTATGGATGTAATGTCAAATTATTTACAGTACTTTTCCAGTATTTCTCTCTCTTAAGAAAGAAAATATACGTTTTCTTCTCATATTTCCTACTCATGTAGTGAACCAACTCGAACAAATAAAGTTCCTCAGGCCTGTTTGGTTGACGGTGGAAGTGAGAAAGTGAGGAAGTGAGGAATTGGTAATAGTTCCCTTTGGAACTTGGGAATTGGTTAGTAAGTTTTCCGGTATTTGGATGTTATTAGGAAGTGTGATTTGAAAAATGTTATGTCTTTTCCGGTGTTTGGATGGTAATGTGAAAGTGAAAGTGAAAAAATTGACCACAAAGTTGACCGCAAAATAATATTAAAATAAAAATTAATTAAAAAAATAAAAAATAGACTGTAATTAGAATGCAAATGAGATTTACATGATCAAAAATTAACTGTTTTGTGCTACAACTTATTATAAATGAGATTTACATGACCACAAAATTAACTGTAGCACTTTGGAAGCGAGGAAATAGTTGTGTAAAAGAGAAAAGAGAGAAGGAAAAAGAGTTTTCTTATTTTCCTTTTCCGGTGTTTGGATAGATAGGAAAATAAGCAATTATACTTCCTCATTTCCTTACTTCTGCCCACTTCCATGCATCCAAACACCCCCAATAAAAAAAATGCCAAATAGAGAGCAAACCCTAAAAAAACATGATTATTCTGGGCAGTAAAAGTCCTGGCATGGTCACAGGCAAAAAATACATGCAAAAAGAAACATTAGAAAATTGAAATTAATACATGAAATTTCAAATAATTACTGCATTAGACAAAGAATATTTATTTAAAATAATTACTGTCTCTTTACCTGTAAGCGACTAACTTGTCGTCCACAAATAAACCATCAGGCTTGAGACATCTAAAATGATCCTAAAGCGCTGAGGATGAAAGGACCAGCCACCAGTCGAAGGACCTAAACTTGGACACCAGGAACAAAACTGAAGTTCAATAAACAGTACACTTAAAAATATAAATTACAACACAGATAAAATAAAAATAAAAATAAGAGAGAGAATTTGTTAGTCAGCAAGAGCCTTTCAAGGCGATGGAGATCTCTCCTTTCTTTTTCCGGTTGTAGTTATAGCTCTGCCATTGTATATCTCAACACCGTTTCTCTGCATCACGGGTTTCTTCTGTTGTATAGTTTAATTTGCCATTAAGACTGACCTTGAAATGTTTGCACGCTTCTGATCTAGTTATGCAAATCCATACTCTGGTACTCTCATCATTGCATCTGTCATCCACTGGTACGTGCCAAGATCCCGTCTCAGACTCCTAATAGCACAAAAGAGATGAAACCAGTCTTAAGAAAAACTTTGTACAAAGCCAGAACGAAGAAAGGTCCAGTGTGAGTGTAAAGATTGCACCAATCATGATAATCATACCTGAATTACCATAGAGTATGGAGGGGGCATTGTTAGCCTCAAACTGCCTTCAACAAATGTATACCGAACCTGGAAGAAAATGTTATGAAAAGGTAACAATGTGACAACTTATGCCCATGTGACTATATGTTCTCACCAACCCACCACGAAAATTTGGGCTGATAAAGGAAAATAATACATTGTAATCATGAATGCAAAACAACTTATCTTAATCCTTAAATTAGTTTTCAGTGCTTTTCCAAGATATGCAACCAAACATGCCCAGTGAAACATGTGAAATTTCTTACCAATCCATTAAGACTATGAACCACTAATATCAATCCATTTTATTTGATATTTCATCAGCAGGGGCAAAATCAAGCTAAACGTGAAGCAATGAGGATTATCACCCACTAAAATCTGAAAGCATCATTATGATGATGACAAAAGTAAAAAATACAGAATGACATGACTGAAAATAACAGGCATCCGTCGTCAGACCATGTTAATTAACAAACTCTAATAAAGATACTTCAGAGAACATACCTGATGGCGCTCTTTCCACTTGGGGAAGAAGCTACTGCCTAGGATCTCAAATATATGGTCTCTCATTTCATCATTTGTCACAAGCAAACACTTCAGTTTAACTGCCGCATACAGCCAATACCCGAACATAAGAGAAGCATGTTAAAAACAACGAAAGGGACATAAATGCTAGAAAAAAAAACAAATCATTCAATATGAAACTGAACTCAGCAAACTGTTGAGAGAACCAAGAAAGATGAAGTTATGGCCCTAAGTTTGTTGCAGGGTGTTTGGACACTTAAATACATAGTAATTTATAGATAAAATTTTGGAGGTTGTGGTTGAATTACCTTCTGGATATTTCCTCTATTCAAAGTCTAAAGAGAACATACTACTCATGAGATTACATTAGATGCATAAACCTTGGGTCAGTTTTCTCATGAAGCAAGTGTTGGAGTGGAGGACTGGTAAGAGAAGAGGCGATGGATGTTTGCTAACTCCAAACGCTCTTGAGTACTGAGTTGCTACCCTTTTAGTACCTCCAAAATAAATTCACTCAAGCTAATACTTTGCACAAAGTGAGAAGCTCTACAATACTTTGCTTTGCTTTCTTTGTTTTTCTTCTTTTCTTATGTTTTACGACACAACCAGATGACCCCTTATATAGGATTGTATACAATGAAGTTTCAAGTATAATAAATACATGTGTTAATAACCTCACAAAACTCTCTTAGTAAATATACTATAGGTTTTGCTAAACTTTATTGGTAGAGTCAATAAGCTTCAAGTTTGGTTTTATATTAACTCCATAGCTCCAACAAACACCCCCTCAAACATGAAGCATAGTCATGCCGAGCTTGTCTCTTAATCTTCTGAATGCATCTGCTGTTAGAGCCTTGGTGAGTATGTCTACGACTTGGTCTAGAGTATGACAATACTCCAACACTATAGTTTTCTTCTTTACATGGTCTCTAAGAAAATGAAACAGTGTATCTATGCGTTTGCTCCTCCCATGGTGTACTGGGTCCTTTGCAAGTTGCATAACTGATTTGTTGTCTACAAATATCATTGTTGGTTTTTCTAGTGGATGATACAGCTCCTTTAAAATATTTCTCAATCAAATTGCTTCACAGACTGTAAATGCAGCTGCCATATATTCTGCTTCACATGAAGATAAGGCCACAACTCCTTACTTCTTTGAGGTCCAAGAAAATGCAGTTGACCCAGGATAGAAGACATAACCAGTGGTGCTTTTTCTCTCATCTTGGTCACCTCCATGATCGCTATCTGAATAGCCTACTAACTCTGAAGTTTTACCATAAACATAACATAGACCAAGGTTGAGTGTGCCTTTGATATACCTTAATCTTCGCAGCTAGCCAATGAGATTCCTTTGGCGTCTCTATATAACGACTCACAAGTCTGACTCCATAAACGATATCAGGCCTTGTGATCGTCAAGTACCTCAGGCTACTAACTAGACTTTTGAAGAGAATCGAGTCTACAAAATCTTCAATTTCTTCTCTTGATAGCTTCATTCCTGTAGCTACTGGGGTGTTCACCGGGTTACAGTTACTCATCTTTAATTTCTCCAAGATTTCCTTCATGTACTTCTTTTGAGATATAAATATCCCATCTTGTTGCTGCTTCACTTCGATGCCAAGAAAATAGGACATCAATCCATTGCCCGTCATCTCAAATTCATTGAACATCGCCGCCTTGAATTCAGCAAGCATTTCGGCGATGCTACTTCCTGTGTACCACATATCATCAACATAAAAACAAACTATTAGAAATTCGCCTTGATGGCTCCTCTTCATGTAGATGGCGTGCTCATGGGGACATTTGGTGAAGCCATTTTGATGAAGATAACCATTAATTCGGGCATTCCACGCTCGTGGTGCCTGCTTTAAGCCGTACAAGGCTTTCTTCGGGCGATAAACCTTGTCTTCTTGTCCTTTTATAAAAAAACCTTCTGGTTGATGTACATACACCTCTTCTTCAAGAATACCATTAAGAAAAGCTGACTTGACATCTAGATGATATATCTTCCACCTGTGATGAGCTATAAGTGAAATTAATAGTCTCACCGTCTCCAATCGAGCAACTGGTAAAAAGACTTCTTCATAGTCGATGCCGTACTTTTGTTTGTAGCCTTTCGTGACAAGTCTCGCCTTGTATCGATCAACTTCACCATCTGCTGTGCGTTTGATCTTGTACACCTATTTGACACCTATTGCCTTGTGACTTTGTGGAAGTGTTGTCAACTCCCATGTGTCGTTCTTCTGGATGGCATGAATCTCCTCCTTCATTGCTGAACGCCAACAATCTTCTTCCTCAGCCCCTTGGAAAGTGAGAGGCTCATGATCAGCATACAAGCGGAAGAGATTAGTCTCTCTGTCTTCTTCTATCTGCTCATAAATCTCCCTTAGGCTTCTCATTTTGATGGGACCTCGTAGCACGACAGATTCATTACTACTATTTTCCCCAGAAGATGGAAAACCTCTTGCAGGAGACGGTGTAGCATGTTGAGGAGATGGTGGTGTAGCTGGTGGTGGAACCTCTTGTGGGGGCTCATCAGGTTCATCCACCACAAGTTGCTCTTTGACAGTTTCTTCATTGCTCCAGCTCCATGCTTCAACTTCATTGAAGGCAACATCTCTACTAATCACTAGTTTCTTAGTTAGTATATTGTAGAGCTTGTATGCCTTCGACTCCTCGCTATATCCGATGAAAATGCATTTTTCATCATGATTGTCAAGCTTCTTCCTTTTGACTTCAAGTACTTGAGCATATACAACACACCAAATATTCGTAGGTGTGCGACACTAGGCGTGTAACCGCTCCATGCCTCTTGAGGAGGCTTGCCCTTCACTTACTTCGTCGGGCACCGATTGAGCAAGTAAGCTACAGCTTCCGCACAGAACTGCTTCGGCAACCCCTTTTCTTTAAGCATAGTTCCTGTCATGTCAAGAATGGTGCGGTTCTTTCTTTCTGCGATGCCATTTTGCTGTTGTGTGTAGACAGTAGTAAATTGCCTCTTTATGCCTTGCTCCCTGCAATATTCTTCAAACAGATTTGAGGTGTACGCACCACCCCGACTAGATCAGAGAGTTATTAGCTTGTGGCCACTCTCCGCTTCAACAAGGGCTTTAAAATTCTTGAAGATAGTAAAAACAACAGATTTTTCTTTAAGAATGTACACCCATAACTGTCTACTGAAATCATCAATGAAGTAATAAAATATTTATTACCTCATAAAGAGACAGATCAAGTGGCCCGCAGATATCAGTGTGAACAAGTTGTAATCGTGCCTCTGCTCTCCACGACTTTCCACTGGGAAAAGGAAGTCGTGCTTGCTTGCCAATATGCAAACTTCACAAGTATGACTCGGTGGATCGATTTTGGTAAACCTCGTACCACGCCGGCTGTAGATAGTAAGTTCAGGCCGTTGAAATGTAGATGACCAAAACGAAGATGCCACCTCCATGACTCCTTCTTCACGAGCCCTTGAAAACACTTTTCAACTTTCATGTTTAGATGTAAGTGAAACATGCGGTTCCTTGTCATCTTAACACAAGTTAAGAGATCTCCTTTTGCATTTTGCCACCAAAGATGGTTGTTCTCCATATATACTTTATATCCTTATTCGAGTAATTGACCGATGCTGAGAATATTACTATTCATGTTAGGAATATAATAAACATCGAAAATATACTCGGGCTTACCATCCTTTTGGTAGATTTTGACCTTCCCTTTGCCTTCAACGGAGAGTCTTGAAGAATCTCCCAAGCTCACACTTCCATGAACTCTTTCTGCGAGTTCCATGAAAAATTCTTTCTTCCCGCACATGTGATTGCTAGCACCCGAGTCAATGTACCAAATATCATTCTGAACACTTGAATTATCATGAGCAAGAAGAAAAGTATAGTTATTACAAACATCATTTGTTGCTTCGGAGAGATTAGTAAGATCTTCAGTTCTATGCGAGCAATCTGAGGCATAGTGTCCAAATTTTTGACAGTTGTAGCATTGGGTGTTCTTGTTGTTTCCACATCCAGATATAAACCTTCCCTGATTGCTTCATCCTCGACCTCTAAAGCTTTGGACCTCCATTTGATTTTGAGTGGTTCGTTGTTGGGGACCACGTCTCCTACCTCTACCACGACCTCTACTAAGTGAGCCTCGATCATTTATAGTCAGCTTTGACTCTAATGCTTGTTCCAAAATTATGGAACCGGTCTTCTTTTGCATGCTCTGCTCATGAACTTGAAGAGATCCCAAAAGCTCCTCTATTGAGATCTCCTTCAAATTCTTAGACTCCTCAATTGCCGTCACCATGTGCTCGAACTTAGATGCGAGGGATCGGAGCAATTTCTCCATTACTCGAATGTCTTCTATCTTTTCTCCATTCCTTCTCATTTTATTCACAATTAAAAGTAATCGTTAATAATAATCAAAGATTTTTTCTTCATCTTTCATTTGAGCAGCTTCAAGATCGCCCCTCAAAGTTTGGAGGCGAATTCACTTCACCCGATCGACTCCTTTGTAGATGGTGGTAAGAATTTCTCATGCTTCTTTGCTCGTCGTTGCTTCGGCAACTCTCTCGAAGGTAGACTCGTCCAACCCTTGATAAAGTAGAAAACGAGCCTTACTATCCTTCTTTCTTTGCTTTCTAAGAGCCTTCTTCTCTTCAGCGGTGTAAGCGGCTTCTACCTCCGGTGTGGGTTCTTTGAGCCTAACAATGATCATCTCCCACAACTCTTGAGAACTAAATAGAGCTTTCATTTGAATACCAACTCTCATAATTATTCTTTGATAATTTGGATACTTGAGGATTGACAAGGTTATTGGTGGAGGCCATGAGGAGAAAAGAATGAAAGAAAAGAATGAAATGGCTCTGATACCAATTGTTGGAGTGGTGGACTGGCAAGAGAAGAGGCGATGGATGTTTGCTAACTCCAAACGCTCCTGAGTACTGGGTTGCTACCCTTTTAGTACCTCCAAAATAAATTCACTCAAGTTAATACTTTACACAAAGTGAGAAGCTCTGCAATACTTTGCTTTGCTTTCTTTATTTTTCTTCTTTTCTTATTCTTTACAACACAACCAAATGACCCCTTATATAGGATTATATATAATGAAGTTTCAAGTATAATAAAATACATGTGTTAATAACCTCACAAAACTCTCTTACTAAATATATTATAGGTTTTGCTAAACTTTATTAGTAGAGTCAATAAGCTTCAGGTTTGGTTTTGTGTTAACTCCATAACTCCAAAAGCAAGTCTGTTTAACTAATATAATGCTCTGCAGGAACTCCTGCATGAGAAAAAAATTAGTATGTTAATAATTTTGATAGGGTAATATAATTCCGTGCAACAGATTGGACCTTTCATTCCAAAGTTGTGAATTTGCTTATGCCTTCACCTAGAATTACAAAAAAAAAGTCTTGAGTCGTAGAGAAAAATCATTGACTATACACCTAAAAAAGGATAGGAGCACAAATATTAACCAGAAGCCAAAATTTCTTTCATTACCAATATCAACAAGTCTTCCAAGGCGGTCGTCTTCCTTGTGTTGATCCTTGAAAGTTAAAACCAGAATAAAACTACGCTCAAGGTTAAATAAAATTACATAGAACAAAGTCCACATTAATACATTAGCAATACAATACTATCAAATCCAGGAATGTAACTTATCATTTCAGAATTTGGCTATTTGTAATCTCATCTAAATATTATATGCTGTTTGCATTTTTTTTTTAAAACTTTTTTCCCAGTTTTTGACATATGGTTTTTCCATACTAAATTTATCAGTTCGACTTCATATTTTCCAAATTTTGATACGTTCTTTATCTGCATGCATGTAAACATGTGAATGTATTTGTGTGTAATTTTTGCTAAAAACTTCAAAAGGAATTGGTCTGAACTCTTACTAAAACTAGAAACCAGAACAACATGACAGCTCAACTACATTGTGAACAATAAGGCATTTGAATATTTCTGAATTTGAACTCTCCTCTCATCTCCAAACTTGATTTGTAGAAATGCAATTCTGATCTGCAGCTTGTTATCGTGTTGATTGCTGAATATGACTTATCCAATGACAGAATTTGAAAGTGTGATCAATGAAATAGTTGTAGCCCTTTAAGTTTGCTTTCTAGATCATCTTGAATCATCAAATTTCAGTTTCGATAGAGAAAGATATGATTAAAATACTAAAGAGTGTCTAGTATGAATCCGAATTAACTTCAAAATTTCTCTACTTTATCTTCATCTTGTGGTGCAAGCAATCAGATTTAACTAGAAATCTATCTCTATTTTTAATTAGGATGAGAATTAATCTTGTTCTATCCTTCTCCTTCTTTAGATAAATCCAAATTTAAATAGGATAGAAAAGATGCTTTCTTTATCTTTCATAATTACTCTTTATTTTCATATTTCTTGTGGGTTTTTGACTTCTTTTAGGCTTTCTCTTGGCTTTCTTGAATCTTTGGAGGCCTGCACATTACTAAATAATAAATGAATTAAATAGTAATATTTTATAAAAATTAAGTATGAAAATGTGAATGAGAATATGCATTTTTAATGACCAATCATATTAGGGTGAGCACCTAAAAATAGATTATTTTAATTAGAACACCTGCCAAATTGAAATTTGACACAAGTTGACATTGTGAACCCACCTGTTACAGGTACCTCCTCAACATCCACCTGAAAGGCCCCATCAATGACTGTATTGGTCTGTTAACAATTGCGCACCTTCCTTCAAACCGACAGCTATGTTTTCCCAGGCTATTTTTTAAGTACCAAAATTTTTTCTATCTTCTTCTTCAAACCCCGTTACCTAGTGTTGTTCTTTTTTACTCCCAGCACCCTTCATGTCCAACTCCAGCATCTTTACTTGGTTTTTCTCCCTCTTCCCCCCAAACACATTTCTTCATCTCAAACAGATTTCCTGCCTGCTATTTCTAGGGTTGGGAGATCGGCAGTGTTTCAAAAGGAGCTAGGTGGACCTGGGCTCTTAGTACATCCTAGTGCCTAGCCTCGGCTTCCTAGTGGAAGCGGCCTAAAGGCGCAAAGCCTGGCCACCTGTTTGGGGCTTTTTTTTACAGCATTGAAGATTGGCTATGAAAGAAGGTATATAGCGGAGTTTAGATTTATTGTAAATAAAGGGAACTGAGAAGAGGGTTAAGCCATGGACTCATTTCAAGTCCA
The DNA here is from genome assembly GCA_038442645.1 of Agave tequilana. Classification (NCBI taxonomy): domain Eukaryota; kingdom Viridiplantae; phylum Streptophyta; class Magnoliopsida; order Asparagales; family Asparagaceae; genus Agave; species Agave tequilana. Next base: position 133,413 of record JAVJIF010001253.1, read on the forward strand.
TGGTTGAACCTTAACCAATAACCCTGGTTATATCAAAGCTTCAGATGAATAATGATTGAATAACACATAATAAATGCATTGTACACTGTGGGAAACTTTAATCATTTCCAATTCTGAGAGGACACAATTGACTTGAGCTATCTCTTGGGCAGTAGTGGACATGCAGGAGGCTGAGAGTGGCCTGCCACCCACAAACTTCTTGAAAATTTAAGATCACGGCTTAGCACATATTCACTACACATTGTAAAGATTTGATTTGCCATTTGTATTGTGTGTTACAAAATCCATGACTTATAATCCCAGCTTTTGTGAACACAAAATTCAACCCATTAAATTCAAACAGAATGTTAATACTAAACAAAAACAGTAGAACCCCTCTACATTAATATTCTTCGGACCCACTCTTGAGAATTAATTTAGAGGGGTTCTTAATTTAAAAGGTTTTACTTTGTGAATTATTATTTTATCTTAGAAAATACGTCTGTTTAATGTTTCATGTCCTTCAAACTCCTCCAACAGCTCTATAGCGTTTAATCTCCATAAAGATCTCACTTTGGTTGGTAAGTTCCTTAAAAATCTCATTGCAAATATATCTTATCTTAAGTAAGGTTGTTGAAATGCTAAATTTAGTTGAAATCTTTTGGCTACTACAAGAAGGTGATCACAATAGCTTTTTGAGAACAATTCAAAAGATGAAGGATGAAGTCAAAAATATTAAACATGGTGGCTTTGTGCAAACTAGCATCTTAAAGTACTTTTCTAGTTCTTAAATACTGTATGTAATATATTTTGTACTTTTATGAAATTATTAATTTATGCGATAGTCGGGACTAAAATTTTACAATAGGTTTCAAAAAAAAAAAAAAAATTATTACGATAGAGGGGTTTCTTAATTTTTTGCACTGGCCCGAGTCGGGACCGAGATTTTTTTATTAATTAGAGAGGTTATTAATTTAGAGGAGATTAATTTATAGGGGTTTTACTGTATAAGATATCTCCACAACAAGCAACTACAACTATAATGTACCCATTCTCCACAACAAGCAACTATGGCCCATGCATTATAATCTGAGCTAGTACTAGTATTAAAGTCCAAACACATATAAACCAATATAATCCAATACTATTAGCTAAGAACATAAAGAAGCCAATTGAACGCTCAGAATGAGAGGAAGAAATACTCCTAACCTGAAGATTCTTGAAATTCAATTTCGTTTCCCTTTCCATGACCAAACTATCCACTGACTCTGTGAACTTCTCTGCCTCCTCCTACTCAACACCCACACAAGCCAACCTCTGCCCACAACAACAACACTCCCCATTTGAACTCACACCCCTCTCCTCACTTCCCACGTCCCTTTCCCAAGCCACCCCAATCCATGCCACCCTTCCCCATTCATCAAAATTGCATCTTTCACCCTCTCAACATCCAACTCTTCACTCTCAAACTCCGCTGCCTTCTCACTCTTAAACCAATCCTCCAAAATCTCTGATGTTGACAAACTCACGCTCCCAGCACAACTTCTCAACTTCAGCAAATACACTCATAAACCTTCTTTCCTCTCCCCTTCTTCGCACTCACTATCAACAGAGTAGCAATCTCCGCCTCTTCAGGTAAAATCCCCATGGAAATCATAAGATTCTCGACATCATACTTCCAATCGATTGCAGAAGGCAAAGATCGCAGGCCCGACAGTTCTCAACTTTGGAAGCGCACCGTACTTGTCCCTCATAGTCCTAACGAGATCGAAAGCGAGATCGCCACCGCCGCCTCCCGTCCCGTGCACGGCGATTCTGGCCACCGTCGTGACCGTCGCTTCGTTTGGGACGATCCCGCCCTCGATCATTCGGTCGAAGATTTGGAAGCTGGAATCGACTGCCGACTGCTTGGAGGCCGGATTCAAGGTTTCTATCGAAGAGGAGCAGAGGTGGAGGAGAGTGTTGTAGTGGTAAGAAGAGAGATGGACGTTTGAAGAGAGGGCGGATTGGCAGAGAGCGAGGGCGGCGCTGAGCCGAGGTCGTTGTTCTTCGAGCAGGTGTCGAGATCACGGCGGAATTGGGCTTCTAGTCTGTGATTCTTCTTCATTGGCTTCGGATTAGGGTTTGATTTGCCTTGGCTTGTGCATTTCTGCATTGATCGAGAATATTTGAAACCCTAGAAAGAAAACCAGAAGCCTAAAATTCTCCCTCGTAATCTCAGTGATAAAGCCCGCTAATGAGGAAGGTAAAACCGTAATTCTTCGTGATTTTCCTTTGGTAGATTTGGGCCGACATTGTGATTACGTGGGCTGATAATAGGCTGCAATTCAAAGCCTAAAACGTGATTAGGCCTCTAATTTTGGGCCGCTAAAATATACCGGAAATATTTAGGGGAAAAAAAGGAATAATAGGCCTCAATCGCTGGGTTGGGCTTCTTGCGGCGCATATCAATCACACATTCGCGCAAAAAAAAAAAAAGCACCCTCGATCGTGGTGCGAGACTGGGGGGCGAAAGAAAAAAAAAACATAAGAAATTTTATTTGCATTCGTTGAAGATTTCTTCCTGGGTCCTGATTTTTCTTCTTCTTCTGATGGGAACATCTCAGTGGCCGTCGCTGCCAGTCATCTCCACACAGCAAGTGAGTTTGATCACTCTTACGCAGTCTTTTTTATGGTGCTGTCAAGGTGCTTGTTATAATTCCTCAGAGAGAATTCGAACCGATTTACGCTAGCTGAGATCTTCATAATAACCTATAATGAGGCCATCACGGTCTCTGTAGCTGTGTTTATATATATTTTTTCTCAGAAAAAAGAGAGTGTACCCATCTGCATTTGGTGTGTTGAGCTTGAATGTAAGGTCAAATCATTCAAGAGAGATGCAGATTGTGGACATTTGATTTTGCCTTTTAACTTGTATAAAGACAAGGTTCACATAGTTATCAACAATAGCTCATAATAAATGATATCAAACATAGCAAGACAAACTATCTCTGTTGTGCGATGTTGGTACTTTGTTTTGGCATTTTTATCTCATCTTTTGCTATTATGAATTCTGTGCTTTGCGATTTGTGTTGTTGATCTTTGTTTCATATAGCTTCGTTAGGCAATAATTCAGCATAGTCTTGTAGTATGTTCTTAAGTTAAATTAGTGATAGGGACATGCCGCATTTGGGCGGGACATATTGATTCATGTATTCTGTTCTCAATTGTTTTGAATTATTTTATGAATGAAGTGGATCTTGTAACATACACCACCTATTTGCCTAATAATGATTCTCTTTTTAAGTTTAATCATTTTTCAAAATGTAAATGCATGAATAAAGAAACGACCCCATTGACTTGAACTGACTAATATTTGCCCAGCCTGAACTAGTCTAAACAGATAGAACTGGCTAGTTCCTGGTGCAGATTGAGTGATTTGACTTGTGAATCAATTGCATGTATTTTTGAGGGAATGAGTGAATTGCATATTGCCTTGCTCATACTCTTCGGTATTTTGATCCATCATAACGAGTAAGAAGTCAGTACATGTTTGCATTGGTTGACATTGTTGCACAATGATGCAAGCTCCTCAAGATGCCAAATCAATTAACTGGATTTCCTGCATGTCAATTGGCTTTCTAAGTTCTTTGCGGGCATTTCTATTCGCCATGGTTAATCTGTCATAAAGTCATGTGGCATCAATTCATTTTATTGAGTTCACAATTGCTTCTAGAAATTTGTCAGTCTTCTAATGTAACCATTTAGAGTTGTTCTCGGTGCCTAGCCTGACGTTGTTGTGAAAATGATTTGTTGTACTATCATCATCATCATCATTGTTAGCAATCACCGACTTTTCCCTTAAAAATTAAGCTGGTGATGTAGCGCTATCAACAATGGTCACGGAGGAGAATCTACAATTTCCTTGATAAGCTATGATAGATGCACCAAAATCTTGGCCAAGGCAACACCTGGCAAGACAGATAACTGCCTTGACATCTAAAAGTTTTTTTTTGGGACCTGACGAGTCAGCCCTAATTTATCTTTAAAGAGATTCCTGTTATTCTGAGTTTTTCAGATGATGAATTTGTCATGGTTCAAAATTAATTATAAGATAGTTGATACCTTCTGTTATATTTCAGTGAAACATATCTGCCAGTTTCATTTCATTACTTTACAGTTTACCCATACACAGATAGTGAAACAAATGTCTGATTTAGTAAGTTAAATTGTTTAACATGTGCTCTGATTAAGACTTTGGTGTAAACCAAGTGTGTATATGTAGGTTCTTCCCCACTGTAATTAAAGATTTGCTGCTACATCTAGTCAATGCATCTATTAGCTAGAATATTGACTGCAATCTTATTTTAGCATGCGGTTTGACTATATATTTTGTTGAGAATCCAGTGCAGATGGTGGTTCTTTAGTTTGAGATATCCATGGTATTTAAGGACTTTTAGTTAAAATCGGTTTGCATGGTCAATGCAGCAATTGGTTACAATACAGACCACATAATGTCCACTGAAAGTTGCCATTGCAGTATACATTTCTGTTAGAGATATTAATGACAACATGTGACTCATGTGAAACATGTAATTCATGTGAAAGAAACCCTTCATGAAATCAATCAGATCCTAAAATCTATCCATGATTATAGGAACACATGTACCATGTGTTTCTCATTCTTTCTCTCAGTCAATATTTTCCTATTGCTTCTCCTAAATTAGTGTAAACATGTGACCAATATGTGTATATATATGTAATCAAGAACCATAACTAATGGTATCTTGTCTTTACACAAATAAGTGTTCTTCTTCTTCTTTATCTTGGTATCAGAGCAACTTATGTACCATGTCGAGTATTTCCTCTTCATCTTCCCTCACCTCCATCCAAACACTTGCATTCATAGTTACTCCCAATCCTAACATCACTCAAAACAACAACAACTAAGTCATTTGTCCCAAGTATTTGGGGTAGGCTACATGAACCAAAAGAGAATTACGCCAGATCGGGCATATGGATCAGCTTTCTCCACTCATTCCTATCGAGCAATATGCCTTCACTAAGACTTTTAGCCTCTATATCTTGTCGTATTACCTCCATCCATATTTTCTTCGGTCTCCCATGCGCTCTTTTAACTTGCCCTAAATTGATATGCTCTACTCGCTGGACTGACGCATTTGTAGGTCTACGTCGCACATAACCAAACCATCACAGGCGGTTTTCTCTCATCTTCTCTTATATAGAGGCTACACCTATCTTAGTACGAATATCCTAATTCTCACCTTATCTCTCCGCGTGTTACCACACATCCAACGAAACATGCGCATCTCTGCTACGCTCATCTTCTACGCATGATGTCTCTTTATAACCCAACATTCTGTATCATATAACAAAGCTGGCCTAATAATAGTCCGATAAAACTTTCCCTTCAGTCATAACAGAATGTTACGATCACATAAAACTCCTGTTGCGCTCTTCCATTTCAACCAGCCGGCTTGGATCTTATGGTTGACATCACTATCGATCTCTCTATCCTTTTGGATAATGGAACCCAAGTACTTAAAATGACTGCTCATCGGTATTTCTTGTTCATATAGTCTCACAATACTATAATTTCGGAGTCCCTGTTTATTGATTTTACATTCCATATACTCTGTTTTGGCCCTACTTAATCTGAAACCTCAGGATTCTAGAGTTTGCTTCTATAACTCCAATTTGACATTTACCCTATCTCTCGTCTCATCGATTAGGACAATATCATCAGCAAATAACATACACCACAGTATCTCATCCTGAATAGCTCAAGTAAACTCATCCATCACTATGGTAAATAAGAATGGACTCAATACAGATCCTTAATGCAATCCAATTATGATAGAAAAATCACTTGTTATGCTTCCACAAGTTCTGACATTTACCACTACTCCATCGTACATATCCTTGATTATGTCAATATATTTGATTGGAACTCACCTTTTCATTAATGTCCACCAAAATACCTCTCTTGGTACCTTATCATAAGCTTTTTTTAAATCAATAAAGACCATATGTAAATTTCTCTTCCTCTCTCGAAATCGTTCTGTAAGTTGACGAAGCAAATGAATAGCCTCCATCGTCGATCGCCCCGGCATGAAGCCAAACTGGTTCTCTAATATTGTAATGTTTTAACCTGTGTTCAATTACCCTTTCCTAAAGCTTCATGGTGTGACATATGAGTGCTATGCCACGATAGTTTGAACAACTCTGGATATCACCCTTGTTCTTATAGAGAGGTACTAAGTGTACTCTTCTTCTACTCATTGGGCATTTATTTAGTTAGCCAGATCTTGTTAAAGAGGTCTGTCAGCCATCTCATGCCCACCTCTCCTTAATATCTCCATACCTCAATAGGAATTCCATCCGGGCCAACAGCTTTCCTTGACTTCATCCTCTGTAAGGCTTTTTTAACTTCAGATTCGCTAATTCTGCGCATATAATTATGGTTCATATCCTGACACTGAATGGTAAGGTCATCCAAGTCTTGAGTAGAACTACAATTGAACAATTTATCAAAATACTCTCTCCATCTTTTTTTGATTTCTTCATCTCGAACTAAAACCATCTAATTCTCATTCATAGTACATAAGTCTCTAGTCTCTCTCTTATTCGAGCAATTCTATGTATATCATTTTCAATCTCTTTGGTGTCTAACTTCCCATACACTTCTTTGTACACTTTAGCTCTTGCATTCTGAACAGCTTTCTTAGCCTCTTTCTTGGCTATCTTATACTTCTCAAAACTCACTCCATCACAATTTTTCTTCAAATCTCTATAAGAGTCTCGTTTGATCTTAATGACAGCTTTTACCTCTTCATTCCACCATGATGTGTCCTTACATGGTGGAGCACCACCCCGTGACTCACCAAGTACATCTTTAGCTACTCTTTTAATGTAGCTAGCAATTTTATTTCATGTTGTATGGGATCATCTTGAGCTTTCTAATTTGCATCATGTAATAGTCGATCTACAAAAACTCCTTGGTTACCTTCTTTTAGCCGCCAAGCACTTAATCTTAGAATCTAACTTACGTTTAATCTTTCTAAATCTCCTTCTAATCCGGACATCTAAAAGTAAGAGTCTGTGTTGGGTTACTACACTCTCACCCGGTACTACCTTACAATCCATACAACAACCTCTATCTACTTTCTAGTTAAAAAGAAATCTATTTGACTCGCACTTGATCCACTTTTAAAAGTGATCAAGTGAGACTCTCTCTTCCTAAACCAAGTATTCGCTAAGATCAAATCATATATCGAAGCAAGATGTAGAATCGAGTTACCTGGTTCATTTCTTTTCCCAAAACCAAATCCTCCATGTACACTATCAAACCCATAACGACTAGTTCCTACATGCCCATTGAGGTCACCGCCTATGTGTAACGCCCTGATTCGGCGGGTACGGAGACGTTACTGCGACGTATATACACAGGTCAGAAATATCCTCACGTATATACGCTAAGCATCAGTACAGGTAAGAATCAGAGTACGGAAGCACGTGGTGCATTATACATTCCAACAATAGAGTACAATTAAAAAGTATCACCAGATGTGATCCAATATTACAATAATATTACATCACCAATATGGCGCAAATGCGAGAATACAAAGGGGTATACAAGTATGAACAGTACAAAAGGAGACTCAGAGTCATAACATGAAAACTCTAGAGCCGAGCAGGGGGCCTGGAAGGATGGGGCTCCAAACAGTCTGCTGGAGATCCACGCTTCAGCTGCGCCACTCTGATCAGCAACTGAGAGGATCCACAAGTTCCAAACTCTAAAACCTGGACATGAGGATCCAGAGGAGTCAGAACTCCCCGGCGAGTGGTGATGCGAAAGCTAAGTGGCGAGCATAGATAAACACATGTGTATCGATAAATCCAAGTCATAAATTTGCATTGAAAACTGTGTCGTGAGTATCAGCATACAGGAACAAGTAGAGAGGCAGTAATCGATATCAAGCTGGGAACATGTATGATATAAGGTGATAAGACCAGGAGACTGGTGGAATAGAATACGAGTGGTAAAGCAGGATGCAAGCAGGTATAATATAGTAATCATAAAACCGAAAATCTGAAGTAAAACTTGATGAAAGCAATTGTGGCGAGACAAGTGGTATAACCAAGTTTGTAGAGCAACATAACAAGTTACCATCTTGGCATTTTATTATTATTATTACTCGTCCGACCCATATATCTTGGTATGTGTCCTGGTGTACATCTTACACACATACATCATATATAAGTAAGTCAGGTTGGTTATTGAAAGCTGATGAAGAACTGATTGCTCATACTTATAGTAGTTCCCGTCCGTCCGGGACACAGCCATTGAGGGCCTTAAATCCCCTTAACACGCATCTTCTGGGGGCCTGAAATCCCCTAACACGAATCGTCAGTTTTGTATTCCATTACTATAAGTAAGGCATCATACCGGCATCCATCACTTCCTCCCATTCCCGTGCAAGTTATCCTTTTTATGGCTTATTAACATAATTATCGGATTACAGGAATGAGTAGGATCATAACTGGTCATGACAGGAGTACATAACAAGCATAACGGGAGTTCATAACAAGAGATCAAGTACTACATTCCTGTAATGTGATAATCATGGGTAGAGAGTTAATCATAACGGGTATCAGGTTTTAATCATGACAGTGACAAGTGATCGAGCAGGTGAAAGGTAATAAGTCATGTCATAACAAGGAACAAGTATCAAGTAGCAGTATATCAGGTGTCATGTGTTATATGCCTCGAAGGTGATATTAGACAGGTGACAAGTGATAAGAGATAACATAGCAAGAACATGTATCAAGTAGTAGCGTGTTAAGTGATACATAATGCCAATACAAGTCAACCCGACGAAGCGGGGAAAATCGAATGGAGGCGAGGACACTCGCCTAAATACGAAAAATACAGTGAAATCCCCGATCTCCAGATCTAGGAAATCAACGCGTCAGTGCGTTAGAGAGAAAGTGATAGAGAGAGGAGGAAATCAAGAGAGAAAGAGAATGAGAGAGGAGAGAGAAAGAGAGAGCTAGAGAGAGAAGTATATGGAGAGAGAGAGAGTGCACAGGGGACGCGAGATTGAGAGTGAGACGCGGGGGTCGCAGACGCGGGAGTCGCGTCGCGTATATTTCCACAAACGCGGGGTTCGAGACCCGCGTTTAAGCAAGGACACGAGGAGAACGCAGACGCGAGCATGAACTCCGCGTCGCGTTGATACAAGAACGCGAGGATCGCGTTAAATAATTACTTGGACGCAGGAGGTAAAATTCGCGTCTAGTAATCACGCAACAAGAGAAAGAGAGAGACAGGGAAATAAAAGGGAGACGCAGGGAAAGGGTGAGAGGGGGACGCAGGTTTGACAGGGAGAGAGACGCAGGAACAGAGAAGGAATGGAAAAAGAAGGAAAAAGAAGAAGTAGAAAGAAAGAAGGGAAGAAAAGAATGGAAAGAAAAGAAGGAAGAATGGAAGGAGGGAGGATGGTAGGCCATGACCGGCGGCCGGAGGTGGCCGGAGGCCGAAGGTGGGCGGCCAAAAGCCCCAAGCCCAAGGCAAAAATGGGAGTGCAAGTCTAGTTAAAAATGAAAGATTTGGAGTTTTGGAAATGGTATTTCGGAGAGCGACGAGTAGGTCCGTTAGAAAGAGCACGCCGAGGAGAGGAAGATGACGTGATTCGTGGTGGCTAAGGTTGTGTAGGTGATGGATGAGAAGGTGGTGAAAATGGTGTTGTGGTTGTTGTTGTTGTTGGAATGGAGGAGTAGATGGAGGAGAAAAAGGTGGAGGAGTTGGTAGAGAAATGGGTGGAGATGGAGGGGAGAGTGACCGGCCAAGGAGGGAGGCACGGTGGCTTGGTGGGCTGCTGGACGTTGGTTGCTTGCTGGAAGAAGAAAGAAGAAGAAATGAAAGAGAAGGAAAGAAAAGGGGGTGGTTATATAAGGGAGGGAAATGATTTATTACAAGTTTGCCATTCCACCAATGAGACTTGCGTCTCTTGTAAAAAGAGACCCGCATCTAATGAAATGAAAATCCGCATCTGGCAATTGCTCAGACGCGGGGATGAAACTCGCGTCCAGGGAAAAACGCGAATGTTGCGTTTAACAGAGGAGAGAGAAAGTCATAATGACTTATCAGAGTTGATCTGAAGTGCATTAAATGCAGAATAAATGTCAGAGTTGATCTGAAGTGCATTAAATGCAGAATAAATGCGAATCTTCACATTAAAGACCAGATCTGAGTCTGGTGAGACTCGCGTCTGAGAAAGGAGAGAGAAAATGGGAAAAAGAGAAAAGTTAAATATCTGGATAAAATTTCGGTATCTGGGAAAATACCGAAAACTTAAAAAAAGCCCGAAAAATAAAGTAACTCGGAAAACTTTCCAAAAATTCTCAAAAATAATAAATATTATTTAAAGATTTTTGGTGAAATCGGTTTTCAGAAATTCAATCTCATTTTCAAAATAAAAATCTTGAGGTCAACCGTCAATATCGGTCTACACCGGGTTGGCCAGATTTTGATAAATTCTGAAAAATCTCAGAAAAAGTATTTAGATAGAAAATATGATTTTAAGAAATGATGTGAAAGCCGTTTTTAAAAATTCTACTCCATTTGTAAATTAAAAATCCGAGAATCGAGCAGCAGAATTGGTCGACCCCGGTTTTGAAGATTTCCAATTTAATTCAGGAAAATTTCAGAAAATCATAAAAAATCTAAAATATTAGAAAATAATGTTTGAAATAGAAATCGGTCAAATCAGAATAGCAGAAAGACCAAATCGAGTAAAACACTAGGATCGGGTTCCCAGTTCAGACTAGGGCTGACTCTGAGTCCACGAATCCCAATCCAAGGCAAAACAATCATATAAATAATTCATAAAGTAAAACAAATATAAGAAGTAAATCGAAAAATACGATCGAAAAATCTGAATACGCAACTAAGTACGTATTCCAGGAGCGGGGTGTTACACTATGAAAACTTTTCTTTAATCGGTATGCCTTACACAATCTCATCTAAATCCTCCCAAAATTGACGCTTACTTGACTCATCAAGTCCTACTTGTGGTGCATAAACACTAATAACATTAAAAAATCTCCCTATCTAAAATAAGTTTAACTAGTAAAATCCTATCACCCTTTCTCCTAATCTCCACTACATCCTCAAGCAATTGTTTATCTATGATTATACCACCCTATTACGATTTATATCTCTACCAGTATACCAAAGTTTATAATCTCAAGGCTCTAAAATTCTAGCTTTTTCACATACCCACTTAGTTTCCTACACACACAAAATATTTACATTTCATCTAACCATGCTAATCTACCTGTAAGAGAACCAATATTCCATGATGCTAACCTAACCTATATTCCCATGATGCTAACCTAACCTATATTCATGAGCTACTTTTTTTTTCCCTCACCCGCTCATAAAAGTGTGGGAATCCTTGCTCATTTGACACCACATTCGGGCGCTGATGTGGCGCGTCATTTCTGGAGGACGACCTAACAACCCTTGCCAACTTTTCACTATACCCGGGCTCCGATGTAGTGCTTCGCTCAGTAGGGGACGCCCTAATGAAATTTAGTTATTTGTTCATCTTCATAGTATGTGACAAAGTTTTACGTTGGCTGTCACAGGCTTACCACAACTCTCCTCCCTTATCCTGACTTGGGAGAGGCAGTGAATAGTGTACTGACGGAGTTAATCCCAACATCACTCACTTTCTAAATGTCAAACTCGATAAGGGAAACTATCTACTTTGGTGTTCACGGTTCCTTCCTCTTCTTAAGCTCCACGAGCTCGAAGGCCTCGTTGACGGAACCTCTCCGTGCCCGTGTCCGGTTCCTTCCTTCTACCGAGAAGGATGCTCGGCCCGCCATCAATTCAGAATACACTCGTTGGATCAAGCTTGATCAGATGCTCTTATGCTGGCTTATCTCCTCGCTCACTGAGGCTGTTCTTACTCATGTCATCGGCCTCACCACATCTTGTGATGTATGGTGCTCTCTAGAGCGAATCTTTGCGTCACCCTCCACAGTTATGTTGGCCCGGAGGCCTTCCTCTCTAGTTTTGATGATGATTAACTCATGTAGTTATGTTTACTAATAATCTTGTGATTTTAGTTTCAGATCATGTAACAAGATATTGTTGGTGATTGCTTCAAAAAGAGGAGTTTGGAAGCCTTCACTTGGTGATTCCAGGGCCCGAGCATCAAGATCATACATAGCCTAGCTCGTGGATCACGCTTTGGACCGAGTCGACTTGAAGATGAAGATCGTCAAGAAGACTTAGGTATCCAAGTTTTAGTTTAGTGTGTTTTAGATCCATGTGTAAAGCTTAGAATAGTTGATATGCTCAAGTGCACAACACACACAAGTTTTGTGTTTTGGAATTGGTTTTCATGAATAGATTGATCAAAACAAGTTTACTTTATTTTTATGTATATTAGATGTGCTCTATATACATACATGCTTACATGACTTATACAAACTTAGTTTGACATACCTATTCATGTAGTTTTATGTTTTGGTATTTTTAACAAAACATATTTTTGGATTTAAAGACAAAAACTATGATATATATGTTTCATGTATATTGGACTTATGTCCATATGCAACATGCTTCAATGTGTTTAAATATCATGTTTTTGTATTTCTATGAGTTTTAGGAAAAATCAGATTTCCTATTGAAAAATCCAAGTTTGATAAAATACAAGATTTGGTTTTTGATAAAAATGTTAAAGACACAAAAATAGTTCAAATTGCTTGATATTTGAGTTGAAATTTTTATCACATGTTTATATATCAATGCAAAATGTTAAAACTATTTTTGGGAATTTTTATATATTTTATAAGATTTTTTAAAAATATTTTTAACCCCTGTTTCTGACCCAGAACAGTGGCTGACAGGCCAGGTCGGTCGACCGCACGGTCGACCGAACCAAGGGCCGGTCGACCGTGCGGTCGACCGACATGCACAGAGCTGTGCACGTCTGGCAGCACAGTGGCCGGTCGACCGGGCGGTCGACCGGACCAGAGAGCTCTGCTCTCTGTATCTGGGCGGTCGACCGGGATTGCCCAACGGTCATATTTATGACCGTTGGCGGTCGACCGGCTGGTCGACCGCCAGCCTGTCAGGCTGACAGATCAGCCTAACGGCTAGTTTTCTTTTGGGCCTATAAATACCCCATTTCTTGGGGGTTTTGGAGAAGTTTTTCAAGAGCAAAAATTCCTACTTTTCTGAAGTATTTTTAAAGTTTTAAAAAGTGTTTTAGAGCTTCAAAGATTTCATCTTTATTGTTTTTCAAGGGTTTTGAAAAATCAAAGAAAACTAGGTTTTTGGGATATTGTTTGGATTTTCATTTCTATCATCTACAAGAGATTTCCCAAGTAGTTTTTCTTTGTTATTTGCTTTCCAAAAACACCTTGATATCCACTTGAGCTATATCCTCTATCTTAATCTATTAGGATCTTTTGTTTTGTGGAAAGAAATTGTTTGAGGTTGTGGAAACCTCCAAGTTGTAAACACCCTTGCTTTTGTTGTATCCCTCTTTGGTAGAGGTTGATCGGGTGATTTGTTTGCTCCCTCTTTGGTAGAGGTTGAGATTGTGGTTTGCTCCCTCTATTGAGAGGTGGAGTTTGGTTTGTAACCCTCTTCGGTAGAGGTGTTGGTTGTTGTTTGGCTACGGGCCTACCCCTCGGTTGTGAGGCGGTGTTTGAGAGAGGAGTTCGGTACTCCCTTGTTGTAAAAATCCTCCTCGGTGGAGGTTCCCTCGGTGGGAGTCCTCGGTGGACAAGATAGTGGATTAGAAATCCTTCTCGGTGAAGGCGGGGACGTAGAGCTAGGGGCTCGAACCTTGAAACATATCTTTGTGTTTGCGTTTGATCCATTGTCTCTCTAACTTTCTCTCTTTTATTTGTGCATAGCATTATTCATATTGCCATATCATTCATACTTGCTTGCATTTGTGCCTTGCATTAATTCACATTGCTATTTCATCCTATATGCTTGGCTTTCTTGTGTGTGTGCCTCACTTATACTTAACCACAAGAGTTTCATATAGCACCTCAACCCTTATCTAGGGGAATCAAGAGGAGTTAGTCCAGAGCCCTTCACGGGGAATTCGGCTACACTTGTTGGTTGTATTAAGTGTGTTGCAAAATTATTTTAGCTTCCGCATTTAGTTTCTAGATTAGCATTATCACCTATTCACCCCCCTCTAGGTGATTTACAAGTTAGAGTGCAGCAACTCAAATACCAGCTGCACACCGTCAAGATGGGCATCTTTTCTATGTCAGAGTACATTCAATCTGTTAAGTCCATCGTGGATAACCTGGCGGCAATGGCGAATCCAGTTGCCGACTCTGACCTTGTCTCTACCTTACTCAGTGGTCTGTCTCCCGAATATGACTCGTTCGTCACCTCCGTTAACATACGAGTCGACCCTGTACTGCCAGAAGAACTCATCCGCCTCATGCTTAGCCAGGAGATTTATCGTGGGCGTGCTATCACTTCACCAGACTCCACAACCCTCATCTCCCATTCTTCTGCGGTTCATATTGCTTTTCGCACTCCAAGTTACCATTCAGCTCCATCTTCTTTCTGTGGTCGTGGACATGGCCGAGACAGGGAGCGCGGTCGTGGACTTCCTTCTTACCACCACATTAGTCTGCCGGTGGCCGACCTCAATACTAGATCAGCAACCGTTTTGGCCATTATGCTAACCAATGCTACAATCGCTATGATGATTCGGCCAGCCCAACTTCTCTTTTCCACTCTTATGGGAATAGTCCAGTCGATCCCAACTGGTATGTTGACTCCAGAGCCATTCATCACCTAACGGCTGACATTGCGAATATGGCGGTTTATTCAGAATATCAAGGACCCGACAAAGTTCGTATGGGTAACGAGACTGGTTTGCCCATCCGATCTACTGGTGCTTCTTTATTGTGTTCTGTTTCTTTCTTTGTTTTGAAAAATCTTTTATATGTTCCTGATATCACCAAAAATCTTCTGTCTGTTAGTCAATTTATTGCTGATAATAAAGTCCCTCGTGAATCCCACCATGACTCTTGTTTTATCAAGAATTTCTCCAACTACTGCGGGGATGACTTAAAAATGGCATGTATGTCTTCTTCCTAGGGAATCATAACTTCACCGCCTCTCCCCAGGCTCTTCTCTGTGAGCGTGCATCTTCCTCCGTCTGGCATGAGCGCCTAGGTCATCCCTCCACCAGAGTTGTCTCCAGCGTTTTATCTCAGCATCAGCTTCCTTTCCTTATTGACCGTGCTGGTACCCCTCTCTGCATCCTCTATCAGCAAGGAAAAAATCACCGTCTTCTTTTTTTGCTATCTTTCACGATTGTTACTGCTCCTTTAGAGCTTATTCACTCCGATCTATGGGGTCCGTCTCCTATGTCCGCTGTAAGTGATCATCACTATTATTTTAGCTTTGTAAATCACTACAGTATGTTTGGCTTTATCCTTTAACAAATAAAAGTGATGCTTTCTCCATTTTTCTTGAGTTCAAAATTCATGTGAAAAAATTTCTTGGGCGTTCCATTAAAGCACTCCAAACTGATGGTGGTGGCGAGTTCATCAAATTTAAACCTTACTTGTCTTCTCAGAGTATTGCTCATCGCTTATGCTGTTCACACATCAGTGCCCAAAACGACACCGCAGAAAGAAAGCATCGCCATCTTATCGAGACCGGCCTCACTCTTCTGGCCCGGTCAAATATTCCATTCCATTACTAGCCTTATGTTTTTCAAACCGCCTCATTTTTCATCAATAGAATGCCCACCCCCCGTCCTCAATAATCTACCCCCTACTAGAAATTATTTCATAAAGCACCTGACTACCTTTTCTTACGAATTTTTGGTTGTACTTGCTACCTCATCTGCGCCATACCGAACTCGTAAGTTTAGTTTTCGGTCTAGTCAATGTGTTTTTTTAAGTTATTTGGCTTCGCATAAAGGTTAACAATGTTTGCATGTCTTCTCTAGTCGTATTTACATCTCTCGGGATGTTGTGTTCGACGAATCTTCCTTTCCTTTTCAGTCTCCTCTGTCCTCTCTCTCTCAACCTACTCCCACGCTCTCACTACCGATCTCCCTCTCCACGTCTCTTTTACCTTCCATTGTTCCAGTCCTCTCTTCTCATGCGGGCTCTCCACTACCACCTCCATCATATACTCCTTCTCCTCCACCTCCATCAGCACCCGCCGATGAGTCTTTCTCATCATCCTCGTCCTCAGGCTCTCCCAGTTCCCCTCCTACCAAGACCCACCATATAGTCACCAGAACACAAGATAACACCAGAACACCAAAGGTCGGCTAGCCACCCGGTATCCCATGCCTACCTGTCTCATGGCCGACTTGGCCACCACTCCTGTCAAACGCACATGTTTCACACAAGCTTCTAAAGATCCCAAGTGGCGCCATGCAATGGACACTGAGATGAATACCTTACTTAAGAATAAAACTTGATCTCTTATGTCATACCACCCTACCATGAATCTGGTTGGCTGCAAATGGGTTTTCAAGTTAAAACATAAAGCTGATGGTTCTGTTGACAGGTATAAGGCCCGCCTAGTGGCCAAGGGTTTTCATCAACAATGAGGATTAGACTATGGTGAGACATTTATTTCGATCATCAAACCGACCACTGTCCGTACCGTAATTGTTTGCTAGACATGCTTGTATAATGGTTAAGAACTTAAGATCAGTATCTTGGATACGCCTTATCTGAACCTTTTTCGTAGTGCATGTGGGAGTGATTTTTGTCTTGGAACCTTTTCTTTTAACTTTTGATATCTTCATAGCATCAAGGAGGGTTACAAGTTCTTTTTTAGCTACAAGAAAATAGACGCTTCAAAGGTGGGAGGGGGAGAGAGGTTCCCCTTCACTTGGTGGTGGATCAAATCACAGTTTATAAGCATACTGTTTTAGCTCTACTTTGATAATTGCTTTCAGAGAAAATGTAGCTGTTATTTTATTAACAAAGGTTTTATTGCTTTTGACTCCAGATGACAATGTTAAATTTAGTTCTGCATGTTAAACTCTCAGTTTCTTTTAATAAATTTTTATAATATAAACCAACGGCTGTTTTCACTATGATTTCAGTACTCTTGTAGGTTTGAACTTGGGTTGAAGAAAAGAAGAAAGATGACTGAGGTAAATTTCCACTTCTGTTTGCAGAGTTGTCTGAAACCACAAGCTGTCAACAAAAAAGCATGTTTTTTTTCGTAATACCATTTTTCACTAAAAAAAAAATTATTTTTCTAGCCTGTTTCTTCATTAAGATCCCCATCCATGCGTTTTGCTCTTCATCCTGTTCTCATTTACAGAAGATACGTCTCGCTTTATTTTAAGCATCTACTGGGAGCCATCCACTACAAAGATCATGGCCAATTTGATTCTTGCTCTAGTGTTTATTCCCAATCTGTTAGGATTTTTCCTTGTTTTCAAGAAGAGATGATGGTCTAAAAAGATCCAATCCGATTGGAGAAGACGATGACTTGAAGTAGAAGAAGTAAATTAACTAATGCTCAGACTAGTCGACTAATGCTCAGACTAGTCGACTGTACAGTTAACTAGACATGATATAAAGAGGAAGCATTATACAGTAGTCGACTAATAAGTTCTATTAGTCGACTAAGGGAATAGATTAGTCGACTAATTTGTATGACAAGTCGAGTATCAAGGCATTCTGAAGCGTGATCAGTTTCTTGTTTAGGCACATGCGGGTTTTCTTTTCTGCAGGAGTACGAATAAGATTTGGATTCTATTCAATAAAAGTTTGTTTTTAAAGTTTAAAGGGTTTAGAATTCTTCTAGATCAAGGAGATCAACTTCTCTTAAGATTGATCAAGATTCTTCAAGCATCCAACGGCCAAAATCATCTCATAATTCAAATAAGAGTTGTATTGTAAAATCTTATAAATAAAGATTGTATCACAACTTGGTAAATTGGAGTAGAGGAGGAGAAGAAGAGATGTAAAGTCTTAAAAAGCAAAAAAGTCCTAAAAAGCCAAGAAAAAGAGGAGCAGTCTAGGTCTAAATTTAAAGGATAGTTGAATACTCTTGTGAGATCAAGAGGAAGGTTAGATATCAAGTTTATTCATAAAACTCTCTCAAGTTTTCTTCGCGTGAAAGTAGGTTATTTTAGGTCGAATCACATTAAATTGTGTGTTCTTCTTCTTATATCTTTTAATATTCATCTTGTGTGCTCGAGGTAATAGATTTCATGGCGAGTTTGAGATCCTCAGTAAGGATCTCCGTATCTCTTAATAATTAGTATCATAGTAAGTGTGATATCCCGATTTATGCACGCAACATAATCATCCTACTACCAAGTGCATCAAAAATCCCCGATGATTAGGATACGAGAGAGGTCACATTTCTTCCTTTGATTGCTTTGAAACTCAGATTCCTCCTTTGTTTTCTCACTTTCAGTGGATCCTATAAAAGTTTTAATGAGAAACTTTATGCATATGAAATAGTTGGTGTTTTACCCCTGAAGAAGAAGTGGATACTAGATTAAATGTTTCATTGAACATTATTTAGAAAAAAAATCCAAATGGGTGGCCACAATGTTGCTGTCTTCAGCTATCATATTCTATGATGTAGGTTGCAATAGCCAGTCTCTAAACTTATGTTGAGACCTGGCAATGAGACAGAGAATTGAATTGGTGGGTTTGTTTCTGATAAAAAAACTGACAGAATTAGGTCTAAAATAAACCATATTCCATGCATGTGCTCTGATTTAAGAATCTATCAAGATTGAGTAATTCTGGACTAATTGCTATTCAAAGATTTTGCATTAATCATATATGCTACCTAATCATCTGGTCAATACACTTATGATGTGCAATATGGACCACAATATTGAAAAGCACATTTCCTTTTCCTTCCAGGCTCATCAGTGTTGTCTCCATTATGCTACATTTCTTTGCTGGACTCGATTGATTGGTTAGCAGCTCTTTTTTGGCTTTTGAAATGTTCAACATTGAATGGAAAGATTCTACTGTTTGTCACTGCCCTTCTGTTTCTTTCCAAGTGGCTTGCGACCAATGATCCCAAGATATGCACTTGGGATAAGCATCTCAGATACTTGCGCCCACTGAAATATAATCTTTTATCCTTCTTAATCACTAAAGACTGACATATGTAGTGACGCGGACATCAAGTTGTGGATCACCAGTGGAGAATAGGCCTCGTTTCAGTTTCAATAGGACTCTATGTATTTTAGTTTTTTTTTATTTTGAATTTCTTTATTTTAAAGTTGTACTTTTATTAAGATTTTAGTTTTTAAAATTTTAAATTAGGATTTTAGTTTTTAAAATTTTAAATTACAATTTTATTTTGTTTAGGAGTTTTATTTTGAGTTGTATTCAATTTTTTTACACGCGTATAAAAGGTTTCTTGTATCAATCAATGAAGGTAATGAATTATTATGAATTTTTTTCTCAAATTTATGTGAATTGTGATCTCTCTCAAATCTCTCTCTCTCTCTTTGTGTGTGAAGCCTTTAGAGAAACCGTAGATTAGTGGTGTGAAATTCAATCTAACCTATCCCTTCCCTATCTTTTTCTCCTTGTCCAAGCCCTAGTTGTTTATCCCCTCTCTCAACCCTAGTTCTTTTATTCTATGCATACTCCCAATTCTAATTCTTCCTCAAATTTATCACCATAATCTAGTTCAATTCTCATCACAAAAACCCTAGAAAAAGCATAAAAATAAAAAAAAGTATTAACTGCAGTTACAGTACCAGATCGACTACAGTGCTACAGTATCAGGAACCCGCATGAACAGCAAACCCGCAAAAATAGACCCGTTAAGGTCTCAAATTGCTTTTCGAGTTCTATATTTTCTCATCTGGAGTCTAAACACACACGGTTTGAAGCGTTGCATTCGTGGAGACGACTTTTACACATTACAGTCATCACAAGAACACTGAGATCACATATAATCCTCAGCAAGTATGTTTCTAATCTCGAACAGTTATCTCGAGTCTGATATTTAGTTTCTAAATTTTTATCATTTAACTGTTGTCCACAAACTTAAATTTTTGTGTATCTGTTTCCCTTTAGTTTCATAGTTTTCTTTATTCGTAGCAGAATCTTCTGCATGCGTCCCTTTAGTTTCATAGTTTTCTTTATTGGTAGCAGAATCTTCTGCATGCGTAATATAAATAATATTGTTAATTTATTCTTGAAGTGATATTGATTAGTCTATGCATGCTATTCTGTTTATCTCATATATGCATTATTAGTTTTAATCATTTCCTGCAAACGATATTTCATATTGATAAAGCGTGATTGAGTATCTTATTGCTAATTTTCATACACGCATGCACGTTTCACATCAGTTTGGTATCAGAGGATGGTTAGGTAGAATTTGCATAATTAGTTCACTCTTATTTGCTTTATCGCATTTAGTTTAAATTTTTGTCAAAAAATAAAATAAAAATTAGGAAACATTGAAAGGTAAGCCTTCCACTGAAATTCTGTACGGTACTCAACAAGATTTTATAATTAAGAAACGCCAAGTGCGAAAAATCTCCCACCTGAGTTACACTGACCTGGCCAATTGGACTGGTAAAATTGGGGTTTGACTGCCCCGATAATTTTAGAAAACAGATTTTTTTTTTGAAAACCAAACAAAAAATTCAAAAATCAAAACACAAAATAAAATCTAGTCTAAAATTGCATATAAGAATCCTCAAACCACCACTATGAATATACCAACTTTTGATGACTTACATTATTCTGATTATTTGAGGGAAAAATTCTTCTAAACTGACTACAAAGCATGGACATGTACTTTATCCGGTACCCACTTTCATAAGCTGAGAAAGTTAGGTTCGCTACCATGAAACTGACTGGACAAGCTAACCAATACTTGACCAATTTCGTAAATAGCCTATCTCCTTCCCTATCTTTCTCTCCTCCAAATCCTTGTTATTTTTCTCCTTTCTCCCAAACCTTAGTTCTTCTATTCTATCTATAATCCCAATTCTAGTTTTTCTTCAAATCTATCATCACAATCTAGTTCAATTCTCATCACAAAATTTCTAGAAAAAGTATTGCTATAGTGCAGCTATAGTATCAGATCTACTGCAGTGCTACGAACCCGCATGAACAATAAATCTGCAATGCAAAACAGACCCGTTAAGCCTCAAATTGGTTTTCGAGCCGTATCTTTCTTATCCGGAGTTCAAATCACGCACGATTTGAAGTATTGCAATCGTGGAGATGATCTCTACACATCTATAGTTATCATTAGGGCACTGAGGTCACATATGATCATCAGTAGGTATATTTCTAACCTCGATCAGTTATTTCGAGACTGATATTTAATCTCTAAATTTTTATCGATTTAACTGATGTCTACAAATGTGAAATTGTATGTATCTGCTTCTTTTTAGTTTCATAATTTTCTTTATTGGTAGTAGAATATTTTACATGCGTAATATAGATAATATTGTTAATTTATTCTTGAAACGATATTGATTAGTTTATGTACGTTATTTGATCAATAATTTACTAGATTATTAATTTTAATTCTTTCCTACCAACGATCGTTTCTTGTTGGTGAAGCGTAGTTTGAGCATTTTATTACTGATTTTCACACACGCCTATACGTTTCACATTAGTTTGGTATCGGAGCACGGATAGGTAGGATTTGCATAATTAGTTCACATTTATTTACTTTATCGCATTTAGCTTAAATTTTTATAAAAAAACAAAATAAAAATTAGGAAACATTGAAAGGTAAATTTTTCCCTAAAATTTCATATGATTGGTGTATAACCATGTAAGGGTACTCAATGTGATTTTATAATTAAAGACAGCTAAGTGTGAAAAACTTCTCACCTGAGTTACGCCGACTTGGCCAATTGGACAGGTAAAATTGAGGTTTAACTAACCTGACAACTTTGGAAAACAGATTTTTTAAAATACCAAACAAAATAACTTCAAAATCTAAAATCTAAAGAAAAATCTAGTCAAAAATTGTATATAAGAATCCTCAAACCATCACTATGGATATAACAATTTTTAATGGTTGTCTACATTATTTAGGTTATTTGAGGGATCCTTAAATTCTTCTAAACTGGTTACAAAGCCATGGACATGTTCTTCATCCGGTACCCACTTTCTGAAGTTGAGAAAGTCAGGTTTGCTACCATGAAATTGACTAGATAAGCTAGTCAATACTGGACCAATTTTGTAAATAGGTAAGTACTCTGTGGTCAACGATCGATTGAAATATGGGATAGGATGAAAAAAGAGCTAGAAATCAAGTATGTGCCATCATATTTTTACGAGTTTAGACCTCCCCCATCTGTTCAACCCCGTAGGTCTAATACACTTTCATTCCCATTGATCAGGATCACTCCCTCAGACCAAACCATGGAGTCCAACCAACACTTGATGATATCGTGGCTAAAATTGATAATCTACTCCGAATCATGAATTTTTTCAACCAAAACTCAAAAAGTAGTGTTTCTTGTATAATCTCCACAGTTAGTAAAGTCGAAGAAAAGTCTGATAATAGTAAAAGCAAGAAAAAGAACTTTTTCAAAATTTATCCCACAACTAAGTGCTACAAATATTAAAATTATGGGCATGTTGCTACTAATTGTCCAAAGCCATTTAAGATTACCATCAATGATAGAGTTTTCACTGAAATACCTAAGCCTGATAATTCTGTTTCTCTAAAAGTCACTCATATGATCAAAGTGTTTACGGTTACTAGCTCTTCCTCCCTTACTGCTGACTGTTGGCCCAAAGGTCTATCACTCTAGTTTTGATGACGACTAACTCATATAGTTATAATACTAATGATCTTGTGTTTATTAAGTTTCAGATATTCAATCAAGATCTTAGTTGGTGTTAGCTTCAACAAAAGATTCGAAGTCAAGTTTTGAAGCTAACACATGTTGATTCAAGAGCTCAAGTATAAATATCATATCGAGAACTTAAGATGGAGTCTAGCTCAAGACATCAAGTTTTGATCAAGTCTACATGAAAAAGAAGATCTTCAAGAAGAATTGAGTTTAAAGTTTGTAAGTTCAGATCTTGTGTATAAAATAATTAGTTTTGATTGCTCAAGCTTATACACTTACACACAGAAAAGTTTTAATATTAGTTTTCAAGTACAAAAGATTTGGTTTTCAGTTTAACACGTTTGTATTATATTTTATCTATATACATTGATGCTTCAAATGTGTTTGAAGAACTTATTTTGATGAGTTGAATTTGTGAGTTTAAGTTTTGTATTTATCAAAACTTATTTTTATATTGATATATATTGTCAAAAATAAGTTCATATCATTTTATATGTGTATTGGATTTTATCCATACACATTGTTTGTGTACTTCAAATGAGTTAGGAAAAACTTATTTTTGTATTTATGGAGTTTTGAAAAATATTGGTTTTCATTTCAAAGTTTAGTTTTTAGAAAATATGATTTTTGTTTTAAGATTGAATTTTTATATCTTAAAAACAAATTCACATGTTTGTAATATGTGTTGATTTTTTATTACACATATTTGTACTTCATTGTATTTACATGAACTTAAATTTGTGAAATTTATAGAGATTTATTAGTATTTATTTGGATTTACAAACATATTTAAAAATGTTCAAAATATGGTTTTTGAGCTAAGCCGGTCGACCGACCGCAGAGCTCATTTGCTCTGTCGATCGACCACATGGTTGACTAACGTGTGACATGCACATACGTGCACAACCCAAGAGAGTTAGTAGTTCGGGCGATCGACCGGTCAACTGCAGCAGAGATCGGTCAACCGACTACGTCTGCAGAACTATCTGGTTTTCTTAGTCGATCGAGCGTCGACCACTAGAGAGATTTGTGATTAGTCTATGATTCTGCATCATGACATCACATTTTTCTACCGATTTATGAATAAAATAACGCTTCTCACCCGTATTTTGATCTCTTTTGCAGATAATTAAGACTAAAAGGGCAAAAGTGATAATAAGAGCCTAATTAACCCATTTTTGGGTAATTAAATCAACATTGGATATCATGCAAGGGAGCTTCTAGAAGATCACATTGGATTTTCGTATTTGAAGACGTATTTGGAGAAATATATGTCCAAATAACCCAAAACCGTATACATTCAGAAGCTTCTCGAGACTAGACAAAGCCATGACAAAAAGATCAAGGCCATTGGCCCTGATAATGCCGCGGATCCGTGGCACTTTTGAGGAGTCACGCGTCGAAAACGTGGCCTCGTCTTGTCAAACCCTAGCTCCTTTTGCCTATAAATACTATATTTGAGGGCCAGAAACAGAGTAGGATTTCTCTCTTCTAGTTGTAGAGTAGGGTTTTCTTCTCTTTTCTTTTGTATTTTTTCTTTCTTTTTAGATCTTATAGTAGGGCTGAGTTGATTCTGAAGAGAGAGAGATTGATGTAATAGAGAGTGACAATCTATATAAAGGTGTCTCCTTTCTTCTCTATTATAATCTTCTCCATCTTCTATATGGTGCTTAGCTAGTTTCTTATCTTGGCAATCTAACTACTAAGCACTAACTAACTAACCACTTACTTGATTATCCACATGAATCTAATAGCCTCTATAAGGCCTTGCTCATGCAAGAGCCATTGATGGTTTATGATGATGGATTCTAGCATTCTAACATTCTAACATTTAATTACTAATAAGCTAACTTGCAATGTCTTCTTTATTTCAAGCTCACCTCTACTTGATTTTGATGATCTAATAGTAGCTTGCACCTTGTTGTGTGGAATGAATGTGTTTGAATATGAAGAACAATTTCATGTGCCATGCTTTATAATGCTCTTGAAGCTAAGGACTAGTGATGATCAAGGATCCATGTGAGGTAATTATCAGTAAGAGATTAACATGTTAGTGGAACAATTAGTAGTTAGTAGCCATGAGCTTCTTTCATCGTTTTCATCTTCTCTTTTTATTTGTTTCAAAAATCAATTTAAAACCACTTCTTTTATCTTCTAATCGCTGTTTCTGTAATCACCTAGAGGGGGGTGAATAGGTGACTAGCTAATCTAATGGTGAATTAATGCGGAATTAAAACTATTTATGCAAACTAAAACTTTTTTTTCTAAACACACAAGGTATAACCAAAGAGTAATTCCCGGTGAAGGGCTCTGGACTAACTCCTCAAGATTTCTCTAGACAAGAGTTGAGGTGCCGCTATGACTCTCTTGGTTGAATACAAGTGTGAGTGTAACGCCCCGATCCCGTAGGTACGAGGACGTTATGGCGACGTACATACGCGAGGTGAAAACACGCTCACGTGTACGTTAAGCCTCAGTACAGTACATAACCTTCATAAAGACATGGGTCTCAGCATGAAATAAGTACAAGAATACCTGCAGGAAGATGTTAGTGATCATAACAGATAGGAAAAATAGGGACAAATAAGATAACAGAAATAAGTCACTAAGATACCTATGAATAGGCCCGATGAGAAATCTTCTATGTCACTCCAAGGCACTCTCGGTAAGCGGATCTCCAATCTGGGTACGCAAACCCAGGGTCGTCAGAAAGCGACCTGGTGAGTGGTAAAATGAAGGAGGCAGTAATATATACATAATAATACAAGCGCGATACTAATATATAATACCTGATGTGGTACAAGTGATATTATATCATAATATTGTAAGCATATAGGAAGCAGTGGAAATATATAAACATGTCATCTTTTGGTACCATCACTACCTAGCCGGTTATCATCGGATCATGACTCTAATCATATCTAGTTTATATAATAAATAATGTTATCTAGCGGTGACGTAAAAGCAGTGAACATGGTAGTGATGTAAATGAACATGCAGGTGGGCCTATGCAATATGAACATGCTACTGTGTTGTGTCTAAATAGCATATAAGCAATGCAAAACATAATATATGTAATGCAAGGTGTACATGTGCATGAGTAGTATGCCACCATAGGTATCAGGTAGTGTAGCAAAGTCTACAGGTAACATGATAGCGGATACAATAACATGAACAGGAACAATAACAGGTAAGCAAGATCACAGTGAACATGATAGCAGACAAAATAATAGGAACAGTAACAAGTTAGTATACATGTATCAGGTAAGTCATGTGATTGACACAATAGTAGAAATCAGTACCACCTGATATTTTAATCAATCTCTTCCAGTGTCCCATACCACTGGCAGTTCATACTGGAGCCCGCACTCCAGTCGAACCCATCCGGATATGGCCTACGGGTACCATTATCCAGACGAGAGAGTGACCAAATAACAAGTGTTCCCGACGTCACTATTGTGTATACTGTTTTATTATGTTAATTGGAAACCCATGGTCGAGGAGTTCTTATCGGGTAGGTGTATCCCGTGCATACCCGAGATCACGGCCTTTATCAAACCCCTGGCTGCTAAGACCAGAGCCCTCCGCTAAGAGGGGAACAATAATCAAGTAACAATAGCTCATGGAGCAATACAATCGGTAGGTAGCACTACCATCCCCTGCAGTGGGAGAACAATATGGATCCAGTACATCACCCGATAAGATCTAATCAACCGTCAAGTCTCCCCCATACCCCAGTTATCATTATGATCTGATATGTCAAGTATCCAATGGAACAAGAATAAATACAGTACATGATACGGATAACCTGATAACTGGACCAGAGCTCTGTTGATAGCAGAGAACAATGTAACGAGAAACGGGAACAATATCACATGAACAATATAACATGAACAATATACCGGGAAACAGGAAAAATATAACGGGAACAATATCACAATCGATGTGGGATTCCACATATCGCATATCAACAGCTCTCTAGTCCAGTAACAGGAATATCCATAACAAGAATATCAATAGATGTAACGGGAAACAATCATGTAACATGAATACATGAGTATGACATGCAATATGAACGGTGATCCATATGACAAGAATAGAGAAACCATGTATGCATGTGTAACAGGGATGTGGAAACATGACATGCATGTGTAACAGTGATATGTAAACATGACATAACGGTAACAATCATATGAAATGCGGTAGTCCGTGCATTGGTCTATCCGTGTACCAGTGGAACATCTATGTGTAGCAAGAATCCGTGTAATATCTCTGTGATAGTACATGTAATAACAGTGATCAGTGCATCCATGTACCGAGGATATCAATCTAACATGACGGTATCAATGTACTAGTGTATCCGTATATCAGTAGGTCACAAACATATGTAATGGTGAGACGTGTACATGATATCCAGTGTAACCGATATCTACATGCACTATGGTGCTTAGTGTACCAGTGGGTCGGTAAGGGTGACAGTGGAATAGTGACAAGATCCCGTATAATGAAGTACGCGTGTCTTGGTGTCCAAGTAGCAGTAGTGTGTAACTATAATAGTTATCCATGCAGTGACAATGTCTAGTGATTCATTAATTGGTCATATAGCTTAGTGTCTATGTTTACTCACATTGTATACAGACTCTTATTACAAAACATGACGTTTCTCGAGTTCAGTTATTAATTTAACAGTGCTAGTGCTTAACTCATAAGTACGGTTTCATAACGAAAGCTAAACATGAATAAATAAATATAATTTAGAAAAAGAAAACACTCACAAACTGGCTACAGGACTGTAGCTCTCTTCTCCACGATCGCAACGGATCCAGAATCGCCCGAATCGGAGTCCGGATGCTCCCGATATCACCCGAATACTAAAAGTAATAAAAAGAGGTTAAATATGCAAATAAAAATAAGTTAAATGTAATTAATAAAAGTGAGCAGGGGTTTTTCTGCAAAGTTACCTGTAATGGGTTTGGATGCGGGTTTGGACTCATAACGGGTCGGGTTTAGATCCAAACCCCAAACCCACAACTTAATGAAATGGGTTAATGGGTAACGGGTTTGTTGGGTTAATAATTAACCCTTATTGGGTTAATGGGTTTGGGATTTACCCAAACCCAAATAACACAAAGGGGCAGCAGCAGCTTGCTGCTGCCGCCCACAATAGCCAGCCGGCCAGCTGGGCTGGCCGGCGGTGCTGGCTGGCCGTCGGCGGCGGTCGCGGCCTCCGGGGGGTGGTGAGAGAAAGAGGGGGAGAGAAGGAGAGATAGAGAGAGAGAGAGTGAGTGAAGGGGGAGGAGTTTACAGGAAAAAGAAAAGAAAAGAAGGGAAGAAGAAGAAGAAGAAGGAGAAGAAGAAAGAGAGGAGGTGGCGGCGACGGCGCCGGCCGTGGCTTGGGCGCGGCGGCCGGCGAGCGGCGGTCAGGCCCCCCTCCCTTTTTGCGGGTGGGTCTGTACAGAGAGAGGGGAAGAGATAGGGAGAGGTTAGAGGGAGAGAGAGAGGGTTTTGGGAGGGAAGTGGAGAGAGAAAATGTGAGAGAGAGAGGGATGGATTAGTCTCTCTAATTAGAGAGAGAGAAATAGAGAGAGGGAGAAGGGAAAGGCGGTGGGAGGAAGGCGCTGGAAACCGCCAGAGAAGAGAAGAAGAGAAAGGAAAAGAAAGGAAAGTAAAAGATTAAAAATTAATATTTTAATATTATAATATTGGCCTGATATTCGACCAGCTCCGAACGGTGCCCAAAATTACAGAAAATAGGAAATATTATCCTGAGACTTAATATGAAGACGGTTTGCAGAAACTCGATCCGGTTTGCAAATTAAAAATCCCGGAGTGTCTCGCCGATACGGGCGACACCGGTTTGGCCGGATTTTCGATAAATTCAGAAAAATTCCCAAAAATACCCAAATGTAGCTCATGAGATTCTAAGACATATGGTGAAAGCCGATTCTAAAAATTCTACTCCGTTTGTGAAATAAAAATCGGAAGGCCGGTAATCGGTATCGGTCGACACCGACTACGGAGATTTTCCAAAATAATCCAGAAAATTTTCAGAAAATCCTGAAAAATCTCAAATATTAGAAAATGATTTTTGAAACTGAAAGCAACTCAATCGGACTACCACGGAGGTCAAATCAATTTTTGTACGTCGTATCGCGTACCGATACTGTTATACGTACACCGGGGATCAGGGGGTTACAGTGAGAAAACAATCCCAAGCATATAACAATTAAGCACACAATATATCAAGTATGTAATGATGAAAGCAATATAAGCATGCAAGATATAAACACAAATGAGAGATAGAGAGAGCAACCGTAAATACGGGAGATTTGTTTCGAGGTTCGAGCACCCTTGTTCTACGTCCCCGCCTTCAACACTATGAAGGATTTCCACTAAAAATCGATCCCACTGGATCACTCGGTGCCGCAACACCTACAAGCAAGTTCACACTAGAACTCTTTTGACTCTCTAGTCGCTCTCTTGTTCCCGCAAGAACTACACACCGCATGCACACTAGCTTGCCGAGGCCGCACCTCTATACCGAGCTCTTACTAGAACTCGAAACAACGCGAACCCACAAGTCCGCCTCCTCAAAGTACAATGTAGAACACTTTGATCACCTAAAATCCTCCCATAACAAAGATCCCTATAGGATTGATATAGCAATGGATAGCTCAAGTGTGTGTGAGAAAAATAAGGATTGATTTGTGGTGAAAAACTCAAGAAAAACTCTTTTGAAAACACTCTTGATAAACTCTCATTTTGATATGGAGGTTTTTGCTCTTAATAAGTGGAGATAAACACTAAAAGATGTATGGAAAACTAGCTTGAAAACCCACTTTAAATCTTGTCTAAAACAGTTCAAGAGAAGCCCCTTTTATAGGCTTAAAAATATGGCCGTTGGAGGCCAACTCAGCAGTTCAGACTGCTGACGGTGGACCGCCCGGTCGACCGCCAACGGTCGGATTTTCGACCGTTGGAAAGGTCGGTTGACCGACCGGTCGACCGTCAACTGGGCAATGGCCCAGCGGTCGACCGCCCAGTCGACCGGGCCATTTCCAGAGAGCAGAGACTCTCTGGCGGTCGACCGTCCGGTCGACCGGCCCAAGCTGCGCACGTTTGTGCACATCGGTCGACCGGAGTGGTCAACTGACTTCTGTCCCGGTCGACCGGCAGAAGGCCAGTCCAACACTAAATAGGGATTAAAAACTTGCCTTTTTATCTTTAATAAAATTCCATAAATTCTCTAAAAATCTACAAAAATAAGTTCAGTAATATACTTTGATATACAAACATGTTTGAGTAAAATCAAAATATGTTACAAACATTTTGAACTATTTTTGTGACTTAGAAATATTGGCTTAAAACAAAATCTGTATTTTTCTATATTGATTTTTCCAAATTGAAAACCGATTTTTCTAAAACTCCTCTAAATACAAAAACAAGATATTCTAAACACTTTTGAAGCTTAGTGTGTATGGATATGATCCACTACACATATATGATGAAATATCTATATTTTTGACATTAAGCTCTAAAATAGTTTTGATAAAACACATGTATATATTGAAGCTTAAAAACCAAACCGATATTTTCCAAAAGGAAATCTCTTTTATGAAAACACAACTAAATCTTGTGTGTGAGTGTATATGACACTTGAGCAATCCACCAACTAATCTATCCTTTACATTTTATCTAAAAATAAAATTTTACTAAAAACAAACCTAGACACAAGTCTTCTCTTGAAGGTCTTCTTCTTCTTCTTGACATGGTCCAAACCTTGATCCAATGAGCTAGATTCCTCTTGAGTACTTGATGTGGCCTTGATGCATAAGCTCTTGAATCAACACGTGCTAGCTCTAAAACTTGATTTAAAATCCTTTGTTGAAGCTAAACACCAACTAAGATCTTGATCACATATCTGAGACTAATTAAACACAAGATCATTAGTACTATAACTACATGAGTTAATCATCATCAAAACTAGAGTGATGGGCCTTTGGGCCAACAATCTCCCTCTTTTTGATGATGACAAAACTCATGGAGTTATATATGCATGGATTAAAGTCAAGCTTCATAGAAGGCTCCCCTTTAACTCATGCATAACAATAAACAAATAGATATTGCAATGAAGTGCATAACACTAAACAATATATATGTATAAACTGAAAGTACACCTAGAGGGGGGTGGGGTGAATAGGTGTACGGCTAATCTATGAATAATAATGCGGAATTACAAAACTTAATGCAACACACTTAGTGTAACCAACAAGTATAGCCGAATTCCCCGTGAAGGGCTCTGGACTAACTCCTTTTGCTTCCTCTAAATAAGAGTTGAGGTGCTATATGAAGCTCTCTTGGTTAAGCACAAGTGAGGCACACACAAACAAACCAAGCATATAATATATGAATGAACAATATGAAATGATGCAAGGCACAATGTAAGAGAGAGAGTTAGAGAAAGTGGATCAAACGCAAACACCAAGATATGTTTCGAGGTTCGAGCACACAGCTTTACGTCCCCGCCTTCACACAGAAGGATTTTCACTAACTCGTCCACACAGGACTTCCCACACAGGGAACCTCCACCGAGGATTTGGGGCAAATACAATTGAGAGTACACAACTCCTCTCTCCAACAAAATACAACCTCTCACTAGAGGCAAGGCACAAAACAAATCACCTCTACACTTAGAGGGATCGACACTTAGCCACAAAAACAACAATCACCTCACACTTGAGGGATTCCAACACAATCTCCACCTCTCACTAGAGGGAGCCAAATACCACTTCCACTATCACCTCACACTTGAGGGATAACAACTCAATTACCTCTCACTAGAGGGATATTACAATGATGGAAGGGTTTACAACTTGGTTATTTCCATAACCACATACTAATTCTTTCTCACAAAGATCCTATAGATAGGATAGAATGATAAGCTCAAGTGTGAGAAAACAAGAGTTTGAAAATAAAAAACACAAAGAAAAATTCTTGAGAAAACTTCTAGAATGAATATAAAGTGAAGATAAAAAATAATCCCAAAAGACTTCTCCTTTTCTTGATTTTTTCAACCCTTTAGAACAAATAAAGATCAAATCTTTAAGCTTAAAACTCTTTTGAAAACTTGTATTAAAATACTTGAGAAGATAGAAATTTTAGCTCTTAAAATTCTTATTGAAAACCAACTTCAAATGGGGTATTTATAGCCCATTTGAAAATCTGCCCGTTGGCAGCTGAAAAGGGCCAGAATGCCTCGACCGGCCGGTCGACCGGCCAACGGTCAAAAATTTGACTGTTGAGCCCTCCGGTCGACCGCCCGGTCAACCGTGCTAGATCCAGAGAGCAACTGCTCTCTGGCCGGTCGACCGTCCGGTCGACCGTGCCAAAGTGAACGGTCGACCGCCCGGTCGACCGGCCGCACCCGAGAGTGGGCTGACTTCAGTCGGTCGACCGCTCGGTCGACTGGCCAAATCACTTGGCCTTTGTGCACGTCTTGTGCACATCGGTCGACCGGTCCGATTGACCGTTCGACCGCCAGAGCCTGGCAGGGAAAATTCAGGATTCAAAAACTGGTCTTTTTAACTTCTAATAAATCCCATAAAATCACATAAATTCCACAAAAATCAGTTCATGTTATATCTTTGAAATACAAACATGTTTGAGTAAAAATCAAATCATGTTACAAACATTTTGAATCATTTTTGTGACTTGAAAAATTTGCCTTAAACCAAAAACGGTATTTTCCTAAACTTAGATTTTTTAAATGGAAATCTGATTTTTCCAAAACTCATGTAAATACAAAAACATGATATTTAAACAACTTTGAAGCATGTTGTATATGGATAGAATCCAATATACATGAAAGATATTATATCTATGTTTTTGACATTAAATCCAAAAATAAATTTTGTCTAAATACAAAACTCCAAACACATGAATAGTGTATCAAAATAAGTTTTTCTAAGTATATGAAGCATAGATGTATATAGATCAACTCTAATATACATTAAACTATGTAGACTTGTTTTGATTCAATCTATTCATGAAAATCAAGATCGGTTAAACCGAAAACCAAAACCAATAAACATGAAACGTGTGTGTGTTGTGAACTTGAGCATATCACACTATCTAATCTTTACAATGGATCTAAACTAAATCTTAACTAAACAAACCGAAGCCTTTTTGTAGAACGACGTCTCCAAGCCGACTCGATCCAAACGTGATTCCCCAAGCTTGACTCCAACGAGTGCTAGATATGAACCTTGACGCTCGAGCTCTTGAATCATCATGTGAAAGCTCCAAAATACCTTGTTGAAGCTATCTTGGTTAAATATTTAAAACTAAATATCACAAGATTATTAGTAAACTATAACTACATGAGTTAATCATCATCAAAACTAGAGTGGAAGGCCTCTGGGCCAACAATCTCCCCCTTTTTGATGATGACAAAACTCATGGAGTTATATATGCATGGATTAAAGTTAAGCTTTAAAAAAGCTCCCCCTTAACTCATGCATAGCAATAAACAATAAGATATGCAATGAATGTTAAACATGAATATGCATAAACATGCATAAAACAATGAAATAATCATGCTCTTGATACTAAATTTTAAAATAAATTACTTCTCCTCCTTTTTAAAATAAACATGTTCTTAAATACCAATTGAAAATATAAACTTAAAATAAACACGTTCTTTAAATAATTAAAATTTCAATAAAAGCTCTTGATACTAACAAAACAAAACAACAAAATATGTTCTTGATACTAATATCCATGCTCTTGATACCAATATTAACAAAACATAAAACAAACTCTTTTGATACCAATATGAAACAAACTTTGATATAAACTTATAAATAAACATGCATATATACTCAAATACTTCTCCCCCTTTTTGTCAATCATCAACAAAGGGGTTAAAGTAAACAATAAAACAATGTTCATCCCCTTATTGTCCGAAACAAAAATCAACAAGGGGTGAAATCAAATCAAAACATTATGATACCAATTAAAAAAAAATATATCAATTTAGTGCAAAGGTATGCATAGAAATATCATGATACCAAATAATGATGCCAATTTAAAATAAACAAAACATTTTGAAGAAATCAACAAAAATTTTGATACCAAATTGAAAAATATAAATATATAGGTAATCTTGATACCAATTGTAAAAATTAGTACCAACTGAAAATAATTTTTCATTAGGAGCGTATGATACCAAATTAAAAAATCAATATCAATTTTCAATCATTTTTCATCATAAAATGTGGGAGTAAGATACCAAATGAAAACAAAACCAATTGAAATACCAATTGAAAGGTGAAATATGAATTTTCTCTCCCTTTATGAAATACCAAACAAAATGATGCATAAGCTTGTATAAGATACCAATTGAAAAATAATCAATTGAATTGTCATTTAAGAAATCAAGCTTAGCATAACCAGGATTTGTGCTCAAAGATATAGAGATATAGTAAGCACAAATAAAAGTAAATATATATATATATATATATATATATATATATATATATATATATATATGTATGAAAAATTGAATACCAATTGAAATTGATACTACTTGAAGTGTAAAACATACATATATAGAAACAAATATGAGTATACAAAAGGAATGTCAATAGTGATACCAATTGAAAAGATACAATGATATCAATTGAAAACAAAATAAGACAAGTGTATAACTCATATTTCCTACCACCCATTCATGCACATATTTTAAATAGATTTTCAATAATGAGCATATAAGGCATGGTCGCCCAACCAATAGCCCTTTGATGGGTAGGGGTTTTCAAAAATAAGTTTGAAAATAATGTAACACGTTTGAAAACTCTACCATATGAAGAATACGAACTAGTTTTATGATAAAGTTTGAAAACTAGTACGAAATCCTTCAAGTAAGGAATAAAATAAAAATTTATTTCATGAAAAATATGTAAGTCACATAATCATCAACACTAAAAAACTATAAGGCACATATCATACTCATAAAAATAAAATCATGAGAAAACATTTAGTAAAGTGAGTGTATAAGAGTTATGTGAAACACATCATCATGAAAATAGGCAATCAAGCTCAATGTGAAATTCCAAAAAAAAATGAAAATCATCAAAACTAGAAATCCTTCAAGGTATATGTATGTCTTGTACAAACTAAAGTATACATATACATCCAAACATAAATGAGTCCACAAAAGTATATGCATGAAGGCAAGTGGCTCAAGGATGTATATGTATAACTAATAGTTTAGACAAAATAGAGATATACAAGAAGTTTAACAAAAACATGAAAACATGTCAAAAATATGGAACACAAGTCAAAATGTATGAATCAACAAAACTAGGCTATACTAGTACATCTAATGGGTACAAATGAGCATTCAAGCACAAACATATAATAATCTATTTGTGGCTCACTAGTTGTACAAGTATATACTCAAGTTTTAATGAAAACTAACATCTAAACATGTAATCAAATCATGAAGTGTAAAAATTAAAACAAAACTCATATGATCATTATGTAAATGCACATGCATTAGATCTATGATATACACAATAGTTAAACAAAAGTGAGAACCGACTGAAGTCAGCCCACTCTCGGGTACGGCCGATCGACCGGGCGGTCGACCGTTCACTTTGGTACGGTTGACCGGGCGGTCGACCAGCCAGAGAGCAGTTGCTCTCTGGATCTGGTACGGTCGACCGGGCGGTCGACCGGAGGCCTCAACGGTCAAATTTTTGACCGTTGACCGGTCGACCGGCCGGTCGATCGGAAGGGCATTCTGGCCCTTTTCAGCTGCCAACGGGCAGATTTTCAAATGGGCTATAAATGCCCCATTTGAAGTTGGTTTTCAATAAGAATTTTAAGAGCTAAAATTTCTATCTTCTCAAGTGTTTTAATACAAGTTTTCAAAAGGATTTTTAAGCTTAAAGATTTGATCTTTATTTGTTCTAAAGGGTTGGAAAAATCAAGAAAAGGAGAAGTCTTTTGGGATTATTTTTTATCTTCACTTTATATTCATTCTAGAAGTTTTCCCAAGAGTTTTTGTTTGTGTTTTTGATTTCCAAACTCTTTGTTTTCTCACACTTGATCTTATCATTCTATCTAATCTTTACAATGGATCTAAACTAAATCTTAACTAAACAAACCGAAGCCTTCTTGTAGAACGCCGTCTCCAAGCCGACTCGATCCAAACGTGATTCTCCGAGCTTGACTCCAACGAGTGTTAGATATGAACTTTGACGCTCGAGCTCTTGAATCACCATGTGAAAGCTCCAAAACACCTTTGTTGAAGCTAATCACCTACTAATATCTTGGTTAAATATCTGAAACTAAATATCATAAGATTATTAGTAAACTATAACTACATGAGTTAATCATCATCAAAACTAGAGTGGAAGGCCTCTGGGCCAACATAAACAAGGTGAGAGAAACATGCATAAATCAAAAATCCTTTTTCCCAAAAACTTTCTCCCATTTTTTGTTTAAACTTTCAAAATCATTCTCCCTATTTTGTAAAAACATAAGATGCATAAACTCAATATATGTAAAAACTCAAATATGCATATATAAACTCAAAATCTTTCTCCCCCTTTTTGTCAATCATCAATAAAGGGGTGAAAAATAAATCAAACAATAAAGATATATATGCGATATATATTCATGAAGAGAGAGACGTGAAGTTAGCTCCCCTGTATACATGCATTACATGAAGAAGGGATGACAAAGCCCTAACTTACATAAGGCTAAATATGCAATGCATAAGTGGAGATGTGAAGCCCCCCTACACACATGTATCACATAAAGAAGAGATGTCAAGCTCCTCAATACAAGATACTCTCAACATGAATCTATATATAGAAGAGATGTTAAGCTCCCCTTCCATATAGGCAATACATATCAAAATATTTTTAACACGAATTTTGATAATTATTCAAAGTAATAAAATAAAATTTGAGATACTATTTATAAATAAACAAAATTTTAAGATATCACAAGATATTTGATATCATTTGAAATAGAAAATTTTTGATACCAAATGAAATTGAAACATGTGTAAATTTTGATACCAATGAAAGAAAATATTTTATATTTTAATACCAATTGAAATATATGGTAAATTTTGATACCAAATAAAGGTAAAACATTTTTGATACCAAATGAAACTGAAATCCAATTGAAATTGAAACATATTGATACCAATTGAGATACCAATTGAAATTAAGATACAAGACAAACTTAGCATAAACATAATTTGTACTTTAAACAAGTAAGGCTATAGTAAATCAAGCACAATCAAATCATATATATGTATGAAAAAGAAAATACCAATAGAAATTGATATTATTTGAAAATTTAAAGCATACATATATAAGAAAACATATGAGCATACAAATAAATATCAATTGTGATACCAATTGAAAACACAATGAGGATCAAGTGTATAGCTCATAAATAACCACCCTATTCATGCACATGATAAAAGGTTTTCAATAAGGCATATAAGGCATGGTCGCCCATCCGTTCGCCCTTAAAAGGATTGGTAGGGGTTTTCAAAAATAAGATATGAAAATAGTTGTATTGTGAAAACACTACCAAATGAAGAATAAATAACTATTTAAAGTAATTTTTGAAAAACTAGTTAAAGATCTTTCAAACATGAAAAAAAAATCATGTGTATCTCATGAATTATATACTAAATATACAAAAGATGACACTCGAAATCTATAAAGCTCAAAAGTCTTCATGAAACAGAGTCATGAATAAATAAAGAAATAATGTGAGTGTACAAGCATCATGTGAATAGCATATTCATGGAAATAGTCAATAAGGCTCAAAATAAAACATGAATTACTTTTTATCAAACAAATATGAAAATCATGAAAATTCATTTTTCATTTAAAGATAAACTTCAAGGTATATGTATGATTTATCCAAAGCTAAAAATGTGCATACATATCCCAAATACAAACGAGTCCAAAATAGAATATTCCATGAAAAGTAAATAACTCAAGGGTATACATGTATATTTATTGGTTTGGACAAAGATTATATATACATGAAGCAAAACATACACAAAGATAGGTAAAACAAGTATAAATGAGGGAATCATCAAAACTAGGCTATACATATGCATGTAGTGAGTACAAATGAGCAACGAAGTGCAAACATATAGAAATCAAAGTTGCTCACTACTTGTACAAGTATATACACAAGTTTTGACAAAAACTACATCTAAATAAGTATTTACCACATGAAGTACAAAACATGATTATAAATCATAAATCCAAAACATGCTAAAATATATATATATATATATATATATATATATATATATATATATATATATATATATATATATATATATATATATAAAGCATGTAAACAAAAGGAGTTTAGAGATAGTTACCAAACCATAAGAACTATACTCTAAGTCTCCAAAACTTGGTGGTCTTCCCACCAAATCTTCCTTGATAGCGGTGCATCAATATGTGTGTCCATCTAGTCCATGTGCATCTACCACCAAGGCACCAACTCTCACGTCATGTGAGAGCCCACACCTACATCAAACACAAGAGGTGGGATTTTGGTACCCATTTTCTTTTGGGTCCACGAGGGTTAGTCTTATTCGGAACCCAAACATTTTTATTAGCAAAATTAATATGATTTATTTTATCAAAATAAAACTTTGCTAAATGGCCTTTGCGGCCGCAATGTGTACATTTGTACACTCTAGGATGCACATGTGAATGAGTATGATCACGGTGTGCAAAGTGTGCATATGTGTGCCGTGGGTGATGTGTATGTACATGTGGAGCTTGTTTCTTTGAAAACAAGGTATCCAATCTATTATGGTTAAATGCACAATTGCTCAAAGTTGAGCTCAAACAATCTATTCTATTTTTTAAAAGTTTAATCTCATTTTGATCAATAGTGGCATGAAAAGCATGATGAGAATGAGCATCAACATTCCTTTTCTTTTTCAATAATTTTTGTTTTTAAAGAGTTATTTTCATTCAAAGCAACCTTTTTTTCTTTTTCCACCAAATTAATCTTAATTTTCAAAGAGGTATTTTCTTCACAAAGATCATTCAATTTAGAAGTCAAGGAAATGTTATCCTTTTTCAACATATCATTTTCTTTTGAAAAATATTCCAATTTATTTTAAAAGAGTCATTTTCTTTTAACAAAGAATCAAAATTATTTTTCATTTTCTTATTGTCTTTTTTAAGCAACTCATACTTTTCAAGAAGTTGTTGACAAAAAGATGCAAGTTCATTATGAGACATATCAACATCCTCTTCTAACTTGGATACAGAGTTTACCTCAAGGGGGTTATCCCCTTGGACCATGTAGCATATGTTGGAATCATCACTTCCATCATCCGAGTCGCTCCCGCATAATATTGCTTTTGTTTGCCAAGGGAGACTATAGTGTTCCAAACTATAAAAACCGAATCAAAATTAACAACCCTAGATAAATATTCATCATTTAGGGTACTCTTTAAAGTATGGATGGCTTTTGCATTAGCCTCTGGATGTTTGCCATTTAAACGACATGCATCTTTAATGGTGGCAAAATAAACATGAATCCCTAAGGCTTTGAGGTACAATGACATCTTAACCTTCCAAGTCTGGATGTTAAGAATATCAAAAGTGGGAGGTGACATGAAATCCATGTGTGTGTACAAATATTGTGATTAGCTATAAATGAGGATCTTTAACTCAAGATTATTAGATCCAAATTAAGAGCACGAGGCTCTGATACCAATTGTAATCACTTAGAAGAGGTGAATAGGTGACTAGCTAATCTAATGGTGAATTAATGCGGAATTAAAACTATTTATGCAAACTAAAACTTCTTAAGCTAAACACATAAGGTATAACCAAAGAGTGTAGCCGAATTCCCGGTGAAGGGTTCTGGATTAACTCCTCAAG
Organism: Agave tequilana; assembly: GCA_038442645.1. NCBI lineage: Eukaryota > Viridiplantae > Streptophyta > Magnoliopsida > Asparagales > Asparagaceae > Agave > Agave tequilana. The sequence continues at coordinate 173,221 of JAVJIF010001253.1, forward strand.
ATTCCTCTAGAGAAGAGTTGAGGTGCCACTATGGCTCTCTTGGTTGAATACAAGTGTGAGCAAACAATCCCAAACATATAACAATTAAGCACACAATATAGCAAGCATGTAATGATGAAAGCAATATAAGCATGCAAGATATAAACACAAGTGAGAGATAGAGAGAGTAATTGCAAACACGGGAGATTTGTTTCGAGGTTCGAGCACCCTTGCTCTACGTTCCCGCCTTCAACACTATGAAGGATTTCCACTAAAAATCGATCCCACTGGATCACTCGGTGCCGCAACACCTACAAGCGAGTTCACACTAGAACTCCTTTGGACTCTCTAGTCCCTATCTTGTTCTCACAAGAACTACACACCGCAAGCACACTAGCTTGCCGAGGCCGCACTTCTACACCGAGCTCTCACTAGAACTCGAAATAACGCGAACCCGCAAATCCACCTTCTCAAAGTACAATGTAGAACACTTTGGTTATCATAACACTTTGGTTATCACAACACTTTGATCACCTAAAATCCTCTCACAACAAAGATCCCTATAAGATTGATATAGCAATGGATAGCTTAAGTGTATGTGAGAAAAACAAGGATTGATTTGTGGTGAAAAACTCAAGAAAAACTTTTTTGAAAACACTCTTGATAAACTCTCCTTTTGATATGAAAGTTTTGGCTCTTAAACGAGTGGAGATAAACATTAAAAGATGTATGAAAAACAAGCTTGAAAACCCACTTTAAATCTTATCTAAAATAGTTCAAGAGAAGCCCCTTTTATAGGCTTAAAAAATGTGGCCGTTGGAGGCCAAATCAGCAGTTCAGACTGCTGACGGTCGACTGCCAACGGTCGGATTTCTGACCGTTGGGAGGTCGGTCGACGGTCGGTCGACCGTCAACTGGGCAATGGCCCAGCGGTTGACCGCCCGATCGACCGGGCCATTTCCAGAGAGCAGAGACTCTCTAGCAGTCGACCGTCCGGTCGACCGGTCCATGCTGTGCACATCTGTGCACATCGGCCGACCAGAGTGGTCGACCGACTTCTGTCCCGGTCGACCGTCCGGTCGACCGGCAGAAGGCCAGTCCAACACTAAATAGGGATTAAAAACTTGCCTTTTTATCTTTAATAAAATCCCATAAATTCTCTAAAAATCTACAAAAATAAGTTCAGTAATATACTTTGATATACAAACATGTTTGAGTAAAATCAAAACATGTTACGAACATTTTGAACTATTTTTGTGACTTAGAAATATTGGCTTAAAACAAAATCTGTATTTTTCCAAATTGAAAACCGATTTTTTCAAAACTCCTCCAAATACAAAAAATAAGATATTCTAAACACTTTTGAAGCTTAGTGTCTATGGATATGATCCACTACACATATATGATGAAATATCTATGTTTTTGACATTAAGCTCTAAAATAGTTTTGGTAAAACGCATGTATATATTGAAGCTTAAAAATCAAACCGGTATTTTTCAAAACGAAATCTCTTTTATGAAAACACAACTAAATCTTGTGTGTGAGTGTATATGATACTTGAGCAATCCACCAACTAATCTATCCTTTGAAAAACACCTAGAGGGGGGTGAATAGGTGTAATTGCTAATCTAACAATCATTTTAAACTAAGATAGATGAATGATGCAACGATCTCTCAAAACAAGACTAAGAGCCGAATACCCCGTGAAGGGTTCTGAACTCCTTCCTCCTGATTCCCCTTGAATGGGTTAGAGGTGCGCAATGCAACCTTGTTGTATGAGAATTGATCGAACAAAGAATGAATAATATGCAATGATGAAATGCACACAATATATCACAAGGAATGAAAACAAGATCTCAAGCAAGTAATTTGAAAGCAATAGAGTGCAAGAGAAATTTAAAGCAAAATGGACACAAAGCAATCGCAAACACAAGATGTTTGTTTCGAGGTTCGAGCCACCGCTCTACTCCCCGCCTTCACCTCCGTGAAGGGTTTCCACTATCCACCGAGGACGCTTACAACGGTCTACCAAAGACCCGAGCACCGAGCTCCACCACTTACAATAACCTCTACCGAAGAGGTGTCTCCACAAGAACAAGAAGAAGGAACAAGTAACCAAGTGATCACCAAAAGGATCACAAACTTCTTACAAACACTTTCTCTTTACAACTTCCTTATAGAATGAGGATGGGAATTTTGGCTCTAAGAAGTGTAGTGAGAAAACTCAGTTGTAGAATGATTTTTGCTAGAGAACACAACTGAAAACAAGCTCAAGAAAGAATGAGAAATGGAGAGCTTAAAAACTTTTTTCTCTTTTGAAAAATTTGAACACTTAGGTATTTTTCTTGGTGAAAAATGCAAGAGACCTATCTCCTCTATTTATAGGGAGAGGAAAGGGTTAAAAACAATTTATTTTAAGTTTATTTGATCTGGAAAAGATCTCCAACAACTCAGAAAAAGTCTGCCAAAACAGATTACAAAAACAGATTTCAGAAATACACAAAAGAGGAAAGAGCCGTTGGGGCTCTGCAGGCTTGGCGGTCGACCCGTCCGCCCTGCTGGTAGTAGCCGTTGGGCTCGGGTCGACTGCTCGGGTCGACCGTCCTCTAAAAAGAAACACAGGTTTCTGAAGGCGGTCGACCGGGCGATCGACCCAGAAAACCCGAGAGCAAACCTGCAGACAGTCGGTCGACCCGGGCGGTCGGCCGACAGACATGCACAAGCGTGCATGTCCTATGCAGGTGCCGGTCGACCGGGCCGGTCGGCCGGTCTAGCCTGAAACAGAAAAATAGCAGCAAGACATAACTTGAAATTTTTGTTGTAAAAATATTTTTGAAGTAAAGATAACTAAGTATCATGATAGAAAGAGTATACATGATCTAAATATGATATTTGTCTTTGTAAAACTTGGAGTCATGTATATTTGTCAAGTCATGAAAAACTTAGAAACAAAAACTTTAACTATGAAAACTTGTATACATAAATGTGTGTGTGTATCCTAGAGCCAATTTTCCAAACTCAAGCTTTAACAAACCATTTCTTATATTGGTTCTAAGGACTACAAGTTCTTCAAGTGGGCTTCTCCATATGATCTTGAAAGCTTGATTCTTGAGCCCGAATTGAGGTGACTTGAGTCAAACACCTTCCTTTAGGGAAGAAACCTTCTAGTTTCATTAGAACCCTGAAACACACTCAACCAATAAACAATATTAGTACAAATAACTAATATGTTTTGTAATCATCAAAACACACTAAAAACGTTGTAACCTTGGGCTAACAATCTCCCCATTTTTGATGATGACAAAACATATAAGTTATTTAAATAAAAATGGAAGAAGAGCTTTGGAAAGCTCCCCCTCAAATAATGCTATGTATAAAGAATGACAATGAGAAGTAAGATACATAAAGCATTGAAAACACAATAGTTTTTGAAAACACAATAGTTTTGTCAAAACTTAAATAAACAATAAACAACAAACTTATTCTTTTTAAAAAACTTAACTTATTCTTTTTAAATAACACACTTATTCTTTTTCTCCCCCTTTTTGTCATACATCAAAAAGGGTTAAACAAAACAAACAAAACAAAAGAAATTTATCTTTAAGAATCCATAATGCAAACATTCAACTCACCACAAATAAAAGAGAATCTAGCATAATCTAATGGTTTAGTAAAAATATCGACAAGTTGAAAATCGGTAGAAACATAATCAATATCAATATCACCTTTCTCATAATGATCTCTAAGAAAGTGATATCTAATGTCAATGTGCTTAGTTTTACTATGTTGATTTGCATTCTTTGTCATATGAATTGTACTAGTATTATCACAAAATATTTTAATATGATCAAAATGCAAATCATAGTCAAGGAGAGTATGTTTCATCCAAAGAACTTGTGCACAATAAGCTCCGGCTGCAACATACTCCGCCTCGGCAGTTGAAAGGGCTACCAAATTTTGCTTTTTGGAAGACCAAGAAACAAGACAATTACCTAGGAAATGACATGTTCCACTTGTGCTCTTCCTATCTACCCTACAACCCGCATAGTCGGCATCCGAAAAACTCTTCATTTCAAATAGTTCGATTTTCGGATACCACAAACCCATTTCAATTGTGCCCTTAAGGTATTTAATAATGCGTTTTACCGCTACTAAATGAGACTCCTTAGGACATGATTGAAAACGAGCACATAGACATACACAAAACATAATATCCGGCCTACTAGCTGTCAAATACAATAAACTACCAATCATGCTACGATAAAGTTTAATGTCTACACTTTTACCTTGTTCATCCTTATCAAGCTTTGTAGTTGTTGCCATGGGAGTTTTACTCACTCTAGCTCCTTCAAGCCGAACCTCTTGATTAGTTCTTTTGTATATTTGGCTTGATTTATGAAGATCCCATCCTTCTTTTGCTTGATTTGGAGTCTAAGGAAATAGTTGAGCTCACCCATCATAGACATTTCAAATTCTTCCTTCATGCATGATTCAAAAGCTTGGCAAAGAGATTCATTAGTAGAACCAAAAATAATATCATCTACATAAATTTGCACAATAAGAATATCATTTTCTACATGTTTTGTAAACAAAGTTGTGTCAATTTTTTCTTTCTTAAAACCATTTGAAATTAAAAATGAAGAAAGTCTTTCATACCGAGCCCTAGGAGCTTGTTTTAAACCATAAAGAGCTTTATCTAATTTAAACACAAAATCCGGATGTGTAGGATCAACAAACCCGGGGGGTTGTTCAACATACACCTCCTTTCAATAAAACCATTTAGAAAAGCACTTTTAACATCCATTTGAAATAATTTAAAATCTTTATATGAGGCAAATGCTAGTGTCATCCGTATGGCTTCAAGCCGTGCTACGAGTGCAAAGGTTTCTTCAAAATCGATTCTTTCGATTTGAGTGTAACCTTGGGCAACTAACCTAGCTTTATTCCTAACAACGTTACCCGATTCATCCAACTTGTTCTTAAAGATTCACTTAGTAACAATTGTTGGTCTATCGTGGGGCCTAGGAACAAGGTGCCATACTTGGTTGCGCTCAAATTGATTGAGTTCCTCTTGCATGGCTAGCAACCAATATGAATCGGCCTCGGCTTCGAGGACGTTCTTGGGTTCAACATGAGAAATAAATGCATAATGTCCACAAAAATCATGAAGTTTAGAGCGAGTGGTTACCCCTTTAGATACTTCACCTATGACGAGGTCCTTGGGATGATGAGGATTGTATCTCCAATCCTTTGGAAGTTGTTGAGTAGGCTCCACTTCAATTGATTGAATTTCATTTCCTTGAGCCTCTTCTACTTTAGCTTCACTTCCTTCATCATCCTTTGGCTTGTCTCCCATAGTAGGTGTATCCTCCAAGGTCACTTTCTCCAAGCCTTCATCCAATGCATCTATTTCTACAACATTCTTAACAAACAAGTTAGATTCTTCAAACTTAACATGTATAGATTCCTCAATAGTCAAGGATGATCTATTGAAGATTCTATAAGCCTTGCTAGTGTTAGAATAACCAACAAAAATAACCTCATAAGATCTAGCATCAAATTTTCCTAAATTATCTTTCGTATTTAAAACAAAGCACTTACATCCAAAAACCTTGAAATATGAAACATTTGGTTTTCTAGAAAAGTACATTTCAAAAGAAGTTTTTGAAGTATTTTTACACAAGAAAACACGATTTGATATATAGCATGATGTATTAACGGCCTCGGCCCACAAATAATGTGGTAGACCATATTCACTAAGCATTGTCCTAGCCATCTCTTGTAATGTTCTATTTTTTCGTTCAACTACTCCATTTTGTTGTGGAGTTCTAGGACAAGATAGCTCATGCTTAATTCCATGTTCTTCACAAAAAGTGGTAAAGGGTAGGTTAATGAACTCACCTCCTCTATCACTTCTTATTCTTAAAATTGAAGAATCTTTTTCCTTTTCAACTCTTTTCTTAAAGGCTTGAAAATGTGAAAAGGCTTGATTTTTGTGTTCCAAAAGAAAACCCAAGTAAAACGCGAAAAGTCATCAACCAAAACAAATGCAAAACGATTCCCACTTAGACTTTTGGTTTGAGTAGGACCAAATAAATCCATATGGATCAACTCCAAAGGACGTGATGTCATGATATCCTTGATTGACTTGAAAGAAGACTTGGTTTGTTTCCCAAATTGACATGCGTCACAAACCCGGTCCTTTTCAAAATTCAAGCAAGGAATACCTTTCACCATTTCCTTTGTGTTTAACCTAGATATATGGTCAAAAGAAATATGGCCTAATCTTCTATGCCACAACCAAGAGTCATCATCGAGGGCTTTTAAACAAGTAATATTGCAAGACATGTTGACAAGTCAATCATGTACATATTGCTATCACGAAAACCGAAAATATACATGTATTAGATTTTCTATCAAAAACTCTACAAGCTATGTTATCAAAAACAACATCAAAACCTTTATCACAGAGTTGACTAATACTCAAGAGATTATGCTTGAGTCCACCAACTAAAACAACATTTTCTATTAAAGGGGATGAACCAAGTTTAACATTACCAATACCGATGATTTTACCCTTGGCATCATCTCCGAAGGTGACGGTGCCACCTTCATGGTATCTTGATAGGGTTGCAAAGTTGTTGATGTCCCAAGTCATGTGCCTTGAGCAACCACTATCAAGATACCACAACCCTCTACGTCGTTGGGCCTTGGAAAGTACCTACATTATTGAACAAATTCATTGACTTTGGTACCCAAATTTTCTTGGGTCCTTGAAAGTTAGTGTTTCGAACCCAAACATTATGACGAGATGCATTTAGTCTATCATAACAAAACCTAACTAAGTGACCTTTTGGCCACAATATGAACATGAAAACACTTTACCATACATGAATGCATGATGTGTGTGTGAAGTGTGAGCATGTTTGTGTGGTTTGGCATGATGTAGAGGTTGTGTGGTATGAACATGAGCATGAACATGAGATTGTTTCTTAGGGGCTTGTTTCTTAGGAAACATAGCCTCAAGTCTATTTTTATCAAATTCACACTTTTTCAAAACTACTTCTAAAGAATCAATTTTCTCTTTAAGCATGGTGATCTCATTATCATTAACTTGTGGAAACTTGCCTTTACAAGAAATTTTATAGTTGTCAAAATCTTTTTGGGTGGAAACAAGAGTGGAAAGTAATTCATCTTTTTCTTTGGAAAGAGTGAAAACTTGATGATTAAGAGACTCATTTTCCTTTTTCATTTTTAAATACTTTTTCTTAAGAAAATCATAGTTATGTGAAAGTTCTATAAATGCTTATCCTATTTCATCCATGGAAAGTTCATTATCAAAAGAAGTGGAAGGGGTTACCTTACTTGTGCTATCATTAGCCATGAAGCACATGTTGGCGGTGTCAATTTCCTCCTCGGATTCGCTCTCGGAATCCCATGTGGCCTTCAATGCTTTCTTCTTGTAAAGCTTCTTTGATGTGGAGGGCTTTACTTTATCCGGACACTCCGCAACAATGTGTCCCGGTCTTTGGCAATTGAAGCATATAATTTTCCTTTCTTCTTTGCCTCCTTGCCATCTCCTTCTTCCTTGGAACTTAGCCTTATTGTACATCCTCCGAACGTTCTTCATAAGAAGTGAGAGCTCTTTGTCATCTTCTTCTTCATCATCTTCGTCGGAGTGTGTGGATTGACTCTTGAAGGCTATTGTTTTCTTCTTGGAAGGAGCCATGTCCTCCCTAGCTTTTCTCTCCATCTCATGGGTTTTGAGGTCCCCAATGAGACCTATTAGCTCCATCTCCTCCTTGTCATTGAGTTCCTTCAAGGTGGTTGCTTTGACTTCCCATGAAGGAGGAAGGGCCCGGATGATCTTTCTTACTCTTTGGTCATTGTCAATACCATCACCTAGAGAAGAAAGTCCATTAGTGATCTTTGTAAATCTTGTAACCATATCATCTATGGTTTCATTTTCTTGCATGCAAAAGTTCTCATATTGGGACCGAAGAAGGTCTATTTTAGCCCTCTTCACTTGTGAAGTCCCTTCATGTGTAACTAGCAAATATGTCCAAATTTCATATGCGGACTTGCAATGAATAACTCTAGCTATGTCATCATCATTAAGGGCTTGAAGGAGTGCATAATAAGCCCCAGCATTGGCATCAAATTCCTTAGTCTCAATTTCGGACCAAGTGGATTCATCACCGGGGGGTGCACTAAAGGGTTTGGTCACGGCCTTTGCAACTCGACTTCCTAGAGATTGCAAGAAAACGGTCATCTTAACCTTCCATATGGGAAAGTTAAGTCCATCAAACTTAGGGGGTGTCTTAATACCATCGGCCATCTTTACTAAGTGAGAATGAATGAAATGATTAGCAATATTAGGATCTCTCTAAGGTTGTTAAGCCAAGAGCCTAGAGTCCTAGCCCTGATACCAATTGAAAAACACCTAGAGGGGGGGTGAATAGGTAATTGCTAATCTAACAATCTTTTTAAAACTAAGATAGATGAATGATGCAACGATCTCTCAAAACAAGACTAAGAGCCGAATACCCCGTGAAGGGTTCTGAACTCCTTCCTCCTGATTCCCCTTGAATGGGTTAGAGGTGCGCAATGCAACCTTGTTGTATAAGAATTGATCGAACAAAGAATGAATAATATGCAATGATGAAATGCACACAATATATCACAAGGAATGAAAACAAGATCTCAAGCAAGTAATTTGAAAGCAATAGAGTGCAAGAGAAATTTAAAGCAAAATGGACACAAAGCAATCGCAAACACAAGATGTTTGTTTCGAGGTTCGAGCCACCGCTCTACTCCCCGCCTTCACCTCCGTGAAGGGTTTCCACTATCCACCGAGGACGCTTACAACGGTCTACCAAAGACCCGAGCACCGAGCTCCACCACTTACAATAACCTCTACCGAAGAGGTGTCTCCACAAGAACAAGAAGAAGGAACAAGTAACCAAGTGATCACCAAAAGGATCACAAACTTCTTACAAACACTTTCTCTTTACAACTTCCTTATAGAATGAGGATGGGAATTTTGGCTCTAAGAAGTGTAGTGAGAAAACTCAGTTGTAGAATGATTTTTGCTAGAGAACACAACTGAAAACAAGCTCAAGAAAGAATGAGAAATGGAGAGCTTAAAAACTTTTTTCTCTTTTGAAAACTTTGAACACTTAGGTATTTTTCTTGGTGAAAAATGCAAGAGACCTATCTCCTCTATTTATAGGGAGAGGAAAGGGTTAAAAACAATTTATTTTAAGTTTATTTGATCTGGAAAAGATCTCCAACAACTCAGAAAAAGTCTGCCAAAAAAGATTACAAAAACAGATTTCAAAAATACACAAAAGAGGAAAGAGCCGTTGGGGCTCTGCAGGCTTGGCGGTCGACCCGTCCGGTCGGCCGTCCGCCCTGCTGGCAGTAGCCGTTGGGCTCGGGTCAACCACTCGGGTCGACCGTCCTCTAAAAAGAAACACAGGTTTCTGAAGGCGGTCGACTCAGAAAACCCGAGAGCAAACCTGCAGACAGTCGGTCGACCCGGGCGGTCGGCCGACAGACATGCACAAGCGTGCATGTCCTGTGCAGGTGCCGGTCGACCGGGCCGGTCGGCCGGTCTAGCCTGAAACAAAAAAACAGCAGCAAGACAGAACTTGAAATTTTTGTTGTAAAAATATTTTTGAAGTAAAGATAACTAAGTATCATGATAGAAAGAGTATACATGATCTAAATATGATATTTGTCTTTGTAAAACTTGGAGTCATGTATATTTGTCAAGTCATGAAAAACTTAGAAACAAAAACTTTAACTATGAAAACTTGTATACATAAATGTGTGTGTGTATCCTAGAGCCAATTTTTCAAACTCAAACTTTAACAAACTATTTCTTAGATTGGTTCTAAGGACTACAAGTTCTTCAAGTGGGCTTCTCCATATGATCTTGAAAGCTAGATTCTTGAGCCCGAATTGAGGTGACTTGAGTCAAAACACCTTCCTTTAGGGAAGAAACCTTCTAGTTTCATTAGAACCCTGAAACACACTCAACCAATAAACAATATTAGTATAAATAACTAATATGTTTTGTAATCATCAAAACACACTAAAAAAGGGTGATTGTAACCTTGGGCCAACATCCTTTACATTTTATCTAAAAATAAAATCTTACTAAAACAAACCTAGGCACAAGTCTTCTCTTGAAGGTCTTCTTCTTCTTCTTGACTTGGTCCAAATCTTGATCTAATGAGCTAGACTCCTCTTGAGTACTTGATGTGGTCTTGATGCATAAGCTCTTGAATCAACACGTGCTAGCTCCAACATTTGACTTGAAATTCTTTGTTGAAGCTAAATACCAACTAAGATCTTGATCACATATCTGAGACTAATTAAACACAAGATCATTAGTACTATAACTACATGAGTTAATCATCATCAAAACTAGAGTGATGGGCCTTTGGGCTAACAGTTTCATCATCTTCTCTACCTATCACTTCTAGCTTTCTTTTTTGTTCCTTTTCTCATTCTTTAACAAAGAAGAACTGTTAACAAAATACGTGATATCGAACTGTTAATGCTTCTATAGCCTTCTGTCCCTGTAGATTCGACCCGTATAGCCATCATGCTATAACGGAAGTATCGAGGAATCCAAAGCACACACATTTTTTCACTAATTTCAAAATACACATTTTAAGTGTTGGTTTTACCATTGATCAAAAAAATGGTGTCGTTGTCGGGGACGGGAATGGTTTTGATTTTACATTTTTGTTAATATTTTCTTCTCTGTTTTGGTGTGTAGGGCAATTTTAACAGAAATTAAGCAATACAGGAAGCTAAGCTTGCTTGCATCTCCCTGCTCAAGAAAGCAGGGAGCTGTTGCTCACATATTTGCCGCGAAAACGCTTTAAAATCCGCAAAAACATGACACTTTGTTTGGATTTTGGCCCTATATTTTGCAGGTTGCTTCTAAATTTCATACATGTGTGATTTCTATTGCTATTTTTCTACTTTGATTGTCTATATATTGCAATAATTAATTACTAAAATCAGTAACTAGACGCTTTTAATACGATTTAGACATTTGCATTTAGGCACGTGCTATTTAATTCCAATATACTATATTTTATTTTGTTGTTGTGATCTGGACTGAGGTGTATATATGGCATTGAAAATAGCATAGGATAAATACATGAGTGATTTACTCGCTTTGTGTGTTATTTTTGTCTATATTGTACATTTGCACGAATTGAACTTAAGGGCATAACCCGATACAAGATAAGGTGGGGAAGTCATTACTCTTCCTTAGCCCAAAAATTACCTCTCCATTCACACAACCCAAGCCTTAATAAAAATTGATAGATGTTGGCCCTACGGACATTTTGGACTCATTAAGAGATTAACCGAGAGTGGAACTTGTGAGAACCATACTCTTACCAAATCGGTATCTAAGGTTGGGGATTAAGAGGTTAAGTTTCGAAGATCCGGTGGTTTGGCATAATTAAGGCCCGTTACTTAACACTGATATCTCCAACCGTATTTTGCCCCTGCTTGGCCAATTAGCTCGTAGTCAGGTTCATACAATAACCTCCCTTTGGTAATCACCCAATTAGAAGTCATTTAGGTTTAGGTCAACTTTAGTATAGGCTTGGTTTTGATTTTTTTCTTTCTTTTTGTTTGTTTGTTTTTTCTTTCTTATTTGTATTTGTTTGTGAAATAGATTTGAACAACAATTTTTCCAATTTTAGTATGAATCTATATTTCACACTGACCTCATTTGACTCGGATAATTCCAACCCGACTTTAAATAGCATGAACCAATTGAATAGGCCAGATTGGATTTATCCGACTCAATATAACCTATACGTCTAATCTTATGATCAAAATTTTCAAAATAATTTTTACTGTTCACAGAGTTGATGGGGATTCACCTCTCCCAAGACAAATTTCACCCTTCTTGTCTACAATTTTCATAATATTTATTTCCCGATTTTGTTTCCTATACTCCTTTTCTAGAGCCACCAATTGAAGAAAAATCTGAATTAGAAAAGAGTATGGAATCCGTACAAGCTATGCTTGAGTCCTAACAAAACAAGCTTCACTCACAAACTTTTTCACATCATGCTCATATATTCCTTTTCTACAACAACCATAGAAGAAAAATCTTAGTTAGAAAAGAGTATAGAAGTCATGCAGAAGGCCGAACGAAAATTTCAGGAAATATTAGCCTCCCCAATTTCATAATATTTTCAAGAGTCATATTCAGTCCCACCTTTTCAAAATGACCAATCATCAGTATAGAACTCTTGCGTAAGTCTGAACAATAATATCAAAATCTGATGGACTTATCGTTTCACCAAAATTTCAAAACCAATCTTTATACCCATCTTTTCATGCCCAATCGCAACAAAACGATGAACCAATCAACTTTGAAAAGATGATTGAAGCCATGATTCAGGTTCAAATAGCTCAAAATCAAGAAATAGATATAATAGTCAACACTCTCCATTCCCACTCTTTGACCATTCCTGATGTCGCTAACCATTCTGTCAGGACCCAAGAATCATGTTGTTTTGAAAATCATGATCATACTCATCATCAGTTCAAAATGAAAACATATCAATCTTGAGAAAAAGTATGAAATTCCTAAGTGAAACCGAGTAACAATATCATACCTTGTAGGACTCACCATTTTCCCAAAATTAAGCTGCACATACTTCTTTTCCAGAATATCCTACTATAAAAAATCTATCCTAAAAATGAGTATGGAAGCATTTTGTGAGTCTGAGTAGTAATTTCAAAATTTGATGGACTCACGATTTAACCACAATTTTCAAAACCAACTTCCATGCTCACCTTCTTAAGAAGAACCGATTGCAAAGAGTATAAGAGACATAATTCAGAATCAAAATTCTGTTACCCGGCCTATCAGTAGGTTAGATTCAATATTGAGCGAATTGATTAACAGGGGTGAGAAAATTCTCTTTTGTCAACTTTTGACCAATTCTTATATCTCTAACTCTATTGGTTGGACCAAAGAATCATGTTGCTTTAAAAATCAAGATTCAATTTTAGCGTACCCATTTGACCTTGACCAAAATCAAAATTTTGATGACCACATTGACATTTTGGCAAGTTATCCCTTTTCTGAGATTGAACTTGAGAATGAATGAGATCCTGAGCCTCAACTTGGTAATTCAATTCCACTTCTTGACCCAATAATGATTCCGATTTCTTTACCTGATTTCAATATTTTTTTTTGAGTCAGTATTGGAGCCTGTACCCATTCATCATGAAATTAAATCACAAATCTTTTATGATCATTATATTAAACTTGACCAATACCACATTTTTGGAAGTCTCATTGACAAATTAGCAAGTTCACTTTCATGAAATTGAACTTAATCAGGAATATGACTCAGATTCTCAATTTTGTGATCCAGTTTAAATTTCTGAATCAATATTGACTTCTGTTTTGTTACCCAACTTGAGCAACATCTTTGAGTCAGTGTTGATTCTTATACCTGTCATTCTTGAACTGAAAATACCAATCTTATACAGTCACATTCCATGGAGGGAGAATGAATTTCTTGATTTGGACCCCTTTACTGAACAAATTTCGACTCCAGAACCTTTACTTGATTTCAGTCTATTTCTTGAATCGGTATTAGTTCCTGTCTTTTTTAGTCCAAATCAGTCACTCCATCATTTCACACTCCATTCTGGGACAAAGGTGTTGATAAAAATGATTATGAAATTATTGTAAAAATTTGAAAATTAGATGGATAAACTTCATAATAAAAATTATTCATATATACATCGTAATTGTGGGTTATATTAAAAAGGTCACGGTGAGTTCCTGCAAACTCTACGCAATTTGGATTGGGCCGCATTTCGTGAACCAATCAAACCACCACTGGAACCACTAACTTGAGGTGATTTTTTCTTCCCTTTGTATTTTCATGCATACATACATTCACGATGCATTGGGGAGGTTTTATTAACGTAGAGTTTTTATATTTTCTTCTTTTTTCACTTCTTTTAGGATATTTTTAGAATTCTCCCTTTTGTATAGGATTTTTCCTTGAAAACTTTTTGAAATTAGAGATAAAGTTTTAATCTATTTTTAATAAAATTAAGATGATCTTAGAAACTAAGAAAGCCTTAATTATGACATCTTAAACCTAGTTGAAATAATGGATCTTATTTAAAATTATAGATTAAGTAAAGAGATTGGAGAGATAATTTTATCTTGAATTTTTTGCCTTAGATAGTATGCACTTCACACTTGCACATTTTTGGGATGGAAACAAAGACCTAAATTCCATAAAGCAAAAATTAAAAAAATATATGAATAAAAAAATCACTTATTAATGTTGAATAACTATGCCTCAAGAAGCATGATTATTCACACCTAACGGTGCTCAAAAGAAACAAATAACTCCCCTAAGTTTTGTGACCTTATTTACTCGAGTCCTTAAGCCCGAGGGATGTTTCTCATCTGGTGTCTTAAGATCGTCTGATTTGGGAGTCATTGGCTAATGGCTCACTACCCGGGTAAACTAGAAAGTCTAAGAAAATTAAGGAAAGAATATATATATATATATATATATATATATATATATATATATATATATATATATATATATATATATATATATATATGGCTTGATGGTTAGAGTTGAAATCCCAAAAATCTTCACTATCACAAGTGCATATTATCTAGGTTTTATGAAGGATAAAATATTCAATCTAATTTTGAATTCTTACCTTAATTAATGACAAGATCTTGCTTCTATACTAAGTTTAAGAAAGAACGATTTTTTGTGGATTTATGATCTTAGATCACTTAAATTTTTGCAAAAATATTTCGAAAACTTTTCTCTCTTTCAAAATACGTTTACAAAAAACATTAACTTTTATTTTCTTTCTTCATAGATTTTGTGGGGTATAATCCACTGAAAACTTTCAGAAGACAAAACTCCTCCTATAGGGGAAACTTAGAGGTTTAATAGTCTATTGCACACGCTCAGTGCAATCACGTTATCTGTGAAAGTGGTGTAATAACATTGTAGTTTAGTTTTTCTTTTTCTTATTTTGCTTAGGAAAAACAAAAGATAAGTGTAGGGGTGTGATTAGTTTACAATTCTACATCATTACATTACATTTTCCTACCGATTTATGAATAAAATAACGCTTCTCACTCGTATTTTGGTCTCTTTTACAGATAATCAAGACTAGAAGGGTAAAGGGGTAATAAGAGCCTAATTAAACCCATTTTCGGGTAATTAAATCAACATTGGATACCATGCAAGGGAGCTTCTAGAAGATCACATTGGATTCCCGTATTTGAAGACGTATCTGGAGAAATATATTTCCAAACGACCCAAAACCAGATACATCCAAAAATTTCTCGAGACTAGACGAAGCCATGACAAAAAGTTCAGTGTCATTGGCCTTGATAATGCCGCGGATCCGCAAAGATCCTTGCGGATCCGCGACATTTTTGAGGAGTCACATGTCGATTTTAGATGTGTGGCCTCATCTTGTCAAACCCTAGCTCCTTTTACCTATAATACTGCATTTAAGGGACAAAAACAGAGCAACAAAGAGCAGTCGGTAGGATTTCTCTCTTCTAGTTGTAGAGTAAGATTTTTTTCTCTTTTGTATTTTTTCTCTCTTTTTAGATCTTATAGTAGGGCTAAGTTGATTCTCTAAAGAGAGAGATATTGATGTAATAGAGAGTGACAATCTATGTAAAGGTGTCTCCTTTCTTCTCTATTGTAATCTTCTCTATCTTCTACATGGTGCTTAGCTAGTTTTTTCTCATGACAATCTAACTACTAACCACTAACTAGCTAACCACTTACTTGATAATCCACATGAATCTAATATCCTCTATAAGGTCTTGCTCGAGCCATTGATGGTTCATGATGATGAATTCTAACATTCTAACATCTAACCACTAACAAGCTAACTTGCAATGTCTTCTTTATTTCATGCTCAACTCTACTTGATTTTGATGATCTAATAGTACTTGCACCTTATTGTGTGGAATGGATGTGTTTGAATGTGAAGAAAAGTTTTATGTGCCATGCTTCGTAATGCTCTTGAAGTTAAGGACTAGTGATGGCCAAGGATCCATGTGAGGCAACTATCACTAAGAAGTTAGCATGTTAGTGGAGCAATTAGTAGTTAGTAGTCATGAGCTTTCTTTCATCATTTTTTCTTCTCTTATTATTTGTTTGAAAAATCAATTTAAAAACCATTTCTTTTATCTTCTCATTGCCGTTTTCATCACCTTCTCTACCTATCACTCCTGGCTTTCTTTTCTGTTCTTTATCTCATTCTTTAACGAAGAAGAACTATTAATGAAACACATGAACATCGAACTGTTAATACTTCTATCGCCTTCTGTCCCTGTGGATTTGACCCGTATAGCAATCATGCTATAACGGAAGTATCGAGGAAGCCAAAGCACACACATTTTTACACTAATATCCATATACACATTTTCAAGTGCTGATTTATCATCAATCACTTTGCTCTCTGGATGTTGGCTGCGATCAACTGCTCGGTCGACCGAAAACTCCCAACGGTCAAATTTTTGACCGTTGGTGATCGATCGACCGACCATTTCTGGCATGGTTTGATCCCTAAGACTAGTTTTTTCTGGCCCTATATATATAGGGTTTTGGGAGGGTTTTTCAAAGATTTTCAAGAGAAAATTTACTAGTTTTTAGAGCCTTTTTGCCTACTTTCTAAAGAGATTTTTAACAAATTTTTGGGCTCAAATCTATATTGTTATTGTTTCAAAGTTTTGAAAAATCAAAGAAAATAAGTTTTGGAAAACACAAGTTTTGTTCTTCAAGTCTCTATATCTTCATAGTAGTTTTCCAAATTATTTTCTGAAGAGTTTCATTTTCAAAATCTTTGTTTTCTCACAAGCTTGAGCTATCATTGCAAAATCTATCCGTTAGGATCTTGTATCGTGAGATTTTTGATTTGTAATCTTTATGGTCACCAAAGATTATAACCTCCTCTTTGCTTTGCACATTTAGCTTTGTGCCCTCCCTCTTGTGGAGAGGTGATTTGTTTTGTGCACTTGGCTTTGTGCCTTCTCATGTGTAGAGGATTGAGATTTATATTCTTTCTAGAGTTTCTTTATAGAGAAAGTGGAAATTCTTCGCACGGTAAAAACGGGACGTAAAGCAAGTTATTCGAACTTCGAAATATATCCTTGTGTTTACGTTTGCTATTTCTCAACTCAACTCAACTCTTGTTTATATCTCGCATTGTTACTATTATTACTCATCTTCTACATTGACCGGTCACTGATACTACTTATTTATTGTCACATTCTTATATTTATTGTATAATAAACTCTATTTTTAATTCTATTTATTGTCTAATTTATATGTAGGCTCATTACTAAAGGAGAGGAAGAGAAATGAACCCAAAAGCCTATCAAAATTCTGATTTAATTCACAATTAATTCAAATCAATGATCATGGCAGATTAGGGCAAATCAGAGAAGATAACACCAGTTGAACAAGCAGTTAAAATAAGATCTTCACTAATCAATTGGTTAGAGTCGAAGATCAAAGGAGGTTTTGTCAAATCCAGGACCCAAAACTGCAAATCCAGTAAGAGATAAAATCATATCACGAAACTAAGGAGTATCACCCCTCGGGTGTGGCCACTTAGCCACACCCAGGCTGCGAAAATGCGGCAAAGCCGCATTTTCGCGGCTTTGTTAAAGTAGTTGGGGGAGCGTTTGCTCCCCCTATCTTCGTACGCTCTCTTAGTTTTTGCCCATAAATACTGGGTTTTCAGAGACTACAGGAAATGATAAAGCAGAGAGTAGAATAGATTATTGTATAGGTTTAACCTAGATTCTTCTTTTTTTTTTATGAAATTTTTTTATTTTATTTATGTAACTGAGAGGAGAGGAGAGTTTCATGGAGGAATGAGAGCAAGCTTGTACTGAGGGTGACACTGGTGTAAGTAAGTCTTTTCTTTCATTATTATTTGAATCAAATCCATGTTTCTTTTTCTACTTTACTTTTATTTTTGTTTGCTTTTCTCTGATGTGTTTGCAATCCAAGTGAATCCGATAGTCTCGAGACTGCTTCGCCATTGCAAGTGCCCTTGATGGCCTATGGTGATGAACAACCATTCCTTACTAGTTTAACTTGCTCTTATATTCGTAGTGTAGATCGGGAGCAAGAAATATCCTACACGCCATGCTTGATCGTCTTCAAAGACTAGGTAAGTCGTAGTGACGGATCTAAGGTATATGAGCAATGAAGAGGAAAGTAATGTTTAGTTTTTTTTCTTTTAATTGTTTAGTTTAGATCACCACAATCTCCCAACTTTTATATTCACTCTTTTTATTTCTTTCTTTAACTTAATTTTTTGTTTTCAAAATCACCATCTCTTTCTATCTACCACTTTCACAATCTAACATAACTTATTTTCTTTTTCTTTTCAAGAACTAAAAGAAGAACTTTAACCATTCTTTGTAACTTAAAAAGAAACGAACTTACTTAAAAGCTTCCATCGCTAGTCCCTCCTTATGGATCACGACCCACACAGTCACTTGCTAGAGCGGTAGCATTGAGTACTTGCATATTCTATTCTTAAGTTCTGAACTTCTGCATATTTCTGTATGCATGCTTATACTTAATCAAATTTTGGCGCCGTGCCGGGGAGGGGGCAAGTAATTTTCTTTTTAAATTTGCATTTTTGGTTAACTTTATTCTTTATTCTTGATGTGCAGTGATAGATATCAAGAAAATATTTGTTACAGTGGACATATTGAAAGTACACCTAGAGGGGGGGGAATAGGTGTGTGGCTAATCTAATGGCAAATAATGCGAAATTTAAAAACTAATTGCAACACACTTAGTGTAACCGGTGAAGGGATCTGGACTAACTCCTCTTGATTCCTCTGAATAAGAGTTGAGGTGCTATATGAAGCTCTCTTGGTTAACACAAGTATGGAACACAAACAAACCCAAACATATATATGATATGAACAATATGATACAATGCACAATGTAACGCCCCGATCCTGGCGGATACGGACACGTCACCGCGACGTATATACGTAGGTCAGAACTGCCCCCACGTATATACGCTAAGCGTGAAAGTACAATACAATACAGGATCAGAGTATAACACAGCGTGGTATATTCATATATGCCAACAATAAAGTACAAGTACAAGTTATGAACTGATACACTTTACAAGTGTTTTGTTTCACAACCAAGTCCAAAAGAAGATATACAAATGTATACAAGATGCTCACGTAAGAAAGGAAGACGCGTGAGCCAAAAATGAAGAGTACGGCACTGGAGGAACTAGAGCTGGTCGGCCTGCTCACTGAAGTACTCTTGGTCCTCAGTGGATGGATCCACTTCGTTCAAGTCTCGGAATCTGAATATGCAAATCCACAGAATCAAGACATATAACAATAAACGAGATATGGCCAAATGGCTAATGGATACGAGTAAATAAGATATAGCAATATAAAGAAGCATGGAAATCCAAAGTCCTAAAACAATACATCTACAATTAATGTCTTATTATTATTACTTGTTTCATCGTGATATCTAGCTATGTGGTCCAGCGTCCCAGTGCACATAGATCCATATCCCAATAAAGCAAGGGGGTTGTTGGAAATCAGCGGTTGTATCGATGAACTATGTTTACAGTGGATCCCGTGCATGCCGGGATAACGGCCCAATAATGTTCCGTGCTTGTAAAGGAACCCAGCCGCTAGGCCTCAATAAAAGGGACTTATGCATGCCCTTATCAATATGGTACCAGCAATACAGGGAGCAAGCTCTCCCCTCAGTCCCCTGGTGTACCGCAGGTCAGACTGGAACAGGGGTTGCACAACACTTCCTAAAACCACTGTAAACACGAACACAATCGATATCCGCATGGTCTCCCCCGGACCCAATATAAGTTGGTCTATTTTATATAAAGTCAAATCAATCATGCTTGGTTCAAGTGATAGCATGATAAAGTGGAGATATACATTTTAATTAACAAGTCTAACATGAATATACACGGTGCCAAGTCATGAAGTATAAGCCATGAGATCCATCAAGTAACATGCCATGTAATATCAGTAATGAGGCATAAACATGAACAATGTACCACGAGTGTATAGGGGTTAAAGTCCAAAATCAGAAAAGGAAACAACTAAGTTAAATAGTCAGAATTAGTCGACTAGGTGGGGATTAGTCGACTAGTAGGGGTCTTCAGTCGACTACTAGTCTGCAGGAGTCGACTAAAGTGATTTCCAGAGAGTTTGGTAGTCGACTTGGGTTGGAAGGGTAGTCGACTAGTGGTGGGCTATAAGTCGACTAATGGGCACGCAAGTCGACTAAATCTTTGATATAGAAATTTGGGATTAATTTCCGGGACATGTTAGTCGACTAGGGTACTATGTGTAGTCGACTAGAGGTCTCTGGTCGACTAATAATTTGGGATAAGTCGACCGGAGTGGAGAGTTGGTGTTTTCTGGTTCAAGGAAAATTAGTCGACTAGGGGTTAAAATGTAGTCGACTAGGGGGGTCTAGTCGACTGGTTATTGGTCTTAGTCGACTAAAACTGTGAAAATCAGAAAAGCTACGTTTCAACTAAAATGGGTTAGTCGACTAGGTCCTAGGTCAAGTCGACTAATACTGGGAAAAACAGAAAACAGAATAGAAATTCTGATGGTTGTTTGATGGGTTAAAAATACGATTTTTATGGCATAAATGTACATGAATGAGCATCACAAGTAAACAAGGGAGTTGTCTAGTCTTGGTGAGTAAATATACTCACTTGGATAGGTTGTGTGGGGCTTTTACGAGTCCCGAAGAGATAGAAATCGACGAAAAGCACCAACGCGATTCTTGACGATATCGCGGACGATCCTTAAACCAAGTTGCTTGAGATGGAGAGGAAGACCTAGGGTTTGCTTTGGAGAAGGAGAGGGATTTTGTGAAGGTTGGTTTCTTGGTGAAGAGAAGAAAAGAATAAAAGTGTAAAGGATTTTGTTTATATAGGATTTGGTTTTTGTAGAGGAATGCAATATTATAAAAGAGGAGCTTATTTGCAAAAGAGTGAGGATGAGGTGTTTCCCTTGGCCAATGGTGGCCGGCCATGGGGAAGAAGAGTTAATGAGGGCATTAATGAGGAAGAGTGTGGACTTGGGATATTTTGATGGAAAAGATATTTTGAGAATTTGGTGGAAGGAAGGAAGGAAAGGAAAAGAAAAAGGAAAAAAAAAAAAGAAAAGAAATTATAAAAAGAGAAGATATTTTTCTAACTCGAAAAATTAAAATATTGAAACACGGGTTCCCGGTTTAAAGTCACGTACACGGAAAACATTTCGGAAAATACCGAAATCGTCCTGATTTCGAGTATCTCGGAACGATTCCTAAATTTCACAAAAATCCATAATAATATACTAAAACTTATAGGGGAATCCGTTTGGAGAAATACTTTATAATTTTGGAACTAAAAATCCCGGAATCGGAAAAATACCGACTCCGTTGGAATTTTCATAAAATCAGAAAATTCTCAGAAAAAGGACTTAGATAAGAAATCTGATTCTAATTAATAAAGTCTAAAGGACTTTCTGAAAATTCCAACAGTTTGGAAATAAAAATCAGAAAATTGATCAGCGGCGCTGGTCGACACCGGTTTTGAAGAAATTCATTTTAATTCCAGAAAATTCCAGAAAATCACATAAAATCTAATAAATTGGAAAATGATATTTGAAATTGAAATCGGATAAATACGGAAGGTAATTCGGAAAATACGGCTGAAAAGCTGAATACGCAACAAAGTACGTATTCGGAAACGAGGTATTACAATCTACCCACCTTACAAAAATTTCGTCCTCGAAATTTCGCAAGATGAAAGACAACAAGGAAAGACATGATAGATGGAATATAACGGTAGAGATATAGAAGGAAAGAATCTTACCAAGTGGTAAAGAGTTGCGGATATCGCTCTCTGATGACGTCCTCTCGCTCCCATGTGGCCTCTCCTGGCACATGGCGGTTCCAAGACACTAACACCAAAGGTATATCCTTGCTCTTCAGTGTCTTGACACTCCTGTCTAAGATGGCCATTGGCTGCTCCTGATAAGATAAGTCTGGTTGTAACTCCAGTTCGGAATGATCCAAAATATGGCTGTCATCCTTCACATATCTCCTCAACTGAGACACGTGGAAAACATTATGAACTCCATCCAACGATGGCGGCAGCGCCAATCGATACGATACATCTCCCACTCGATCCAATATCTCGAATGGGCCGATATACCTTGGACTTAGTTTCCCACGAGTGCCGAAACGGATCACTCCCTTAGTCGGTGAAATCTTCAGGAACACATGATCTCCAACTCCGAATTCCAATGGCCTCCTCCGAGAATCTGCCCAACTCTTTTGCCTGCTCTGAGCTGCCCTGAGATGATCCCTGATAATCTTGATTTTCTCCGTCGTCTGGATCAACATCTCTGGTCCCAATAAACTCCGCTCACCGACCTCATCCCAACAAATCGGTGATCGACACTTCCTACCATACAGTGCCTCAAAGGTGCCATCTTTATACTTGCCTGGTAACTGTTGTTATAAGAAAACTCGGCCAAGTGTAGATGGTCTTCCCAAGAACCTCCAAACTCAATCATGCAAGCTCTAAGCATGTCCTCGAGGATCTGGATGGTCCGCTCCGACTGTCCGTCCGTCTGGGATGATAAGCTGTACTAAACTTCAGACGAGTGCCCAGACTCTCTTGGAGACTCTCCCAAAAGTGAGATCTGAATCTCGTATCTCTGTCTGAAACAATACTGACTGGCACTCCATGCAGACGGACCACTTCCTTCATATACTTCTCCGCCAACACCTCTGTCGTCTGACCGACCCGGAATGGTATGAAGTGGGCCGACTTAGTGAGACGGTCAATGATAACCCACACAGCATTATTACCCTTGGGACTACGAGGTAATGCTGTGACGAAGTCCATAGTGATATGCTCCCACTTCCACTCAGGTATTGGCAAAGGTTGCAGAAGTCCAGCCGATCTCTGATGCTCGATCTTTATTTGCTGGCACACCAAGCACTTAGCCACAAATTGAGCTATCTCTCTCTTCATGGCATTCCACCAGAAGTGCTTCTTCAGGTCTTGGTACATCTTGTTTCCCCCCGGGTGTATAGAGTAGGCTGAACTGTGTGCTTCAGCCAAAATCTTCTGTCTCACTTCTCCCTGGGGAACACAAAGCCTATCTCCCAAGCACAAGGCATCATCAGGACGAATACAGATATCCGTCCTCAATCCAGCCTCGACTGATCTCTAAATGTCTGGAGTCTGGGATCCTCCTTCTGGGCTTCCTTAATCTCCTCTATCAGTGAAGACTGGATCTGTAAAGCCATAAGCTGTCCTGTCTTCTCAGCTCCTCGGACCACCATCAAATCCAATCGGATGAAATCCCGAATCAAGTCCTCCTGCTGAGTGAACTGGACAAGCACTCTGTTCTCTGGCATCCTACTCAAAGCATCCGGGACTGTATTGACTTTGCCTGGATGATATTGCAAATCAATATCGTAGTCTGCCATAAGCTCCAGCCACCGCCTTTGCCTCATATTCAGTTCTTTCTGAGAAAAGATATACTTGAGGCTCTTGTGATCTGTATATATCAGCACTCTATCTCCCAGAAGATAGTGCCTCCAAATCTTCAAGGCAAAGATCACTGCTGCCAACTCCAAATCATGAGTTGGGTAATTCCTCTCATGAGGTTTCAACTGCCTGGATGCATATGCGATAACATGATCATGTTGCATAAGCACGCATCCTAGGCCTTTACCTGAGGCATCACTAAAGATGACCATCCCTCCTCTCCCTGAGGGAGTTCTCAAGATAGGAGCTGAAATGAGCTTTTGCTTCAACTGCTCGAAGGCTGCATCACACTCCTCTGTCCAGATGTACTTCTCCCCTTTCCTGGTAAGCTTCGTCAATGGAGCTGCAATCCGAGAGAAATCCTGGATGAAGCGTCTGTAGTATCCAGCTAGTCCAAGAAAGCTCTTTATCTCTGTCACTGTCCTCGGGACTGGCCACTCCTTTACTGCTTGTACCTTGCCCGGATCAACGGATACACCTTCTGCTGACACCACATGTCCGAGGAATGCTATACTGTCTAGCCAGAACTCGCACTTGCTCCTCTTGGCATGAAGCTGCTCCTGCTGAAGTGTCTGCAACACAATCTTCAAGTGTTCTTCATGCTCCTTCCTGTTCTTAGAATAAATCAAGATGTCGTCGATGAAGACAACACAAACTGATCCAAGAAGGGTGAGAACACTCGGTTCATCAAGTCCATAAACACTGCAGGGGCATTAGTGACTCCGAAAGGCATAACAAGAAACTCGTAGTGGCCATATCGGGTCCTAAATGCCGTCTTCAGTCTATCCTCCTTCTTCACTCTCAACTGATGATAGCCCGACTGTAAGTCCAACTTGGAGAATACACGGGCTCCATGAAGCTGATCAAATAAGTCATCTATTCTGGGAAGGGGATACCTGTTCTTGATGGTGACTTTGTTTAACTCCCTATAGTCAATACAAAGTCTCTTGCTACCATCCTTCTTATTGGCCAACAATACTGGAGCTCCCCACGGTGAAGTACTTGGCCTGATCAATCCCTTATCTGATAACTCCTGCAGCTGCTTCTTCAGGATTTCCAACTCTGTTGGTGCCATCCTGTACGGAGCCTTAGATATAGGAGATGCCCCTGGGATAGTCTCAATGGAGAACTCAATCGTCCTGACAGGTGGCAATCCTGTAATCTCCGCAAACACCTCCGGGAATTCATCCCACACTGGCACCTTCTGCTTCTGAACTTCCGATGAAATGATCTGCTTTCCCTTAGTGGACTTCACTTCTCCACTAAACTGAAACTCAGGCTGATGGGGAATTCTAAAATTGATTCTTCTCTCTACAATCAATTATAGCATGATACTGACTGAGCCAGGTCATGCCTAAGATCACATCGTACCCCTTAGTATCGAGCACGAGCATATCTATGGCTAAGACCTTATCACACAGTTCTACTGGACAGTCAGTACACACTCTAGATGATAAGACTACCCCATTCCCTGTACTTATCTCCCACTTGTGGTCTAATAATCCAACAGGAATAGAATGAACGGCCACAAATTTATCTGAGATATAACAGTGGGATGCACCGAATCAAATAAAGCGAGAACAGGCTTTGAGTGTACTCTGATGTTACCTGTAATCACCTCCTCTGAAGCCTCAGCCTCTGCCTCCGTCAGGTTGTAAGCCTGACCCCTGCCACGCCCGGCTGCTGTCCTACCTCCTCTCTGGACTGGGCGAAACATATGCTGTGGAGGAAAGGGTGCTCTCCTTACTGCTGGTCCCTGGTCTCTCCTCACCACCGGACCTTGATCCCTCTGCCCAATTGGTCTTGGCAACACTCTCTGTCCACTGGGTCCTGGAAGTGCTGGTAAGGTCTGGTTGGCTGTCCCAAATCTATTGTGTGGACAAGTTCCTACTGCATGATCTCTGGAACCACACCATAAACACAACCATTCGCCCTCCGGCAATTTGGTCGAGTGTGTCCTAGCTTCCCACAAAAGTTGCAAACAGGGAGTGGTTGGGCTGTCTGATAAGGTGCTGGCCTGTAAGGTTGCCTCTGCATCTTTGCTGCTCTGAATGGGGCTCCTCGTCCCATAGGTACAAAAGGCCTCTTCATGACCTGCTGTCTCATCTGATCCCCCTGTGTCTTCTCAACCCCCGCTCTACCTTCCGAGCGGTAGAGAGAACACTTGCATATGTCTTCAACTCCTGAGACATCATGTACATCTGAATATCCATCCGAAGACCCTTCTGAAACCTGCTCGCTCGCTTCTCTTCGTCCGTCACCATATAAGGAGCGAAACGGCTGAGTCTAAGGAAGTCCGCTGCATATTCGTCCACCGACTTGTTTTCCTGCTTGAGTCCGATGAATTGTTCCTCCATCTCTTCCTGTGCTGTAGCCGGAAAGAAGCGGCTGTAGAAACTCTTGGAGAAGGTAGCCCAAGTGATAGGCCTCTCCAAGCGAGCCTCCTCTGCAAGCCACCAAGTCCGAGCTATGTCCTTCAGCTGGATCTTAGCGACCTCAACTTGACTCTCCTGTGGGACACGAGCTGCGGTCAGCAGGTCTGTCGTGTCCGTCAACCATTGTTCTGCCTCCAATGGCTCCTCACTCCCCGTGAACACTGCAGGCTGCAATCTCCGGAAATCCGATACATTCCCCGGCTTCGGTTCCTTTGGGGCTGTTAGCTCTTGCCTCAGGAGCTCAGTCTGCTGCTGCTGTACTTCCACCTGTTGTTGCTGGGTCACCATCATGGCTTGAATGATCCTCAGCACATCAACATTCTCTCCTCCTACTGGTCCATTGGGTCCATTCGGGACTTGCCCGACATTGTTCCGACCCGAGCGACGCTCCATACCGTATGATAACTGGAATTGAAAACAATGGAAGGGAGTTTAGGATACGAAGGAATTGATAATTGAAGGAAGCAAGATGGACTCTATAACTTTGTACATTATAATTGGCATAAGCAAATTACTAGAATTTGCCACTTGGTTGTACTTTAGGTTTAAGAGCCTAGGCTCTGATACCAACCTGTAACGCCCGATCCTGGCGGATACGGACACGTCACCGCGACGTATATACGTAGGTCAGAACTGCCCCCACGTATATACGCTAAGCGTGAAAGTACAATACAATACAGGATCAGAGTATAACACAAGCGTGGTATATTCATATATGCCAACAATAAAGTACAAGTACAAGTTATGAACTGATACACTTTACAAGTGTTTTGTTTCACAACCAAGTCCAAAAGAAGATATACAAATGTATACAAGATGCTCACGTAAGAAAGGAAGACGCGTGAGCCAAAAATGAAGAGTACGGCACTGGAGGAACTAGAGCTGGTCGGCCTGCTCACTGAAGTACTCTTGGTCCTCAGTGGATGGATCCACTTCGTTCCAAGTCTCGGAATCTGAATATGCAAATCCAGAATCAAGACATATAACAATAAACGAGATATGGCCAAATGGCTAATGGATACGAGTAAATAAGATATAGCAATATAAAGGATAAAGCATGGAAATCCAAGTCCTAAAACAATACATCTACAATTAATGTCTTATTATTATTACTTGTTTCATCGTGATATCTAGCTATGTGGTCCAGCGTCCCAGTGCACATAGATCCATATCCCAATAAAGCAAGGGGGTTGTTGGAAATCAGCGGTTGTATCGATGAACTATGTTTACAGTGGATCCCGTGCATGCCCGGATAACGGCCCAATAATGTTCCGTGCTTGTAACGGAACCCAGCCGCTAGGCCTCAATAAAAGGGACTTATGCATGCCCTTATCAATATGGTACCAGCAATACAGGGAGCAAGCTCTCCCCTCAGTCCCTGGTGTACCGCAGGTCAGACTGGAACAGGGGTTGCACAACACTTCCTAAAACCACTGTAAACACGAACACAATCGATATCCGCATGGTCTCCCCCGGACCCAATATAAGTTGGTCTATTTTATATAAAGGTCAAATCAATCATGCTTGGTTCAAGTGATAGCATGATAAAGTGGAGATATACATTTTAATTAACAAGTCTAACATGAATATACACGTGCCAAGTCATGAAGTATAAGCCATGAGATCCATCAAGTAACATGCCATGTAATATCAGTAATGAGGCATAAACATGAACAATGTACCACGAGTGTATAGGGGTTAAAGTCCAAAATCAGAAAAGGAAACAACTAAGTTAAATAGTCAGAATTAGTCGACTAGGTGGGGGATTAGTCGACTAGTAGGGGTCTTCAGTCGACTACTAGTCTGCAGGAGTCGACTAAAGTGATTTCCAGAGAGTTTGGTAGTCGACTTGGGTTGGAAGGGTAGTCGACTAGTGGTGGGCTATAAGTCGACTAATGGGCACGCAAGTCGACTAAATCTTTGATATAGAAATTTGGGATTAATTTCCGGGACATGTTAGTCGACTAGGGTACTATGTGTAGTCGACTAGAGGTCTCTGGTCGACTAATAATTTGGGATAAGTCGACCGGAGTGGAGAGTTGGTGTTTTCTGGTTCAAGGAAAATTAGTCGACTAGGGGTTAAAATGTAGTCGACTAGGGGGGTCTAGTCGACTGGTTATTGGATCTTAGTCGACTAAACTGTGAAAATCAGAAAAGCTACGTTTCAACTAAAATGGGTTAGTCGACTAGGTCCTAGGTCAAGTCGACTAATACTGGGAAAAACAGAAAACAGAATAGAAATTCTGATGGTTGTTTGATGGGTTAAAAATACGATTTTTATGGCATAAATGTACATGAATGAGCATCACAAGTAAACAAGGGAGTTGTCTAGTCTTGGTGAGTAAATATACTCACTTGGATAGGTGTGTGGGGCTTTTACGAGTCCCGAAGAGATAGAAATCGACGAAAAGCACCAACGCGATTCTTGACGATATCGCGGACGATCCTTAAACCAAGTTGCTTGAGATGGAGAGGAAGACCTAGGGTTTGCTTTGGAGAAGGAGAGGGATTTTGTGAAGGTTGGTTTCTTGGTGAAGAGAAGAAAAGAATAAAAGTGTAAAGGATTTTGTTTATATAGGATTTGGTTTTGTAGAGGGAATGCAATATTATAAAGAGAGGGGCTTATTTGCAAAAGAGTGAGGATGAGGTGTTCCCTTGGCCAATGGTGGCCGGCCATGGGAAGAAGAGTTAATGAGGGCATTAATGAGGAAG
This sequence comes from Agave tequilana, assembly GCA_038442645.1. Lineage (NCBI taxonomy): Eukaryota > Viridiplantae > Streptophyta > Magnoliopsida > Asparagales > Asparagaceae > Agave > Agave tequilana. Next base: position 202,020 of record JAVJIF010001253.1, read on the forward strand.
AGTGTGGACTTGGGATATTTTGATGGAAAAGATATTTTGAGAATTTGGTGGAAGGAAGGAAGGAAGGAAAAGAAAAAGGAAAAAGGAAAAGGAAAAGAAATTATAAAAGAGAAGATATTTTCTCTAACTCGAAAAATTAAAATATTGAAAACACGGGTTCCCGGTTTAAAGTCACGTACACGGAAAACATTTCGGAAAATACCGAAATCGTCCTGATTTCGAGTATCTCGGAACGATTCCTAAATTTCACCAAAAATCCATAATAATATACTAAAACTTATAGGGGAATCCGTTTGGAGAAATACTTTATAATTTTGGAACTAAAAATCCCGGAATCGGAAAATACCGACTCCGTTGGAATTTTCATAAAATCAGAAAATTCTCAGAAAAAGGACTTAGATAAGAAATCTGATTCTAATTAATAAAGTCTAAAGGACTTTCTGAAAATTCCAACAGTTTGGAAAATAAAAATCAGAAAATTGATCAGCGGCGCTGGTCGACACCGGTTTTGAAGAAATTCATTTTAATTCCAGAAAATTCCAGAAAATCACATAAAATCTAAAATTGGAAAATGATATTTGAAATTGAAATCGGATAATACGAAGGTAATTCGGAAAATACGGCTGAAAAGCTGAATACGCAACAAAGTACGTATTCCGGAAACGAGGTATTAACACAAAATAAGAGAGAGTTTAGAGATAGTGGATCAATCGCTAACAACAAGATATGTTTCGAGGTTGAGCCACTGCTCTACGTCCCCGCCTTCACACAGAAGGAATTTCCACTATATTGTTCATACAAGACTTCCCACAAAGGAACCTCCACTGAAGATTAGGCAAATACAACTTGGGAGTACATAACTCTTCTCTCAAATAAATACAACCTCTACACAAGAGGTAAGGCACAACACAAATCACCTCTACATTAGAGGGAGGGGCACTTAGCCAAACAAAATATCAACCTCACACAAAAGGGATAAGACACAAAGCCACCACTCTAACAATCACCTCTTCACTAGAGGATATCAACAATCACCTCTCACTAGAGGGATATCACAAAGAAAGGAGGGTTTACAACACTTGTGTATCAACAACATAAACTAATTTTTCACAAAAAGATCCTAATAGATAGGATGATAGATAGCTCAAGTGTGAGAAAAACAAAGAGTTTGAAAATCAAATCACAAAGAAAAACTCTGAGGAAAACTTCTAAAATAGCTATAGAAATGAAGATCAAAAAATCAATTTTCAAAGATTCTATTTTTCTTTGAATTTTCTAACCCTTTTTAAAACAAATAAGATCAATCTTTAAGCTTAAACTCTTTTAAAAACTTGCTGTTAAACACTTGTAAAGATGAGAATTTTTGCTTTTTAAAAAACTTGTTTAAAACTAGCTCAAATGTGGGGTATTTATAGCCCCAAACAAATTCTGCCCGTTGGCAGCCAGGAAAGGTCAGAAATGACCTTCCGGTCGACCACCCGGTCGACCGGCCAACGGTCATTTTTGTTACCGTTGTGCCACCGGTCGACCGGGCCTGGAATCAGAGAGCAACGGCTCTCTGGCTGGCGCCGTCGACCGGAACTGGATACAGAGAGCAGAACTCTCTGCCGGTCGACCGGGGCCATTTCCAGAGAGCAGAACTCTCTGGACGGTCGACCGCCCGGTCGACCGGCCCACCAGTCCAAAAGCCGTGCACGACCGATTTCTGCCTCGGTCGACCGTCCGGTCGACGGCAGAAGGCAAGACTAGCTTATATTTAGGGATTAAAACTTGGTTAATTGCCTTCTAAAAAATCCCATAAAATACACATAAATTCCACAAAAAATATGTTCTTGTTATATATTTGAAATACAAATATGTGTGGTTAAAATTCAACACATATTATAAACAATTTGAACTATTTTTGTGATATGAAATTTTGCCTTTAAACAAAAATCGTACTTTCTAAAAAACCAAGCTTTGAAATGAAATCCGATTTTTTTTCCAAAACACATGTAATAAAAAAACTTGATATTCAAACAACTTTGAAGTATATGTATATGGATAGAATTCAATATACATATAAAGAATTATATCTATGTTTTTGACAAGAAATTCAAAATCGGTTAAACCGAAAATCAAAACCAATAAACTTGAAACTTGTGTGTGTATTGTGAACTTGAGCACATCAACACTATCTAATCTTTACAATGATCTAAACATACTAAACTAAACACAATACCGAGGTCTTCTTGTAGAACTCATTCTCCAAGAGACTCGATCCAAACACGATCCAACTAGCTTGACTCCAACCGATACTAGATGTGATCTTGACGCTCGAGCTCTTGAATCAACAGTGAAAGCTCCAAAATACTTTTGTTGAAGCTAATCACCTACTAATAACTTGATCAAATATCGAAACTAAATATCACAAGAGTATTAGTAAACTATAATTACATGAGTTAATCATCATCAAAACTAGAGTGAAGGGCCTCTGGGCCAACAATTTCCCCTTTTTGATGATGACAAAACTCATGGAGTTATATATGCATGGATTAAAGTTAAGCTTCATAGAGCTCCCCCTTAACTCATGCATAGCAATAAATATAAAGATATGCAATGAATGCTCATAAAAACATGCATTGACTATGCATAAACCAATTGTAAAAAAAAAACATGCATATATGAAATCAATTGTAAGTAAACATGCATATATAAATCATTCTCCGAATTTCTCTCCCCTTTTTTTCAAATCATCACAAAGGGGCACAAAATAAACTCAAAAGAAATTTTTCTTCTTTCCGTCAAATCAAACAATAAGTTATATATATGCGATATATATCATGAAGAAGAGAGACGTAAGTTAACTCCCCTGCATACATGCATTTATATGAAGAGAGATGACTAAATCCTAATCACATAAAGAAAATATACAATGTATAAGAGGAGATGTGAATCTCCTACTATACACGTGTAAGACATAAAGAAGAGCAGTCAAGCTCCTCAATATGAGATACACTCAACATGAATCTATATATGAGAAGATGTTAAGCTTCCCTTGCATATAAGTAATAAATATCAAAATATTATGATACCAAATTATGATACCAATAGAAAATATACAAAAAAATTATAAGGTACCAAAAGGTACCAATTGAAAACATCTTGTAAGTTTTGATATCAAATGAGAATAAAATATTGTGTGTTTTGATACCAATTGAAACAAATATATATTGTAAATCGTGATGCCAATTGTAAACATTAGTACCAATTGAAAATATTTTAATTTTGATACCAAATGTAAGAATATAAGTAATTGTAAGTATTGATACCAAATGAAAGGTAAAAGCCAAATTTTTTAGGTAAAGTCATTTCAATATAGATACAATATACAATGAAGCATGATACCAATTGAAAAATGTAAACCAATCCTTTTTGGTCAAAACACAAAACATTTTCGATAGAGATACCAAATAGAGAAAATACCAAATTGAAAATGAAACATATATCAATTGAAAATATTTTTCATTAGGAGCGTAGGAAACAAATTGAAAACTAAGATATCAATTAACAATATTATTTTTCAACATAAAGAGTGGGAGTAAGATACCAATTGAAAATAAAACTAATTGAAAGGTAAAAACATGAATTTGTCTCCCTTTTATGAAATGCTAATGAAAGCGATGCATAAGCTTGTATAGATACCAATAGAAAAATAATTATCATTCATTAAGGACTAAATCAAGCTTAACATAACAACATTTATGCTCTAAGATATAAAGATAAAGTAAGCACAATCAAAACACATATATTGTATGAAAATTAAATACCAATCGAAATTGATACTATTTAAAATTTGAAGCATACATATATAAGAAAACATATGAGTATACAAAATAAATATCAATTGTGATACCAATTGAAAACATGAAGAGAATCAAGTGTATAATTATAAAGACCACCCTATCATGCACAAGTTAAAATGATTTTCAATTTGAGCATACAAGGCAGGTAGCCCATCAAACCTTCGATGGAAGGGGTTTTCAAAATAAGTTTGAAAATAATTTTGACAAGTTTGAAAACTCTTCCAAAATGAAGAAATATGCAACTAGTTCTATGATAATCTGAAACTAGTGCGAAATCCTTCAAGTAAGGAATAAAATAAGAATATATCCATGAAAATATGAAAATCACACAATCATCAACACTCAAAGTCTATTTAGCACATATAATACTCATGAAAATAAAG